>NTHP01000048.1:498417-520842 GCA_003416845.1 Oplegnathus fasciatus | reverse complement strand
CGATACACCAACTCTTCTACTTCAGCCAAGAGTAAAAACTTCTTTGCGATAGTTTATTTCAAATTTTCTGGGTCTCCACCCAGGTGTTTTTATGCATAAATTGAAAATGTGCATAAAAACAGTAAGAAACGTGCCTACAGTTTATATGTAAAAAAAAAAAGATTATGGCCCATGCGGTGCATCTAACCTGCTCCAGAATGGTGGTGCTCTGTTTGTTGACAGATTCCTCCTCCTCAGGTTGGGGCATGGATAGCTCCACTGCCACCTCTCTCTTCTCCCCGTCATTCATGTCAAACAGCTCTCGGATGGTTTGCTGAGGAACAAAGTGAAAATGAGGCACATTCGGCACAGGAAAATGTCTCTCTGTACTTGACGAAAAACAAAAAGAAAAAGGCACTTGAACTGCTTGATGCCATGACATTATCACCACAATATACTCAAAAAGAGCAGCTATGCTAATGGTGTCTTTTATTCAATGCATTAATTGGAAAATGTTGCAATGTTGGTATACTTCAAATAGCACAAGTGGTACTACTATAAAAGGTAGATCTGAACACATTTAATTAAAAGTGGAAGAGGGCACAGCCTGTGTTTCTGCAACGACAATCATTTCTTTATGTGCAAACAGTCAAATAGGCATCTCAGTCATCAAGCACACACCTGAATGTTTGTGTTTGCACAAACCAGTGATTCATCATCACATGACTAACAGGCCACTTATGTGAGGCAGCCATAATAAAAGAAGAGAGAGGACTAGAGAGAAATTAACATACTTGATTGAATTTTAATTTATTCTCTGCACTTTTTTATGATGTGCAACTGGTAAATGAAATAGTGAGATGTGGTAAAATAGGTGTTATCCTGTGTCCAATATGAAATTATATAATTTAAGGGAACCCCCCCAATGTAATTTCATAAAGTGGGGTATTAAGATCATACCTGTTTGAAGAAGGCAGTGGTAAAGTTTCCTCCTTCGATAGCCATATCTCCCAGCATCCTCTTCTGATTGGCTTTCTTTAAAATGTTCTCCTCCACTGTACGCTCGCTGATCAGCCTGAAGAGGAGCATTAAAAACACATTAATATGTTGTTGAAATCACATGTCTTTGTTATGAGGAATTGTAGTTGTTCAGAACTATGAAGGAAACACCACGGCCGTAAAATAACACAGGTACCAACTGACAACTTAATCATAGATAAACATCTATAGTCTTATTATTTTTAAAGTCCTCATCTGCTATTTGTGCTATTTAACTTTGTGAAAGGTTCTGTATATATCCTCACCATTTTGACTTTTCAAAAAAGATGTATCTACTGTAATATAATTAATATTGGCTGCATTGTATTTAGGTCCCTGGTATTGTGCATGCTGGGCTACTAGCATGCTTACTGCATTAATGTGATTAGTTACACCTGTGCTTTCACTGCAATGGCATCAAAATGTCTGCCATGAGAAAAATGGGAGTGTGGGGACTTCCCAGTATGGTTTCTTGAAATTAGAACTACTTCTCCTGAAGGCTCAGCAGTAAATTGTGGAAACCTGGCACCACTACTCTCCACACAAATCATGTGAGGGTCTTCATTTAGACAAAAAAACTTGCAAGATCTACTGTTTACTGACCACAGAATTGAATCACTTTCCTGTCTGGTTAAGATCACTTTATACTTCCTGCTTTAATCAAGTGTTTAAGGTCATAATGAAACTGTAGCTGTGGCCTTAAACACACCACATTTAAGAATTTAAAGAGAAATGCCTCAATGTGTCTTGCTGTCTCATTTTTGAGCAGCAAATGTATTGCTCATGTAAAATGCACTTTTACCTGTAGATGTGGACGTCTCTGGTCTGGCCGATTCGGTGGCAACGGTCCTGTGCCTGGGCGTCCATGGTGGGGTTCCAGTCGCTGTCGTAGAATACTACTGTGTCGGCCCCAGTCAGGTTCACGCCTACACCTCCGCTACGAGTTGACAAAATGAAGCAGAAAATACGCCGATCTGCATTGAAGCGCTCCATGAGGGCCTGAAGGAGAAGAACATACACAGAGAATAAGCATTAGAGACAGCAGACCGGCTACTTCCTAACTCGATTTCTTTTCCTGCAATATTTTGTTAAATATTTTTCCTTTCTTTTCGGTATGTGCGGGACAAGACAACACTTAACTATTCTGTCGTAATTTGGGGGAGGCAAAGAATATCAGGAAACTGCATGAAAGTGTCCAAAATACAATAAAAATCTAATTCTATTTTCATTTATGGTTATTTGAAAATACGGTCAGTACTAACCTGTCTCTGCTCCACGCGGGTGCTGCCATCCAGACGGAGGTAGATGTGTCCGTGGTAGTTGAGGAACTGCTCCAGCACATCTAACATACGCGTCATCTGAGTGAAGATCAGCACTCTGTGGCCTCCGGTCTTCAGCTTTCGCAGCAAAGTGTGGAGAGTCTGCAGCTTACCTGCACACAGTAAGAATACAAATTATTTAGGAAAATAAACTAAAAATATAATAAAATAAAGGGTCACTAATAGTGGAGAACAATAAACTGGCAGAACACATAATAAAATAAAGACACACAAGAATGGGGCACTTACAGAGAATGGTCTTTAACTGATAAAGGGTGGTGTTTTGATTTTTAGGGGCAGATTATTTTTTAAGACTAAAGGGCTAAAGGTGAAAGCAGGCTTTCCTACATCAGCTCTATTTGGCTGCCTGGAGCATCAGCCAGAGGTGACCAGAGCTTTAGAGCAGGAAATATAAATATAAATAACAAGCAAACACATTAAGACCAAATACAGAATATCAATGCTCGCTGTTGTCAATTTGTTTTTGAGTCTTTCTGATCTTGGTATCAAACATGCTGCAACAAAGCATCTTGAGACCTTACCACAATCATACTGTATGAGCCTGAGGTCCGGGAACTGTGTCCTCATGTTACACTGGATACGATGGAGGCTGCGAGTACGCGGAGCGACTTGAGTTGACAGCATGGAGGAGAAAGCTGCCTGCTTGTGGCTCAGAGAGGGAGGAGGATGGCAGCAGTGCATGGAGATTGGAGGAGCCTCCACTGGGGGAATCGCAAATGTAAACCTAAAATGGGCACAATAAATAACAGTTACAAATCTTTCCTCTGAGTTAAAGCTCCTGTATCCCCAGAAAAAGTATCAACTGATCAGTTATCTACCTGTCTACAACATCGCTGAGCAGCCCGAGCCTCTCCTCAATGCTGTGGATGGCCTCTCTCACAGCGTGACTCTCAAACCAGTAGTCATATTTGTTTTGCCACTGTGCGAACAAACAGCTGCTTTGGCCCGAGCGACCCCACTCCCCCTGAGAGCTCAGGGCGGCTGGCGAGGGACGTGGACCAGGGAGAAAAGTCAGAAAATCCAAAACCTCCCGACCATACATGGGCTTTGCCCCACAGTGGTTCTCGTTGACTCGAATGATGAAGTCCAGTCGGCTCTCGCGCTGCTGTTTATGGCTATCTGCCAGCCATGACTGTTGAGTAAGAGGGCAAACATTAGCAAGGTAAAGAGCTGAAACACGAGATGCTAAAACTGGGCTAAAACAGCACTGATTGTGTTTCCAATAGTTGTAAAAGTAAGAGAAAAGCTTTCTTTATGTATCTTGCAACTGATTCCATTGCTGTTCAAACGTGTGATGAGATAAATCACCTTAAATATGGAAGAATGTAACTACTCAAGTATATTTTATCAGCATCACGAGTTGCTTACCATGTAGAAAGGAGAGCGAGGAGGTGGACGAGGGACTCTCCTGGGTGGAGGGTAGGCTTTTGCCCCTGTACCGGGCCTCGACTTTGTGGGAACTGGTGTTTGGCTGCTGCTGCTGTCACGTGTTGCTGTTGAAGACTTGGATGCAGAGGACGAGGAGGTCACCTGGACTGGAGCTGAGGGGAGGAGGGAGGAGAAAGCAGAGCGTTGTAAATAACTAAACTCTGCGGTACAAATGACCGTGGATTTGCTTGAGTCGATTTCATTTCGGTTAATAAAAAGGGAAATAATTTCTCCCAAAAAACGAACCTTTTGGCCGTCAGATCTGATCTATCGAGTCATTACAATTATTGAATTTATTGCTGGCAGATGACTTGCAGATTTTGGATTCAACTTATAATGAATTAACTGCAGTCCTTGTGGTACAAGAACTTCTTGTAACTTGCCTCAGGCACGGGGCAAACAGGATTTATATATAGTTTTTTCTTTGATGTATTAGATACATGAGCATCAGCATGATTCAGATAGTGTCAGATTGTCAGCCACAGAAAGTATTTAAGCCCCCCTCCAGTCAAAAACGTGTTTTTTCTTTTTGCTGCTTCACTTGGATGTTTGAGCTTCACTGTGCAGGATGATGTATGAGCAGAGTCTGACACTAGAAGGTTGTTTTATGACATCTCAACTAGTTTGGAAGCTCATTGTGGTTCAATATGCTAGTCGGAGACGTCTTGTGTCCAGCAGTTAAACTTTTGGAATTAATATTTGCATATTCATAGTGTCTTTACATGCACTTTACAAGGTTATGTGGGCAATCGTAGAGCGCGTTTACATGCACTGTAGTAACCTGCTCATGCAGCAGGTGCACAGCCAGCAGGTCAGTAATGAGATTTTTTCCCCGACTCCCGACCTTATTTTGGAACCACGGCTTACTGATTTTAACTGTATTAGTGGTAGAAGACGCTGTGTTGGTGCTGAATTTTACTGTATATTTTTTTTTGCTATGAGTGTCTGTGTCGCTGCAAACTAACAGTGCAGTGAGGAAAGGCAGGCAGAGGGGACAGAGTCTGAATTTAAAAAACAGTCAAATGTTCAAAGGTGTAATACTGCTTATTTAGACTGCTACAGGCTACTTTTATTTAGCCTCCCCGCTGTTACTTTGCCTCTCTGCAGTCTTTTGTCACGCTCATGCGTACTTGGTCACCTGTATACGTGGCAGAGAAATCGACATTCTCCAGGAGAAGTCTACTTCAGGTTTCTCTAATGCCATACCCCAATTACAGAAAGTAGGTTTCTTGATTACATGATATTGAAGAAATTAGCTTACTGGAGGAATCCAACTGTAACCCGCTTACTTAAGTGCATGTAAACGCACTGATAGATTTGGGATTTTTAAAGGAGCGAGAAGGAGTAGATGTAATTTTAAGAGTTTGTTTAGCAGGTAATTTAACTTTTTTACAGGAAAACCATATCAGACACAAATTAGTATTTTTATATGTCTTCAAACATGTATGGAAGGGATCTTTAAATATACTAAACTGGCTTCCAGATACTTAACTGTGACTGTTTAAACTTCCCCTCTTCTAACAACATACACTGCACACATCTGGTACTCTTAAGCAGATAAAAAAAATGGAGTGGGATGGTAGGGAAGAAAAAATACTAAAGATTAGTTGCAATAATGATCTGACCCAGTTCTGCTGTCTGCATGCATACAGGGTGATGAATTATAGCTCAGAGAGAATAACAGCTCGAGCTCGTTCTCTCACCTGGCTGCTCTGTGCTCGATGGAGGAGGCTGCACTACTTTGAGGACAGGGCGAGGGGGGTGGGGCTGGTTCGGGGTTGAGCTAGGGTTTCCGGGAGGAGCTATGGTGTAGTGGGCAGTAGCAGGACCAGGGGTGCGCTGGGCAATTTGCAGTGGAGCAGTGTTTCTGACAGGGGTTGTGTTGGCGTGAGGGTGCGGGGAGGGGGATGCCTGAGGAGCAACACGAGGGGAAGGGGCCACTGCCAGTGTGGGCACAGGCCCGCCCTCCTTGCCTGCTGATTGACGCACAACGATCTTCACGACTCCAGGGCTGCTCACCATGGAGGGGCTCACTGAGGAAACATAAAACATATCAGCAATGAGAAACGAGGCTTGAACAGATACAATACTGACAGCTTTAAAAGATAGGATTTAAATTGATTTCCTGACAGAGGTTGTCAGAAGATAATGTCAAAAAAAAATCCCCAATAGGTATTCATATGCAAACACAGAAAATACTTCTAGGTCTTCAGGCAGATTGACCTTTTCTTTAACAAAGCAGGCAATACTTAAAAGTGATTTGGCTAATTCAGATGTTCAGATAAGCTTTATGAGTTTGGAGGGCATGACTGACTTTGCCCTTTAAGATAAAAGAAACAGATAAATAACTTTGATAATAATTGATTTGATAATTGTCTGTTAAGAGGCAGAACATGAAAGAGACTAAGAGAAAGAAAGGTTAAAAACCTTGCGAGGTGACATTGTGAGGCAGACGATTTGCAGGGAGGGCAGTGGAGGTGCTTGCAGGATGTGTGTTGGCTGCGCTCTGGACAGCCACCTGGGCAGGCTGGCTGATGAGGTGGTGCTGCACCCCGCTGGACACCAGGTGCATCACATTACCTGCAGCGTGAGAGTGAGTCAGTCAGACAGGTAATCAGGGACTTCTCCAGTAACCACAGTATCACACATCACATCCAATCATTTGCAGTTATTTCAATCATTTCTTCATTATCAGGTTTGAATAAATATAATAGAGCTGCACAATTGTGGCAAAAGAAATCATCCCAATTACTTTGCATAATATTAGAACTCTTCCATTTTGTAGATGTAGCAGCAACTGCAATGTCTTGTCTCACTGTAAATGTCATTAATCATACTGCAGATTTAACAATGTTTTAAAAAAAGTAATAACTACTTTAGTATTCTGTGGCTCTGCCAAAACCTGAAGGCAATCTTTTCATATAATCTGTACTTTGGCGTCTGGTGAAAGCCAAACAATAACAAAATTACATATTGTGATCCTCTTAACTATCTTAACTATATAAATACATGTTTATACACGTTTTATCCAGTGAAGGTCTGAGGAAGTTTACTGGAAAAACTGCCTGCTTCTACATTTTAACTTTTATTTTGGTCATAGATGGTCATGTGTGGGTCATCATGCATAAATGATGCACCTGATGGACGGCACTGCAACCTTACTGGAATTAAAAGGTATTTTAAAACCACTTCAAAATATTTACACAATTATTAATAAAGAAAATCCTAATTGTGATCTACAATTATTTAACCATTAAATCTTGGAGGTGCATAACTAATTTTAAATGGCAGAAAAAACTCTTACTGTGGGTGTAACACTAACCTTGAACTGGGCGTGCAGGAGCTGCTGGGACTTGGTGGATCTGGGCTCCAGACAGAGTCAGTTTGTTGCCCTGAAGCTGGAAGGTGACGGGTTTACTGCCCTGACATGAGGACACGGGTCGCCCTGCCAAGGAGGCAAGCTGGGCTATGCTCACCACCTCACCAGCTTAGGAAGGAAAACAGAAAGAAGGTGTCGATTAGAAACAATATTATATTCAGTTTACTACAAAGTCAGTTATTCTTTGTTTGAGTTAATGATAACAGTCTTTATGACAGTGTAGGTTACGAACAAGGACCTGTGTGTAATGCTCGTTTAAAAAGGGAGTGTGCTTCTCCAGCTGCTGAATTGACTGTCAAAATAAATTTTGTTTGCTACAAAAGTACTCATAAGATATTACATCTAACTGACAGCTATCATTCAGGGTGGAGTTTAAAGGAGATAATGCATTAATACCAGTTATCTGTACTGAGAAATTAACAACTGAACACTCAAAAAACACTGAAAATGACATCGAAGTACACTTACAAGGCAACCTAGCTTGCATATCTGGACTGAGCAGGACCCTCTGGGGCATGACGTTGCCGGGGTTTGGACTTGGATGAGCCGGGATGCTGGCTGTGCAGGAAGCAGTGGGAGGCCGTACGGTCAGCACTGGCTTTGGAGCGCTGGATCTCACTGCAGTTTGAGCAGTAAGATGCATGGACGGGCGAGGAGGGGGCGTGGTTGCCACTGAACACACCACTAAAGGAAAATGAGAAATAAGCAAAAAATAAAAGATCTGCAATTACAAAATTATTTTCTAGGATAAATTCTTAAGCATCGCTGCTTTCTGAAATCATGTTTTGTTTACAAGTAGTTTTTCCCTCTTCACTTGCCTTGTTGAACCACAGGAGCAGGTGCAGGAGTTGAGGTGACTTCAGTAACTGGAGGAGGTTTGGGGGTCTGGGCTGCAGGGGGCACGGAGCAGGTGGGTTTGTTCATCAGTAGGACCGGTCGATTGTCACCTTTAGGAGGCGGCTGGAACATCCTAAAACAGAGACAGACCAAAAAGATCATATCTTAATACAAATTTACATTTATCAAGCATCTGGTCTCATCTGACTACACACTGATGTCCAGTAGTTCTGCCTCCAACTTCAGCTTTTCCAAAGTGCTAATACAGCTCTTTATCTTTAATATCTGAAATGAAGGTTTGTCTCTGAAAATGCAGAACCTTCCCATTGAAAAACAGGGCTGGTAGACCTTCAACGAGTTTAGTTTCAGTATCGATATCAAAATTGATTCTTTGATACTTTACTTACTTCTGAAATACATCAGTGTTTGAGATGCGCATAAATTCAGTTTTAAATATCTATTACCAACCCTAGTGCCAACCCTGTGATCAGCAGACAACCTGCTCTACCTCCTGAGTCACAGCCACGCCCGGACACATTTCAGTCAGTATTCAAAAAAGTGATGACATTTGTAAACCAGCCCAAACATATACCGTTTAGAGACACTTGACTGTGTATGACTGAAAGGTTGGCTGGTAGAATACACAGCAGGGAAGATGAAGAAAAATCTGACCTCCATCAACACTACTGACAGATTGACCAATTTTGATGGACTGTGGGAAGAGCTGGAGATAGACAACTTAAAACAATGTCACATTTACACCAATGATGTCCCCCTTAAGTTCTTTCATACTGTTCTTTTTCAAGTGATGCATTGCATGGAGAAAGCCCAGATTGCAATGTAAAAACTTTCCATTGTCCATTTGTTGAGGAAAAATATAAAAAAACAAAACAAAACCCAAATAATCCTGCTGGACTGTTTGCTGCCAAATGTTGGTCAGCTTTTGACTGACACACTGAGCTTTTAATCAGGCTGATGGCAGTCTGGACAATACTGAGAGGTGACCTTTAGCAAAGCACTTAACAAAAGTTGCTCCCATATACAGCAGTTACAGATCAGAGTATCCGCAACTGTTCAAACCAGAAGCATACTGACACAGTATGGTTGTTTGCCTGCACAACTTGTGGTAATAAAAGTCTTTGAAGTGTCAGTAGCTGTACTGTGTACCTGTTGACCTTCATGCGGACTGGTTTGGGTCTCGGAGGGGGTTCAGGGGACTCCACGATCTCCTGGATTAGTTGGCGGGTGACCTTGTGGCGCGGCAGGAAGACATCTGCCTGGTACCGGGACACACGGCTCTCCAAACCAACAAGGTCAAACATAGAAAGGTCGCAGCGCTGAGGACGCAAAAATATACAACATTTGTTTTTTTGTTTCATCAGAATACACACACTCAACTAGAATCCTCAATACATGGAAAATGTGATTGCTCTTTGAGGCTTGATTTTCTGACCAAATTAATGAATTTTTCTTTAATTCTAACCTTCAAAGGAGAGACCTCCAGGGCGTCCTGCACCAGGGAGGCTGTGTGGAACACAATGGGCTGCGTGATGAAGGGAGACTGGATGGGTCGAGGGTCAAACAGGTTGGGGTGGTTGCACACTTTGCGGAGCTGCATTAGGATGTTAATCACAGACATGAAGTGACCGCTGGCCAGCGTTTCCCGGGTCCTGGAGTCAGAAACAAAAAAGGTCATGAATGGAGAGACCAAGCTAGTAATATGACCAATACAAGAGATAATAGTAATCATAGGGAATAGTTAAGATTAGGTATGTATAAATTATTCCAATTTCTTACAAATAAATTGAAAAGAAAGCTCCATATAGCTACCACTGATCTGACAGACAGTTGTACTTGCCTTTATTTAACAACTACACTCTTATTAGGTACACCTGGCTAAAACTAATGAAGGCTAATACAACAGTCCTGCAATCATTTCTCCCTTCATGAAGGTTATAATGTTCAGTTCTTGTTGAAACTGTTTTAGAGGTGTTTTTAGAGGTGATTCAACTGTGTGGAGGCTGGGGTGATGAGCTGTTGAATTTGCTAAACTGACAGGTGCTTCTAATCTTTTGTCCACCTATTGTCCAGTCATTTTTGATTACATTTAGAAAAGAGCCAAATATTTTTGCTATGTACTGGATCATCTCTGAATCCTCCTTTTGAACACGACTGTGTAGTAACTTACGAGGCCTGGGCCATGAAGTCATCGTAGAGAAATCTTTGTCTCTTGGAGAGGCGACAGCGCACCACGTGCTCGTATTTCTTGGGCATCTGCTTCTCCACGTCAATCTTGATCCTCCGGAGCAGGAATGGTCTTAGCACCTTGTGGAGCCTCTTGACCAGGCCCTCATTGTACTCTTGGCTGCCCTCGATCATTCCCGTCAGCGGGTTGGAGAACCATTCTTTGAACTCGCGGTGGGACTGGAAGACGTGGGGCATGAGGAAGTGCATCAGAGACCACAGCTCCATCAGGCTGTTCTGGAGAGGGGTTCCTGTCAGCAGCAGGCGCCGGTGGCTGTAAATGGGAGAGGTCAGTGTAGATATTTACGTAGATGTCCAAGATTTATATAATTAGGACAAAGGAAAATAAATGGACTTCAGATTAACAGGAACTCTCACTCAAATGGATTTCAAAGCTGCTGTTTAAGGCTCATTAAACCTGCATTGATTGATTTTTCTGCCCACTTGGACGCAACAAGCTGTAAACACAACACTGACATATTATCACCTTATAAAGCAAACGTGTTAGAAAACAGCTGCCTCTTTACACATCCAGCACATACAGACAACCATAAACATTCATTTGGAGTCGTGTTTGTGGCCGCCTGATGAATCTAAGTCCAAAATTCTCTCTCCTCCTAGTTTTGGGCTCCACCAACTCCTGAGGGAAATATCTGGCTCTTTAGCTGCTAAATGCTCCCCTATGTTCAACAGCTAGTTTATAAATCCTCTGTACACTACCCGTCCAGCACCAAACAGCAGGCAGACAGAGTTAGCAGAGTTTTTTCTCAGAAAACAGCTGCCTGCTGTTGCTGGAAACAGTGCTGATGAAAGCTGTGCGACTACATCAAAAGGTTATAAGCCGGAAAACCAAAAACAATGAGCTGAAAGATGTTATAAAGCTCCGTAGAGCTGAAGGGAACTGCAGCGTCTGGTAATAATTTCCTGTGGATTCATCACTACGATCAATCAAAATATTGCTTATAGCAGATTTGATATGGAAACAAATCTCTACAAATTAATGCAACATTGTGTACATTCATAAAAACACAAAATTATTGATAGCTGAATAATTTTCCACAGCTTCGTCTGTGTTTCTCAATTGTTTGTAATGTCCAAATTTGTTTCCTGGTTCTTATCCCTTAGCCTCCATGCTTGTAGTCCTTACATCTCATACGGGGTTCGCACAGCTTTTGAAGAGTAAAATTCAAGCACTTTCAAGGTACATAAGCCAAAAATTTCCAGACTCTCGAAGCCTTTATCATCACATCTAAGTTGTTACTATGAATGCAACTGCGAAAAATAAAGTTTACAGAATTCCTTTATATCATTAAAACGACAGCCTGGCATGTTGCTAAAGCGATAACAAAATCCACCTGTTCAACGCACAACAGGATGCGCACGCATTCTGAGAGCAGATGGTCGCCCCACCGATGACGCTGGGTTTACACCAGACGCCGAGCAGAACGGAAATACGCCCCCTTCTCATTTTGGCGCCCATGTCAGCCAATCTAGCTTCGGTCCGCTCCACATCTGGTGTCAGACGCCAGGAGACGACAAACAAATACGGGACGACGGGATCGTTTCATTTCAAATATTAAAAGATTTTGGATTTACATGCGTGATTGTGTAGATGAAACACCAGATTATGTTGAAATTCAAGCATTTTTCAAGAAATTCAAGCATATTCTTAAACTTGAAAACACAATGGTTAAAAATAAGCATTTTCCAAACTTTCACGACTTTGTACGAACCCTGCTTGAGTCATAGGACTACAATACCCCAGAGTGCAGGGTTTTTCATTAGAGATACACAGATGTTGTGCATTGGGGTTCATCCCTGAGTGCCCATATACATACACTTAAGTGCTCTCTCATTCTCCATATACCCTGTGCGCCTGAAGAAGATCTATGACTAAAAGCTTGTATGTAATAAAACAGTGTGTGCGCCTCCTCTGAAGCTCCGTGTTAACAGTGAGAAATTACCACCAGCTGGAACAGGCCGCCAGCCAAATGATGGCAAGTTTGTCTAATTACAAGCACTCTGATAAGAAAAAAAACATTTAAAATTGTAAGATTCGCTGGTTAAACCTTCACATCCACACACCACTGTGGCCCTGTGGATAAACAATTATGTGCTCTGGTGTATTTTTGGGGATGCATTCAAAGTCAAACATGGCTAATACTGAACGACGGCATGTCTTCTACAGCTGAGCGCACACTGACTTTTTGTGACAAGCAACTGCTCACAGATGAGAGAGAGAGAGAGAGGCATCCTCGAATGTGCTTGGAAGCACTGCAGAGACAGGAGACATTTTTTCAATGAGCATTACTAGTTTGTACAAAACTGCTTGGTACATAATGCTCGCTGCTTATAACACCTATTCAGATTTTCCGCCTACAAGCCTGATTTCCTGAAAGAATGCTGGAGCCATAATCATCTCCGTCTACTGGGTTTTTATGTCATACAGTGGGCAAAATATAATATCAGTGTACACTGCTTTTGGGAAAATGGACATATGGATGCTTGCCAGACTGAAAAGGCAAAAAAACCCCACCAACCATAGGATTATTGTCCAGCTCCCACTACCACCTAAGCTACTGCTACCTGATGCTGGGTAGAAATTTAAAAAACTGATCTCTTTCAACCTTTTAACAAATCACGCTGTACCTGCGCATTAAAAGTGACTTAATATTTTAATCAACCACATTTATTAAGCCGAAGAGACTGTTTGGATTGTAAGATCATCATGTTTCCTCGTCTCCGGCATATAACTAAAGGCAAAAAGTAGGATCTTTATACCAGCATGTCAGTATTCCTGTCAGAGTACAATTCTCCCTGTTTAAAGTACCTGGACAAAGTACATCATGTACGTATGTTACGATGGTTTTGGACATCTCATGCGTGTCTGCAGAGGCACGGCTGCATGTGTTGAAGTATGTTCAAGCCTTAAGCAACAACCCTTGGACACAAGACAGGGACTGATCATTCCTGGCTGGTCCCACTGGGTGTGTATGGATAAAGTTCAAAGAGCAGATTAAACTATTTTACACAATTGATGACGTGTCCAAGTTTGTAGATCCATAGATGTTTCTGTTAACAACAGTGATAAAAACTTCTTTGTGGTGCTTCTTAAGTTTTGGAGGTTTGAAGCATCAGCGGTACGACATTAATCGCTCATTTAGAGCCCAACAGTTTGTACACGTCTACTTTTGAGAAAACATAACACTCAGCTCGACTGACCTGTTGAAGTTCAGCAGGCTCTGCCAGCGTTGGGACTTGAAGTTCTTGATGTTTTGTGCCTCGTCTAGGATCAGGTACCGCCAAGACTTGCGTCTGAAGGCCTGGTGATCCTGCAGCACCAGCTTGTACGAAGTGATGCACACGTGGAAAGCATTAGGCTTCGTCCAGCCCTAAGAAGAAAAAAAAAAAATAGACAATTAATATGGTTCAAATTTGTGTTTTTTTAGAAAACTGTTACCACATCCATCACAGATACTTATAAGAGGAAAGAAATGGTTGCATCAGGGTCGTCATTACATACAATTTCTCACCAGAAATGCTGCCAATTAGAGGAATCACTCACATAAAAAAAATGAATGAAATCACACCTGTGCTAAATATATAAAAGTTTACCATTCAAAACTCATTACCTGTCTCTTTAGCTTTCTCTCCTTTTGGCTGCCAAAGTAGGTGAGGATTTTAAACCCAGGACACCAGCGTTTTAGCTCCATCTCCCAGTTCAACATCACACTGGTTGGGACGATGATAAGGTGAGGGCCCCAGTTACCTGAACAGGACAAAATGTCAGCAGTTGAACATAAAAGAATGAACATCTGAGTTCAATTAATGTATAAAAACGTAAGCAGCACTCCAAAAAGAACCACTGAACTGCTGCATGTATACATAGTCCTAAACGCATCATGGCCGGTTTTGTTACCTTTTTCACAGGCGAGGTGAGCTAGCAGAGCGATGGTCTGGATGGTCTTGCCCAGACCCATCTCATCAGCCAGAATGCCATTGAGCTTTTTCTCGTACATGGTGACCAACCAGTCGAGTCCAATGTGCTGGTATTCTCGTAATGTGCCATGAAGCAGGAATGGGATGGGGGTCTTGACCTTTCATTTGAAAAAAAATGAGAAATTTATGGTTCAGAATGGCATATGACTAGATTTTTGCTCTTTAACAAAAAAGGGTGCCCAAGTCCTACTTCTTAAACTGTTTTGGAGAAAGATGAGCTCTAAAATTGTCTTTTGTCAAAAAAAACTTGAAGACATTTTAGGTTAGAACAAAATAATCTTCTTAACATTCAAGGCTGACCTTTGTCGTAGCCAAAGTGTAGCCCTTAGGCTGCAGGCTCTCTGCAGTAGCAGCAATGTGGCTGATCTCTTTCTTTGGCCGTGAGCTAGAGGAAGGTGGGCTGTTGTCTCCCTCCTTTAGCAAGACCTCCATCCCTTCATCTCCACAGTCACCATTGTCATCTTCTCCTTCCTCGCTCTCCTCTGCGTCCTTCACACTGTCATCATCTTCTGCACTGTCTCCTGGTGAATCTGAGAAAAGCACAAATGAGTTAATTAAAGTAAATTTAAGTAGCATGTATTAAAAGTAGCCAACAATCTTTAATAAGCACAAAGAAGGAAATATTTCCCTTCTGAAAAGTTGTTACACCTTTAGCTTGTCAGAGTGGCGGCAGATAAACAATTTACATGAGATTATTTTGATTCCCTGTGAGATGGTTAATACCTGAGGAGGAAGTGTTGCTTTCCGCATCACTCTCATCTTCTTCAGTCTCCTCCTCCTCATCCCCAGACGCCTCCGAATCAGAGCTCGCTTTAGAGCCAGATGCAGAAGGAGCCTCAAAGTCTGAGGCATATGCGCCTTTGTACTTCTCCAGCAGCTCCTCAACACTCATATCGCCTACAAGGAGGAGCAGAGACATGTCAGGGTAGATGTTTACTGCTCCTGTTTTTAAAACAGGCACTGCTTAAAATGAATTAAATGCTTATTGACATGCAGCTAACAGGCACATACACAACACACGGCTACAATCAAAAAAAGCACAAACAGAGCAGCTATGCTGGGAGAGCTGGGGGATCAGTTATTAATAAACTGAAATTACGTGATGATCTTGATTATTCTACATATACTAAACTTTAGGGTGCATGTGTCTCCCCTATATTGAACTATGCTTGAGGGATATGGGGCTTAAAAGAATGCTGACTCTATGCACAATAGAGCTATAAGTTTTCTGAGGGTTTGTAGATTTGCTCCCAGGTCAGGACAAAGAAAATGTGAAATGATCTGACTGTGAAATTGTCTAATCAAAATGGCAGAGGACAGAATAAATAAGGTATTTATGTGGAGTACATCACACAGTTCTCCATGGGCAAATTCAGATGCTGATATGCTGTATATCAACAATGTATAGTGTATTGTAATGTTATTAAAAGGAAGCTTTTATTGAAGTTTTTGAAGAGAAATATCTTGTCAAAGCCAAAATTAAGGCTATGTATGCATACCAAACATAAGTTTGGCACGGAATCATATGTTATATCTTGTTTATCTAAAAGCCAAAGATCTTTAGTTGCACAGTTGAGAGCTGGCATTCGTCCTCTGGCCACCGATGTTGGCAGATTCAAAAATATTCAAGAGGAAACCAGATCTTTTTCCATGAAATGGCTCGACTAAACACTGAAATATTCTGGTGTTCAGGCCTGCAAACTCCAGTGGGATGAAAAAGGTGACAAAGTTCTGAAAATAGGGCCGAATGCACCGCCCTCAGTGTGTTGCTGCTGCTGCTGCTGCTGCTGCTCATATAGATTCTTGTTGGCAACATGATGTTAATTCAGGTGATTTTTCCCACAAAACTGGAATAAAACTGTATTTTCTGCTCAAAATTATCTAAGTTTGGCCAAGGTTACATCACTGAAGCTCAGTTAAACAGCAACACTTGAAGTTACAGCAACCAAAAATGGTTTCATTACAAACACGAGGTCAAGCAGGGTCCTTGCCTTAAGTGTCACTCATTTATATGTAGAGGTAAAGTCTCCATGTAGTATCAAGATTTTTTTTTTTTAAAGTGAACATCTAAGTCGACAGTAAGCCAATTCCTCTTTACAAATAATCAATAATACAGAAGCTCTTCAACCAGGGGAAAAGCACTTTAAACACCTTCAAAGCAACACACAAAGCAACAACAAGAGGCTTCTCGACATGAGCGATTACACTTCATGCATGAATACCTTCTCTGGCCAAGTCATCCAGTTCCTCTGCGTGGTCTACATTTCCTTCTACCTTCTCCTGGTCAGCAATGGTGTCCTCCTCATCCTCAGCTGAAAATGGGAACAATATGACATCAATAATTAGACATTCATGGACTGGTTTCATCACAAACAACAAAGAAAATATCTAATTTCAGGTTGTTCAAACCTTCAACCTTTTCCCCATGATATGTTATCTGATGTTATATTAAGTATTTAACCAAAAGCATGTTTTTGATTCACATCTTACCATCCTCTTCATTGGCAGTGAATTCACCATCTTCCTCTTCCTCCTCCACCGATGAAGAGCTTTCATCAGAGCATTCTTCATCAGAGCCCGACTCCTGTATAATCCAATGATTCAGTGATTAAATGCAAACATCTGTGGTCCGTATCAAAAGCACTTAGAAGTTATTTCTATTTTTAAATGTAACAAATACCACACCAACCGCAAGAGTTATCTCGTCACTGAAATTAAATTAATTGTACTTTTGGTATTATATTAATATTAAAATCTTATTAGACTTATTCTGTCATTTTATTGAGTCAACAACTAATATTTTTCTGACTCTCGATAAGAGGCAATTTTTTACATTTTGTATACGATTGCAATATTTGTCATTACTGAAGTAAAATCATCCTCTATTTTGCGTGGTGATCAGTCATCACAGTAAATGATCAGTCATATTTATGTCATTCAGTGTTCACCTTTGTTTTCACTTGCAATTTTGCTCCTTAAAAATTGGTTTAAACTGGGGAGTTTTAACCCCTGTGCAATTTATCACGTCAAATCTGCAAAATTAAGATTTTAATTAAAAACAAATCAGAATTTTCTTTTAAGAATGCCTGGTCCTACCAGGTTTAATTAAGCTTATTAGTATTTGTTAGAGTTTCAATGTGCTGATCAGTTAGTAGTGGACAGGAGAAACCCTGCAGCTATGTGTAAAAGTCTGAATAAGAGCTTATGACAGTATAACTTAAAACTGAGTTCAGTGATCTTTTACTTTTAGACAACAGTCCTAGTCCCATCGGGGTTGTGGAGGTACCTGTGGCAGTTTGAGGGTGCTGAGTAATTGGTCCAGGGGCAGCGTGCCCTCCTCCTTCAGCAGTTCAATCTCCCTCCGATGGCTCTCAGCATCATTGCCCTCCTGCTGCTCCTCCACCTCTATGGTCTCCTCATCATCCTCCTCCTCACAGGGAGGCTCAAAGTCTCTGTCTGCACAAAGAAAAAACAATAGTTTTGTACTGACTACAAACAAACAGAAAAAGACTTCTTGAATCTCAAACAGATATTTGATGTATCAGGATCGATTAGGTTTATAAAGTACAACACAAAGGCTCAACTGCATTTTTCAAAGCCAAGGAATGCTTCAGTCCTTTGCTTAAAAACCATTTAAAACCTATTTTAGTGAAAATTTGTGTTTGGGTTTCAATGACAGACTCTTAATAGCTTAGCAGCCAGTCATTGCACTTTGGCACCACAAAACGCTGTCAGATAATAAAATTAAAGTGAGACTGGACTACTGCCCCACAGCAATGAACCACTGCCAAGTCTGTCCTTCCTCTGACTGAGCAAAGCCTTAAAGTCAACGATCACCTCCATGCTTTAGGAGCCAACTGCCATTGATAACATGGGCAGCAGACAAGTCTGACAGGTTTGACAAGTCTCAAGCCTGACAGTTGCCAAGCAGAGCTAGGTACAGAACTGGAAATGTTGTGCCAAGAAATGTTTCACTGCACTGACAAATATTAGACTTAACATCCTATCAGTCGAGCCAAGATGTCTTTAAGCTCAGGTAATCAGATGGGATTTGCACAGAAATGCAAGAACATGGTTGATTCTCTAAAAGATGGAATAACCTTGACAATGAAAAGCAGCTTTTTGTTTCCATGTTTTACCTCTGGACGCCTAAGAAGATTCAGTCATTGGTGCGTAGCTATGACAACGTCTCTTTCTGAACCAATGATTCAGATTCTGAAAGCAGCCTCAGTACTTGGACAAACATGGAGACAGTAAGCTCCATTTACACAGTGCAGGTTTTATTTAAAAAAAACAAAACAAAACAAAAAAAACTTCTCACCATCCTCATCAATGGGAGGCGGCGGAGACTTTTTGGGAGTCAGAGGGACAGTTTCAGCAGGCCTGGTAGGGGCAAGTGACTTGCTGAGGAGGTCCGAGTATTTCTCCGTCTGGCCAACGATGAAGTCCAGCTGAAGGTCCAAAGCCTTCTTCCTCTTTTCCTCCAGTCTAGACTGCTGCTTGTACTGCACCACCTTTACGGACAAAAGATAAGAGTCTTAACACTGGGTGAATTTTACTTATTTTCACATTCAATAGAAGCGACAAGTCGAAATGACAAATTTTAAACAAAATGAGCCTCCTTTAAAATTATGCCTTTTTCTACATGTCATGTTGAGTCTATATGTGTATGCATTTTACTGTCTGAAAAGTAAAGTGCATTTTATTTCCATCACAAAATCCAACATAGACCATGATCCTTTCAAATGCCACAGCTGAACGCTGAAGCAGAATGTTTTGTTTGCTTGGTTTTTGTGAATCATCTGTACCTTCTCAACGCTGCTCCAGAAAGCCCGGACTTCCTTTGCTATAGAAGAGGCAACTCTTCTGATTTTAGCGTGCTCATCTCTCTTGGCTTTTTCTTCTTTTTGCCTCAGCTCCTCATGGTGTCGCATCACCATCCGTACCACCTAACAACATATCAACAGAACACATCTAGAACATATACAGTATACATCATCAGAAATACAGCAGAAATATGGTTTACCTAATCTGTTAAAACAATTACATTTACACTTTTTTAGGTACAAAAACACCCTTCGATAATCAACTTAACCTACCTTTCTAGCCACGCCTCTCTTCCACCGCCTCTCCTGAGCGAAGTCAGCAGAGAGCCACTGCATCTCCTCACACAAGTATTCCCAGTGAACTTTTGGTCGTGGCGGCTCTGTCAGGCGGGTGAGACGCTTCATTGACCAGAAGCCCTCTCGCTTCAGTGCCTGGGTTCGATGCTCGATGTCGGCTTCCTGCAGGACACAATGGCCAAACCACTTAGTAAATCCTGCCAACGCATTAGCGTGCTACAACAGTGCTTCTGGAGTTGGGAATGGGCGAAAAAAATCAATTCACAAAAGAATCCACAATTCTGATTTTCTACGATTCAGATTCGATTCACAAATGCCAAAAATCCATTTTTGTAATAACATTAGTTTAAAGGTATAATGAGAAGGATTTTTCTAAAAAAAACAATGTATAGACTCATACAAAAATAACCCCTCTGAATCATCACTACACTAGAAGTGTGTGGCGGTGTCTGTATCTGAGACCCTGCCCTCTGCCTGGATTTTCTTATTTTGCTGTGCTCGGGACGTTTCTGGGCGTCAACCTTTGGGCAGTAGTGTGTAGCCCTCAGCCAATAACGGCGTGCAGGGTGTCAGGTGCGGGAATAAAAACTAGATCATAAGCATGTGACATCACCAGAAGCGCATGCCCACTGGAGCCGGGGAGGAGGGGCCAAGTTTGAATGTTGTGTTTACAAACCGCAACAGACAAATCCCACTCATTCTGCCTTTAATGGTGACGAAAAAGATGGACCTCAGTTCTGAGGGCACAGTGCAGCAACACTACAGAGTTATGTTGTAGTTCTTCAAAAAGGCAAGCGTTTGGGCATGTTTTGTATTAAATAACTTAACAATTGACTTTGAAAGGCGAAGGAGAAGTATTTTGTGGATACTTTGTACTCTGTCACCCAGCAGAGTGGACCACTAACAACTGACCAACTCACTTAACAAAACTTGCCAACTCTGGTCGGTCAAAGGAAATAATTCAGTCCAGAGTCTGTTTCATTTCAAAAGACTTGTACAGCATTTTGGATAACAATGGCTTTCCCTGGAACTAATGTTGCAGCAGAGAGGCTGTTCTCCACTACTGGAGACATAACGTTAATAACAACACAGCAGAGCGCTCCACTTTTTCTCTTTTTCCCCCCCTTAACACACACCGACTTCTGTTTGTGATGAATGTCAGTAAATTACACTTTTATTTCATCATTCTCAAGCAGGCAGAAGACTGTAATATGGTTCCAAATTGATGCAGTTAACTCTTTAAAATACAAATCTGCGTACTCAAGACTTTTCTCTGCTTTTGTCACTCTGACATTCATCGAGACCATTTAGCTAAACTGTCAGATATGTTTAATATTGCATTTCAGTGGACTAAAGACACGGCACACAGTGAACTGGAGTAAGAGCCTGAAAATAGTGCCCCCCTTTCTATTTATTGAATCAAGAATCAGTTTTGATTTCCAACGATTCCCACCCCTTCTGTGAGTTATGTCTCCACTGGACTGCAGCTCTACAGTTGGTATGTAGGTGAATAGTTCAGAGTGGCAGTGTAGAGTGTCTTCAACACTTCAACACAACAATTTTGTGGATTATTTACTGCAGAGCTCTGCGCCGCTCTCCGTTTGCATGCTCTCCAGTATAATCAGCTGAGCAGCGGCGAAGGAAAAACATTACAGTCAAAAGGTTATCAGGGGTTAAATCTGGACTTAAAAGGGGGGCTTCAAAGTTCCAGGTTGGGAGTTTAGGATCTTCCCATCATCCCATCCCATCCCAACCCAAACTCTCGCACAAGTAACGCACAGCATTAGTTTATCCTGTGCACAAGCACGAGTTGTGACATATTATACTGAAGTGTTTAGCGGAAACGCGGCTAAAGCGTCGGTATTTGACGACCTGGGTTGGCGGCTCTACCCGAATCGCTCCGTTTGTTTCCCGTTTACAGAGCCAGGGCTGTGTATGAACACCGGACTGTTTTTCAGCGCATACACAGAACGGAAAGCTAACGGACCGCGAGGAGATATTCACTGAATTTGACAAAAACTGTTTTGGATTACAATCGTAGACTACATCTTTAACACAAAGAAAATTGGTCCAAAGTTACATCTAACCCTGATTATATATACACACACTACCGCTCAAAAGTTTGGAATCACTATTTCAACAGAGATAAAAACAGTGTAATTCAGACACTAAATGTATTATTAACATCTGAAATAGTTTTGGCCCCCAAAGAAGAATAATTAAACTATTAAAACTTCCATTTGGTCGATGTCCCCACAGTTGCATGACAGGGGAGAATACTGTTGTAGCCATGTTTTCCCCCAAATACCTTCGATTTTAAATTTGTTTTCCAGTCCACAAAAGCAAAAGTGACACTCGATCATTATTAAACCAAAGCGGTGCAGCTGGACTCCAAATATTTTGGGAACCCGTTTTTCTTCGGGCCCTCTGCAGGGCCCTCTGCAGATTGAACAGTTTTAAACTGTGATTTGTCAGTCCGGAGCATGTTCAGCTGATATTCCAACAGTGATAACCCCAGATCAAACTTCTATTTCTATTTTAAAGTTTTAATAACAGCTTTGCTAAAGCAACACGACTGTTAATTCCAGCTTGTTAGAGGCATTGTTGTGCACTTGACACTGAAACAGGAACCTGTTTCTATTTAAATCTGCACAGATTTTGATGCTAAGCTTCCAATTTCCTTATCAATGACTGGTGATTTCTTATATTCTTATTTAACTGTTGCTCAGAGGGATCTTTTTCTCTTTCTGCCCTTTCAAGTGTCAGTCTGGTTGAACCACTGTGCAGCATTTTGTTCTCCGTGTACAAAACATGACTTTTGCAAAGCCTTCATACAAAATAACATCTATTTGTAAGGAGGACTTCTTACAACCTAAAAGCATGAAAGACCATTCACAAATATAGAGTAGTCCCCATCTGACTGTACCCAATCAAGCTTTTGTGACAGGCGATTCCAAACTTTTGAAGAGTACTGTACATAGCTTACTAACCAAGTGAAAATCACAGGATAGTCCTGTAAAAGTGTTTTTGAGAAGAGGTCCTACCCACATTCAAGAGT
>NTHP01000048.1:469512-497350 GCA_003416845.1 Oplegnathus fasciatus | reverse complement strand
AAACCAGGATTTTTTGCTGATTCAAAGTGATTTGTTTGGACAATTTAACTTTCAGACTTCTAGAGTAGTCTATTCAAGGCATCGGGCATGAGGCAAATAATCTCTGAATGCACAATTATTCTCAGTGGCCTGAGGATGTAGTGAAAGGCTGACAGGCACTGAGGGAGTTTGACATGCGTCATATCCAAAAACACACACACTGCTCCTGGCTTTCAACTGCCAGTCACACTGACAGCATTTTGTCCCTCAAACCACCTGTGGAATATTAAAAATGTCTTATTTTGATTTTCTGATTCACTAAACATTGCTGGTTCTTCAAAGATCAAGCAGCTCCCTTGCTTCTCCATTACTGTCAAATAAAAAAGCAATTACAATGTTTTATATTCTGTATCTTAAGGCTCACTCACATGTTTAGCCAGCTCTGCCATGTCTGTGTGACGTTCCCCACGGGGTCGCTGAGGGGTGGCCTGATCGGGTGGGGAAGAGGAGGAATTGTAGCCACCGACAGAGGAAGGAGAAACGAACTTCCCATGGGGACCCCGGAGAGGTGAGGACCTCTCCCGTCGTGGGGTGGACCAATCACTGAGGGGTGAGGGACCAGGGTAAGAAGAGGACGTGGAGGGTGAGACAGGAGATGAATTCACACTGACCCTGTCTGCTATCCACTGGCGTACCTGAAGGCCAAGGGAGAGAGATGAAGAGGAAATCATTTAAAACATGACCTTAGCGAGGTGAAAGCAATAAGATCCACTAAGATAAAAGCCACATGCATGAATTAGGTTAGAGCAAGCAGTTATAAGAAGCAAATCCGGACATGCTCCAGACTTATAAACTGGCCATCAGACATTTTCCTTCAGCTTTTCATCTCATGCAGAATTACAATCGTAAAATAGCAGAGGTCAAAGGACTGCCTTGTTAAGTCAAAATGCTCCAACAGTGACAGCGCCTGACTAGAAAGTGCTCGTGAATATCCTGTTGAAAGGGAACCTATCTGGGTGTCTGACAAACACCACTTACCTTTAGGAACAGTGCCTTTCTGTCTGTCCTGCTCTGTCCATGCTGGAAAACACACATGGCTTAGCATGCGGCCAACTTAAAAGAAATAAACCACTAAATAATAATAATAATAATAATAATAATAATAACACTGTTCACATGAGTGACATCAATATGGACTACATGCAGAAGGATGGGTAGAATGATGCCACATTTAGACAGTGAAAACATGCCAGCATACCTGATATGAATCACAGATGGATAATGACATGATGGTGTATATCATGGTGTAATAACAAACACCGCTTTTGATTTCAGCCAGGCCAAATCTTAACAATTTCTCTTTTCAGGTTCAGTGCTGATTTACAGCTCACGAAATTATTTCATAAAACTGTCATACAATAAAAATGTTTTGTTGTAAATAAAGTAAGTAAAAAAACTTCAGGATGCACAGTGTGACCTGACCGACTCTTTAGATGCTGCGTGGAGATGCTTTAGTGTGGCATTCAATATATCTTTCAGATAAGAAAGTAAAGCTTTGTCTGGAAACGCAAGGATACACCAAGAAAAAGCTATTAAACACTTTTTAGTGTCATCTTAATCACAATGTAACCGTTGACAAGACGCCCAGATACTGATTTTACATTTATCAACATTGTTTTCACCTCAGCTATGCCCTCGTTTCGTGGCGTCTGATACAACTGCCTTACCTTGGCATTCAAGAACAAACCCTTTGGTGTTATAAGGCCCAATGCTTCAATGTGTCACATTGTTTAGTCCACTTCTGATGACGCAGACACTCATTTTCAAACCCATATCAACTGTCTTCCTGCCTCTGGACCCACAACCCTGCCAAAACTATTTCTTTCACCTGTCTACCCTTTTCTGCAAGTTTCTAAATCTTTGATAAAATGGATTTAATAAATCAATATCCCATAATGAATGAAAATACCTTGTGTGGTGAGCTGGGGGTGGTCATCTCGCTTTCTGTTTTGTCAGCGTCGGGTTCTTCATCGCTGCCTTCCTCTGGACTGCTAATCTGTCCTGAAGTGGCCTCGTGAGCCTCAGTTTCTCCCGTTGGTTCGTCCTGCTCCATGTCCTCACTCTCTTCCTCCACGTAGAGGGAGTCAGGTTGGCTGACGGGGTCATTAGGACTGATTGATGCCATGACTGCACCTTCCCTTTCCACTGATGCTGTGAGCATGTAAAGGGCGTTAGGTGTAGTAGGTTGGGTGGCATTTGCAGGGGTGACATCTTGGGACGCTGGATCTGCTTTACTTGTTGAAGTTTTAGTAACAGTTAAGGCCTCTTTGTCAGATTTGCTCGTTGAGGTTGTGGGGGTGACAGATGCAGTCTGGTCCAGTTGAAGTGAGATGTTCCCGCTCATCGTAGACTGCTGTACCTTAACAGGCGGAGCTGCTGCCGCAGAAGTTTTATTGACAGAGCACTGCGTCTGAGTTTGGGGAAGGCACTCCTCAGACACGGTGCCAGACCAAGAGCTGTGGGCATTGGCCAGCTTGCCGGCCGCATTCTGTTGCTTGGACACCTGTGCCAAAAGGGAGGGTGGGTGCTTCAGGAGAGGAGTTTCTCCCGGTTGAAGAAGGAGCAGCTTTGGATTTATAATACCAGAGGGGTGAGTGGTGCAGAAAGCCACTGGTTTGGTCTCTGTGGGCACAGCAACATTCTGGATACTCTGTGATGGAGTCTCTGCCAAAGCAGGCTTTGTGGCACTTACAACAGTGACTCCTGGGGTCTGATTTTCTACACGAGAAACATGCACTGAAACAGCAACAGACGATCCCATCCCCATGTCCTCACCAGTAACCACTGGGGATATGAGAGATAATGCACCAGCTGTTGCTTCTGCTTCCAGCTTTTGGGGAACTGTTTGAATTACAGGTGAATCGCTCACCTCTGTTTGGTCTGAAACTGCTGCACTGACCTGTGAGCAACGTGTCACAATTTGTAGACTGGTGGCGGTCTGTTCAACAGTGAATGAGTCAGATGTAACAGCAGCTACTTCAACTAAACAAACCTCACTTGAGTTAGCCACTTCAACAGCTTGGTTAGCATCTAATACCAAATGCTGTCCGACAGCAGCCACCCTTGTGTTTTGTATGGACAAATTATGAGAATTACTGTTAGAGCAAGTCTGTATTTGATTTGCATCATGTGATGAAGGCAAGCGCTGCTGGGAAATGATGACAGTGTCACCTTCATTAATTGTGTGAATAGATGGTTCAAGATGCGACTCTGGGTCCTCTTTGACAGTGTACTCGTCAGAGTTTTCTAGTAACGCGTTGAATAAGTTCACCTCATATCCTGGAGAGTGAGGCAACTGTGCACTACTACTGGCACAGACCGTCTCCTCAGCAACCTCCTCAACCAGGCCGCAAAACTCATACACTTCCACAGGTTGTGTGTGTAACTCAATATCTGCCTGAACACTTTCTTCATACAGCTTTGGTTCTCCAGTAGAGAGTTCAGAACTCAGCTCGTTAACAATGGCAGCTTCACAGACACTGCCGTCTTCTCGTTGTAGGAGGTAACTCTGATTCAGGTGCATGTTAGACCAGTCCCCACTGATATGAGCCTCCTCTCTGACAACCACAATTTCTTGAGCGTCGGCTGAATGCACAAGCTCAGCAGTCAGCGGTGTCTCTGTCGTGGGGACTTGGTCAGAGGGATGAGATGTTTCTGCTTCAACAACCTGCTCCGCCTGCAGTGAGACAACTAGGCCTGTGTCAAACAGAGGGGGTGCAGCAGAGGGTTTTGAGGAACTCTCCTGTGTGGAAGAGCACTCTGGCAGCATTGTGAAGTCAGATGAGGAGGTGGCCGTGTCAGTTTGTTCTTCTCCTGTGCTACTCTCCACCTGCTCTCCTTCAAGGGGATCGCAGCTCCTCTGGATGTTGCCGTCTTCTCTGCCACCTGTGCTGCTGGACACTGAGCTTCCTCTTCCAGGAGAAGAGTATAATCCAGGAAGCGATTCTCTTGCTTTTGGGGTCTCAAGTAATTCGGCTGAAGGAGGTTGTGTTTCTTTGCGGGAAGTGTCAACAACCTCTTGGACATGCTCAAACATCTCAACTGATCCCAAAGAATTTGCGTTCTGTATTTCTCTGGCATCATTTGAGATCTCTTTGATGATTTTAGGTTGTGTTTTTGACAGGTCAGTTTGTTTAATCTCACTGTTGTCAGATGAGGGTAAAGGGAGCGGAGACGATTTTGAGTCCTGGTGACCACCTGCCTGCTCCGCAGCACCTGACGGAGGTATATGGCTGCCTTGATTTGCGTGGACATGTGGCTCCCTGTCAGACTGCTCCATAGCCCCGTGTTCTGTGGTGTCTTGGACTTTAAAACCAACACTTGATTGTGGGACAGATGGAGATGAGGCTGTGAAACAGATTTGAGATTGGGGCTGAGGGAGAATATTTCCGCCTGTGTGCTCTTTTCCACCAAGTTCCATGTTCGTTCCAGTCTCTGGTTTATATTCCAATGTGACGGACTGTTTCTCCTTTGTCCCCGTAACAACCACAAGTCCAGCACCTTCTCTAGGTGGCTGAATCTGGTTTGAGTGGCTTTTCTCTTTATCAGTTTGTGACCCGTATTGCAACTCTTGCACTGTGCTGTCAATCTGTGTATCTGGGGTGAGAGGAGGACAAAGGGGGGCTGGAAGCCTTTGCATCTCAGCAGAGGAACTACAGTCCTCATTGAGGGATGTTGGCAAGGATCTCGAAACTCCGACACCATCGGCAACGCTCTCCTCAGCGGGGACTTCTTCTGAGATGCTGTCCTTTGAGACGCTGCTGATCGGGAGGGTCTCAGGCAAGTTGGTTGGAGGCGCGTTCTCCATGCCGAGGAATGCTGAGTTGTTGCTCTCCGGCAGTGGCACAGTGGACGGATTGGTGAACGGAGGGACTGGGCGGGGGGCAGCTGCGACCGGCTGCGGGGCATGCCGAGGTGACTCCCCAGCCACATTCTGTGCAGCCTGGGGGTTGCCACCCAGCACATCCACAGCCGGAGAGGCACGCTGCCGCACCGCCTCCTCCCCAGAGCTTCCTTCCTCTGTGCTGCCCCGGCTACACACTGCACCTGAGAGGGGGGGGCGATACAGGTTGTTAACAAAGTGTCCAGAACAAGCGGGTAATTTATAGAGAGGCTAAAAACGAAGAAAAGAACTCAGCACAAATAAATCTTCTGGAGATAAGGTAGGCAGTCACTGTGCCTTCTTTTTTTTTAATTCAAACTCAGGACATTGTATTCTCCTCACCGCCTACTAGCCATCCGATTCTTATAAAAGGCAAAAAAGGCACAGCAGACATCTACTTCTACGTCAAAACAATCAGATTTTTTAAATAGAAAATCAACTTACAGCCAAAGACAACACAAAATAAACTCCATAAGCAAGCCGTCATCACATGTTGGACATGATGTTTGACTGGATGTGTGTGCAAAGCAACAACTTCTCACCTGTCTGTGGTGTGAGACACAGATCTTCTGTGCTTTCTACTTCCAGGATGCTGAAATTAGGGTCCCCTCCACATATTCTGAGGAAGCAGAAATAGAGACGGATGGTAACTTTTATTACTGAAATCAAAAACCAGCAATCTCTCCTCCCTCTCAATTTAAAAACTCCCACTGTAGCGAGCCCCTTGTGCTTGCCACACACTGACACAACAACAAGGCAGCCACAGCTAGAATTAAATTGATTAGATGTGATATTAGTAAACAAAAATATCACAATGTGTGGGACGATGAGTAACATGTCACGTCACGAGAGCAGCAGCAGCAACACTCAGGTAGCTAGGCTAGCCAGCTGCTGCTAGGACCACAGTTGGTGTATTTTGGCTGTGTTTTAGAGGGGGGTATCTGCAGCAGTAATAAAAATACCCCGTGAAGCAGCACTAACCGAGCAGCTCCGTTAGCTAGCTCCAAGTTGCATTTGCTGCAGTCGCCCACAGGAAGATGTTAGGAATCCTGCAGCACGCGCTCTCAAGCTAAAAGCCGGTGACCAAGCGCGCGGGCCTCTCCAGTCATTCATTTTATGCTCTCGGAAATGTAAAATGTGATTAATTGAGGCTAGCTGCAGCCACATTAACTTGTAGGTAATCATCCGAATTGAGAAAGCACATCTTTATTCAGTGGTTACACGTGCATCGGCTGCGTATATAACACGAAAAGATGGAATATGAATCGACTTTTCATTCCTGTCTGAGAGTGAAATGATACCACAAAGCTCGGAGTCGTGTTCCTTCGTTAAAAAACACATTTTTTAACGGTTAACGCCTGCCGGGTCGGCTAGCGTGCTCAGCTAGCTAACGTTAGCTTTTCACAAAAACACTGCTTGGGTGGCACTTGAGGAAAAGCTTGCTAACTAGCAAAAAGGTAGAAGAGTTAGTAGGGTGCGTTCATTTGATGCGCAGGCGCCGCATCCCACCCGCAGTTATGTAATGCTCCGGCTTCAAAAGAAGCCCCGTTTTATGCCGACACATTTTGATTAAGTTACTTCGCAATGAGACAAAAACATGTGAAAAGTCGCATTAAAACCCGCTTCTGCATGCACTACAGAGGGGGACAATCACTCGTGACGTCATTGCGTGGGGTCAAATCTGTTTTTGCGAAAATAAATTAGTTAAAATTATTAAGTTTCGAGCGCTGATGCGCGTTAGTTTCTGTTTAAATACAGAAAAGAACAAAAAACAAATGTTATAAAGTTCCATATAAATTTTGCAATGATTATACGGGGGATTTAAGGGGGCCCGCACTGTGCCACGGCTGGCTCTTTAGAAGTGACGGTACGGAAATGATGCTTCAGTGGTGATTTATTTCAGTAAGAACGGTTTAAATATGAATTTATTCGGTGTTGTGACTTTTTAATTCGATGCCCTGTCTTGGTTCAATGTAGTGTCCACAAATTTTGACGTAAATACTACCAAGTAAAATGCAGTCTGATTGCGTCCTTTCGTTAGTCTGAGCCCCCCCTCAATTCCCCCATTACTTCCTCCTTGCCCCCCTCCCTCTCAAGGCCGCCATCTTAAGTTCCCACCTACCTGAAATTTCCGACCAATTTTCTTTTACTAAATTCTCGTTGAAGGAGTCGTCATCCGCGTAAAATCGCACTCAATCCGTAATGCCAGTAATCCAAACTGTCTCCCGGTACCCAACGAGGTACCACTAGGTCTGTGGGAAGAAGTTAAAATACGGACCGGGAGAGACTGGGTTTCGGCGCAGAATGTAGCGGTCGCGGGGAGGAGACTTTACGCAGCGAAATGGTGGAGGACCGCTGCTGCTGACAAAGTACAGAACACGGTGGAATCTCGCGAGATGTCGTCAAGCGCGCCACTTGAAATGTTGATATTTGTGATTGTAGTTCGTTGTTAGGAGGTACGCTTGATTAAATATTATATTTTAATCGGTTTATTTTCACTTTTACACGTCGCTAGGAGAATTATATTAAAGTGACGGTGATAGTTCACAGTAAGACGGTTGTAATAGGTCACATTGTTTTCCTGTCAGCCTTTGTTCAGATATAACAAAAGGTTTTTGTAGGCATTTCGTGTGTTTCTTCAGTTATGATTAACTTTTTTCTTTTTCAGTACATTTATGATCAAAGGACATGGTGCATGTTGATATGTAAGACTTCCTTATTATCTTTCAAGCCCTGAGAAAATAGTAATTTCCTGCTCAGTCCCTTTAAATGTAAGATTATTAACATGACAGGTGCTTCAGTTTCTTTTTGGATAACAGATAACTACATATACTTTATTAATCCCAAGGGAAATTCAAGTGTCAGTGATAATCTGTGAGATTGTGTGTGAAGAAGTAGTTTAGCTGAGATATTAAGTATAAAATGTCGTAATATTTAATAAAGCTGAAACAATCAGTTGATTGACAGAGAATTAATCTCCATTTTTTAATCAAAAAGGCCAAAAAAAATACTGGTTACAGCTTCTAAAGTGTAAATATGTGTTTGTGTTCTTGGTCTTCTCTGATAATAAACTGAGTGACTTTGGACTGCGATCATTTTTCATATGTCAACTTCGGCTACTAAAAACTGTGATGGTTATATTTTTCACTGTTGTCTGATTTTATAGACCAATCAAGAAAATAATTGGCAGATAAATCAATAGTGAAAATAATAGTTGCTGTCCTAATATTAAGAGACTCAGAACAAAAGACCCACACAACAGAGTAAACAACAATTCATTTAATAATTAATCTTTGTGGTCTCTAGGGGAGGGGTTTGAAAGGTATAAAATGGTCATATTAAAATAATCGACCCAGTCTTTTCCCTCTCAGGATACCCACTGTCTAGTTGTCTTTTGACACAAGTACATATATTTTTTTTCAGTTCTTCAGCAGATGTCCCACTTATCCATGTATATAACTTATTTTTGTTGATGAAACAACTCGACAGTTCAATGTACAAGGCTCCCATAGTCCCAAATGGATATAACACACAACCAATGACACACAGGCAAACCTCCCTCTCAGCTTAACAAAGTCGTAGATGAGATCCTTGAAGAGGCCAGAGGTTGCAATGGATACGGCTTAATGTTCACAAGCATTAAAAAGTTTTCTGTGAAGCAAGCCTTTTGCTTTGTCTTTTGCATGATTTGAAACAGATTACTACCTGGGGAGAGAGTACTGGTTGATACCCGAAACAAAGACAAATAACATAACAGTGAATATATTTATTATTATAGAAGATAATTAATGTTAAGAATAATAATTACAAAGGCAATTTCTCTAGACTACTATAATCTGGTCCTGCACATATAGTCAAGAGGAGACTGGGAAACAGTTACAGGAAGCTCTAAAATACTGTGTTCACTCACACAGTGTAGCACAGTTCATTTCGCCATTCATCCTTTGCAAACAAAAAACAAGCCAAAAAAGGTTGAATCTCATTATCAGTGAAGCTGAGGGTTCGGGTTTAGATTTTTGGGTAAAGCAGGAAACTGAGGTGCGATGCTTACTAATCTTCATTAAATGGTCTCCATCAGTAATCGTTCTTTTGACATTGACAAAAAAGACACAAAGACAGAACAGAAAGCACCACTTTACCACTGTATTTCTAAAGACCCTCATCCACAATGCCTAATCAGGGTTGATTTATGTAGAGGAGGGCTTTATAATATCCCGTGAGTTAACCAAGCTGAGGATGAACCCTTGACATGTTTTCACAGTGTACATCCCTCTGGAAGTCATTTCCAATCCACCCGGAAAAGGCTTGCTTAAAAGCATGAATCATAATTCACCTGACAAATGAAAAAAGCTGTCCTCTGCCTCTTCGTACAGCTTTCGAAACCGACTACTGTAATAACCAACAGCCAGTAGAAAATAAAAATACACCAAGGATGCACAGAAACCATGTACCTTTAAATTGCACTGATAGAACCATTGCGCATATTCCAAGTCTTGCATTTCCCTTCCTACCATCACCTCCAGCCAGTCATGGTTACCCCGTTTCTGGGGGGGACTGGAGCTGGTTTGGTTGTGTAACTGGGAGGGCAGGGTTTAGTAGTCTGCAAGAGGAAAAGGGGGCAGGTTGAGAGCAGCACAGTGATCCTGACATTTCCCTTAATCTCCTCCAGTGTTGTCCCTGTACTATCTGGACTCTCCATCTTTGTGGGCGCTGTACAGTGCCAGCTCACCTGGCCCTCCAAGTCTGCGGGGAGGTGTGGACGACCGGCTGGTGATGGACGGAATGAGTGGAGGCGGCGCCCCCACCGCCAGAGCTCCCACCAAGCCTGCAGGGGTCTTTGCCAGGATGCCGTTGGGCACGTGGTGTGGGTTTAGTGGGCCTAGACGGGCGTAGAGGCCAGCGTGGTGCTGGGAAGCAGGAGAGGCTCCAGGGGGGAGCGAGTGGGAGAGAAGGCCAGGGTGGAGCTGCTCCAGGTGAGCGGCAGTAGCAGCATGAGAGGGGCTTGAGAGGTGAGAGCCAGGAGGGAGGTGTGGGTGCATCCCAAAGTAGCGAGCCCGCTCAAAGTCTTCCCTCAGGATCTGGGCACGCTGCTCCTCATCGATCAGTCCTCCTCCTGGGGGTCCGAGGTGAGGAGGGCGGTCAAAAGGATGGGCCATAAGGCCAAACTCCTGGCGGACAGCAGAGGTGGAGGCAGTAGAGGTAGATGTCGGAGGGTGGTGAGGGGTGGCTGCTGCGGCTGCAGCCGCTACAGCCGCAACCCTCTCTGCCTCCAGAAGGCGCTGATGCTGGAGCAGTCGGGCCAGATGTGGATCGGATCGCAGGGCTAGGTGAGGGTCTGACCTAAGTGCCAAAGCCTCCCTACGATGCTGATGTTGCTGCTGAGCCGCCAGCTCCCTCCAGGGGTCCCAGGTGAAGCTATGTGGACCCTGTGGTGGCCCGTGGCCTGGACCGTGGGCGAAACGTTCTCCTCCTGGACCCATTACCAACCCTGCAGCACCTGCTGTGCTCTCCAGATACGCTTCAATGGCCCTGGAGCGGCCCAGCAGGGAAAGGTGTTGGTGGGAAGGAGGGTGGTTTGGATTGTGTGACAGGAGGGGAACACCAGGAGTGGGAGTCAGTGATAAAGAGGAAGAGGAAGGGGTACCAGAACTAGGGTGGTGCGGATGGCTGTTGGGGCGTTCAAAGCTGTGGTTGGGTGGTGCGTGAGGAAGGGTGATGGGGATATGCTCCGGCTCCTCTTTCCGCTCCTCTTTGACTTTAACTGGCGGGAGGAGCAGGGGAGGTTTGGGGACTGGCGTTGTGGTCCGGTCAGACTTCTTGGCCTGAGACAAAGACGTGACCGAGGCAGAAGCTGTGGAGGAAGCAGGGAGGTTGCCGTCTCTTTGGGAGTGTGAGGGTTCGTTGTGGAGGCTATGTGCTGTCGGGCCCATTGGCCGGGGGTAAAGGTCCAAAGGAGATGGGGCTGAGCGGTTGGAGGGTGGGGGGGTAGTGAGCACAGAAGATGAGGAAGACCGTGGTCTGTCCCTGTCTGCTACTAAAGATGAAGAGCCAAGAGGCAGCCCCCGTGATGACACTGTTGGCAGCGGCCTCTTATCCCCATCTCTGTCTCGCTCGCGGTCTCTGTCTCTACTCAAGCTGCGTGTCAGGTCCTCAATAGGCCCACTGCTGCCCCCCAGGGCACTGCTGTGGCCATTAATGTGGGAGACTGGGGTGCTACTGCGGGGCTTGAAGGAAGGGGCAACTGGAGACATTCTCACAGGTTGTCGGCCATACAGCATATTGTCTCTGCAAAACATAATGTGCACAACAGTTACAGATGGAAATTAGCCAGTAGCTAAATCTGGTACATCTCTTCTCCTTGTGAGAGATTAATGTTTTTTGTACATGGTAAATGCAATAAACTAAACATAACGAAAATTATACCAAACAGTCACACCAATCCGTATCACTTTAACTACAGTTTGTACTAGTAATAATGTACAGTATATAAAAGATGGATTGATACTACAAGCTTAACTGGCAGAAATGTCAAAGAGTTACAGATGCATAGTCTCAACCTTGAATTAGTCAACAAATAAGATATAGGAAAGGAAATATTTGTTGTATGCCTTTGTGCTGGGTTAAATCTATTTTGTGTGTGTTTAGTTTAGCTCATTTTTGCCTGACAGGTCCATACCTCACTGATCTGTGATCACAGGAGTGCCTGGGGTAATGCGAGTACTGCTAATACCACTTATGTCAAAAAAACAACAAGAAGCTATTCCTTTAAATGTAAAGCCAGTATTGAAATTAGCTGTATGTCATACCTGTCCTTTTCATCCTTGATGTGGGGGATGTCTCTCCTCTCGCCTTCCTTCCCTCGATCCCTCTCCTCCCGCTTGTCTGCCCCTTTAGCCCAGCTGGGGCCAGCAGGGAACCCAGATGGGCCACCGTGTAGACGGTTCCATGGGTCATGATGGTTGGGGTTGGGCAAGCCTCCAACCACACTAGCTGGTGAATCTTTAGGGCCAAACACAGAACTCGCTGCGGACCAAAAAGACATATTTTGTGTTAGAATACAAAATAAAAAAACAGCACAGTGGTTCATGGGTAGACGCGATGTAAACACATTTTTTAACCTTAAAACTTTCAAATTAAATATTTTACAAGACTGCTACTGCCATCTTGTGGAAGTAAAATCCACAAGCTTTACAGCAGGTTTTGTTGTTGGCATCTATTATTATTCTGGTGAGCATGATTATCAAGTCACAGATCTTTCAAGTTAAAAGTGACAGTAAAAGCTCTTAAGTAACACAAGTCCATTTTATAACTCTAAACTTGCTTGTATTGCTTGAACAATGTCTGTTGCAGCATGTACAAAGGAAATCTTGATCAAAACAAGTTGGTCCTTGCTAAACGATCAAACCTCATGTAACCCTTTAAGCGATGTGGTTTGGCACTGGGCACTTTAATTAACGGTCTCTCCCAGCTCAGTCTAGTTGTTGCAACACAACTGGGACAACCTCCATATAAACATTTTTTCCCCCCCAATTTGACAGAAATGTTTAATTCATTCTTTCACGATGGACTTATATTTTGATTGCTTCCAGTCTTCACAGCTACTCAAATTGATGCATCCAACCTTGTACTTGTATATCAATGAAAAGCCCAGCACAGCCAATCACAGCATGTCTCTGACAGTGACAGCTGAGCTGTAGCTGTGCTATAAGACAGGAGAGAAAAGCATTAAGAGAGGACAAAAGCAGTGAGTGATGACAAACAAACGCCCTGGCCAAAGTTAAGACGAGTTTATCCTGCTCAGGAGTGGAAGTAGGGCTGGGTATTTTAATCTCAATACTTTTTGCATACCAACCAACTTGTGTCTGAATAACAAAAGAGTGCTGGGTCAGATTCTTGTTTATTTACTATATTTGTAAATTTCATACTGTGTATATTTAGATGAAGTTCTAGTATGGCTGTCTGTGTTTGACCTGATGCATTTAAGAGACATTCTTGGAAAAAAACATGTTTATACTCAGCAATGTAACCACCAAAAAAGTATTGTTTTGATAATCGGTACCAAACCTCAAGTATGTACTGTATATGTTGGCACCAGGATTTCAAAAAAAACATTCAAACAATACCCAGGCCTAGATCAAAGCTGCACTGGTAGCAATAAAGGCAGGAAAAGGTGTTGAAGGTATTAAAGCGCCAACATGCATTTATGACTCTAGACTTACCAGAATCACATCTCAGTTTCTCAAACAATATCTGCTGTTTTATAGTTAGTAAGTATGTAGAGTAAGTAGAAATGTCAAGTTATTTTTGAGAAAAAAGAAACTGTTAACAGTTTTGTTAGAGCCTCCTCATATCCTACAATTAAACCAAGAAACACTCACAATACAATATCTATTTTATTCTCTTTTTCTTGCTCACTGCGAATTATCGGTTGATGATAGCATGAGAGGAAGAAAACCAGCTACAATCATAAATCTCTCTCATGAGAATAACAGGCTAGAAAGAAGGTTCATCAGTCTTTGGAAGCAGCCACCTCCCCAGTTCCTGTTTTCAATACTGCTAAGAGTTAGCTTTACAACCCACGCCACATTAGCAGATCAGTTGCTGAATGTAAATATACAGTAGAAGTAGCTACAATTTGGATTAATCCCTTACCTTTACCAGTACTTAAAAATAACCAGCTACATCCACAATAATCTAAAGTGTTAATTTGACTTCTTCAAAGTCAAGATGTTTGCAGACTGTCCTTCAAGATATTAGCGTATAATCTAATTTCTATTTTAACTGCAAGAGTTCTACAACAAAGATGTTTTGAGATTTGTTGTGGAAGGGTCTATGGAGGCCACTGCAAAACTTAAACAACGCATTAACTGGCACGTACTAGCAAAGCACTGGCTCATGCTTATGTGCATGAAAATACAGTCATGCTGTAAAATGCATTGCTTTGCGTGCGCTGGCTCCATTTTGAACAGACTTGATTGGCAACCAGGATAGGTGCGACTCCACAAGCCACAACAAGCTCTTCATCATTGTTCATTAGCAGAGTGTGGGGAGCTTCTCCAATTACAGTAAATGTGCCAATTTGTGTGTTTTACATTTCTCCCGCACTCAGACGGATGTGTTACCAATTTATACATTTGAAATCGTTACTTACTGCACTACGTGGGAGAGAGGACTAATTGTTTTCTGCCCACACACACGTTCTAAATCGAAGGCAACCAGTCAACTTTTCATAAGTTCCAAATATTTCAATCAGTGACAGATCACAAACCCTAAATAATCTTTCACACGTGTATATACTGTACCTTACTGCATCTACCCTAAAGACAGAGCTCTTGAGTGGCAGTGGGACTTAAAGGATAGGTTTGGATTATTCAAGTCTGTCTTAATGCAACGCTCATATGCCACACGCATGTTGATTTATTGGTTGATCCCTTCCTAGTGCAACTATACTGGAAAGGATGAGGGACAAAATCCACAATATTCTGTGCGAAAATGCATTTTAAGTTCAGCTGAAGCTAATATGAGGCTTCAGCTGTCTGCGTTAGCCAAATGAAGTGAGAGCCTTCCGAAATAAGTCTTTTTCATAATCAGAATCGGCCTTGGTGTTTTGGTGCATAACAATAAACAGACAGAAGAGAATAAAAATAGAAAGCACAGTTTAGTACAAAATTCCCTGTGTGTGCTTCCCCAGACCGCATTCGCTTGTTGACTCCTGGTGGCGAGATACTTCCTGGTGGCTGCATCTAGGTTTGTTGCCAGTACACAACAACAGCAATAAATCTACACAAGTCAGCCAGGATGAAGATACCCACTTCACTTGACTAACTCAGACTGCTGAAGCCTTATATTAGCATTAACTTTAGAATGCACTTTTGAACTGAAGGGAGAACTGCGGATTTTGTCCCTCATTTCTTAGGTGGAGTCACGTTAGGAAGGGATCACCGCACGGCCAGTATGGAGAGGAGGGACGATTACAACAACCAATGAGGCCTTCTTAAGCCCTGTGTGGAAAAAAAACAGCCCCCTCATTAATTTGAATGAGACCAGTCTGCAGCGAGGACGCCAACGCGATGTGACGTCATCCGACAGGGCGCTGCAGTGGCCAATCAAATACGTGCAAGTGCACATTCCTGGTAAATTATTTTATAAAATGGATGCTGTATTTCTACTGTTTACCTCATGATTGTCTCAACTAAAAATAAAACAATTACTGTCAGGACGCCAGAGTTATAAAATCCTGTCTCATAGTATTATAAACAGCTGTACAGTGTTTTGACGTCCAATAAGCCTTCAAGCTCACTGATCTGACACTCAAACTGGACTTACTGGATCGCAGTTTATTGTCACCGGTACCTGAAGCTACACAGGGCTGTTTCCAGTCTACTTACTCTGTCAACATACATATGGCATGTGAGGATTGTATTAAGACAGACTTGAAGAAATCTGAACCGATCCTTTAAGCCTCGTGTTTCAAGAGTAGAGATACTGTAAGACTGACCCAGTGTTGGGCTGCCAAGTCCTCCAAAGGCACCAGAACCAAGGGCTCCCAGTGGGGTGAAGGGTGGGGATCTGCCATACGGATCTATAACACAAACGCAGATAAACGTCAGAAATACTGTGTTCATATTTGTACACAGGCTGTAAGCTTACTGAAACTTCTGAAATGTCTCAGACGCAAGAACATGGACGCAACGATCAAGTTACATTTAGCAAAACGGTTATAGAAACTCTACCAAGAGTACATATGCAATTGATTTCCATTAATTTATGGTCAAGGTCAAAGTAAAGTTTGCAGTGTGTGATTCAAAGTGACAGACATTGGTTGTGGTGTACAAGTGGCATGCAGATGTGCCTTTTTAAGCTGCTCTTACCCAAGTGTGCAGTTGGTGTGAGGAAAGAGGAGTGCGGCGTTGATGGAGAGATGAAAGGAGCTGAGGACGGATTGACTGGCCCTGAGGGAAAGAAGTAGTAGCAAAAGAAAAAAAATGTCAGGAGTAATCAAATCAAGTGCATCAAGCTACTCACACACTGCATGCTGTGACTCAACATAACGACGCTGTCAAACCTCAGGGATGTGAGGACAGGACAGATGAAAAAGCAAATAATGACAGGTGGTAAGAGAAGGAATTGATGACTTCTTTAAGAAATTAAACAAAAATTATGTTTGCAGAAGTAAAATACTAAAATACAAGACTAAAGAAAAACAGCTTGAACACCATGGTTTAGGCATGCAGCACATTACACAACTTCTTGCTGTCAAATCAACAATAAATTCACGTTCTCGAGAGACAAAAAAGCTTAGGCATGCACCTGTAGCTGAGAACAGACTGGGAGGTCTGGTCAGATCATGAGTAGGAGGCATGGCTCCTCCCATGGGCCCCAAGGGGCCTAGTCCCCCAGCTCCAGGAAGACGGGACAGCAGGTCACTACGGAAGTCCAGCTTGTGAGGATCAGCCTGCATCTGCTGAAGAGATGGGTAGAACAGTTAACCGGGCATTTAAAGGGGTCACAACACTTTGGATTTGGACCTTTCTCTGTCTACTGAGTGATCTGCACATGGTTTCAATAAGAAACACGTACCTTTACTTTTTTCTGATGGCTTAGAATCATCCAGGCCACATATACATGCATAGCACACCATTTTCCTGGTTTCTGCACAGCACAAAAATCACAGGAGTTTACTATGTTATTCCATGAATCTTGCATGTACAACTTTAAAGCCTTTGCACACAGAGTCAGATGTCCTTCCTGTTGTTCAGAAATATCTTGTCTAGCCTCTACACAAGGTTGGAGTTGTCCAGCTGGAGATAAGGTTACTCGCTAGAGCTCAGTATAAGTTTGGGAAAATACAAAAAGTCAGTGAAAAATGCATAAGCAGCGATACAAGAAAATCACGGGGGGGAAAGAACAACCACGTACATTATACACAGGGTAATTTCTGGGTCTGAAATATCTAACTGGGTGTGCAAGGGCAGAGAATAGACCAGTAGCAGTCAAGATTACAAGTGAGATTAGTGCAAAGAGTGAGTGAAGCAGTGAAAAAGTAAAACAGGCTGAAGATTTTAAGGAGCCAAGGGATTCAAAAACATCTGTTTTTGCTTACATTACTGATTTTCAACGATGTCCCAAATGGATCAGTTAGCTACAAGAGAACAGAAGTGTAAAACCACTTTTAATCAGCATATCTCACTCTTTATCAGGAATAGTTTTGCACTCTTTACTGCACTGACTAGGCCCATGTTGCAGCACATGCTAGCCTAAACTGACTCGCCACATCTATACAGTTCTGTGCAAACAAAAGGAATGATGCAAATGATGCAAACTTTTGGTTCTAAGTGAGCATGTTGTTCTTACCCTGGGGTCTTTGGGCTGCAGGTGGTGAGGCACAACCCCAAGTCGTGCGGATATATCAGGACCCGTTCCCTGAGGGACAAGAGGCTGTCACACACAGCACAACACATCAGCCACAAGCTACTGATCTACAACTGATTCACAGCTTTTCTTCTTCAGTGCCATTTTTCCATGTGTTCTCACTGTAACTGAAGCTGGTAGGGCAAAGCGCCAACTAGATCAGAGAACAGATTCTGAAATCACTTTGCAAATATGAGTTTATAAAGGTTGAGTCATTCTGAAGCCTTGTGGTACCCCTGCTGCGAGAGGGTCAGAGCTCCTCGATAAATTACCCTCCAGTGCTTGTGACATTGCCTGTGAAGTCCTAATTGTTATCAGACACGCTTCATATTTGCATATATCCTTCCAGTGTGAGTGATCAAATGAACAGTCACTGCGGCCAATGTCGAGACTAAAATTACACCAGGTAATGTGAGACGTCCCCTGACAAAATGACGTCTAGTGGACACCAAGGAATAATTAATACAAAGATGTACAGAGAGTTTTTCTCACCTTTGGCTGAAATGCTCCTTGCAAGGAGCTGAAAGGCCCAGTGGGAGGAATCACAGGCTGGATACTCGAGGGCGGCGGGTATTGTGGGAAGAACTGCCACGACACAGAAACACACATATATATAGATTAGTGACCACTGAACAAGTTAGTTAAATGAATTCCATTTTGTACAATTTAAATCTTGTTATTGTTTCAACTGTTTAAGACCTAAAATACAGCTGGAATGTATTCTCAGCCTTGTTGTTTTATTATTTAATCCAGTAATCTGTAAATTATCATCAACTACATAATCAGTAAGATTATACAAAGTACTCACAGGGTGTCGGAACAGCCCGTCCATTTTGCCTGGATACTTATCAAACTAAAAGACAAAAGCAATGCGTGGGTTAAAATATCTCAAAACACACATTCCAGCCACACTGGAATTTCAAGTAAGACACAGATGTTCAGCATAACAGCAGAGAGCATCTCACCAGAGGCGGTGCGGTAGCTGTGGGGTGCAGGAAGGGCGTGAAGTGTTGATGCGTGTGCGTGTGTTGGTGCTGGTGGTTGTGCTGATGGAACTGGAACAGAGGCGGGATGCTCGGCTGGTTCTGAGACGTCCGGCCCGATGAACCCGGTGCGGAGCTCGATGCTGATGGGCCACCAGGAGTGGAGCGGCCCGCACCTGCTGCATTATTTTCAGCCCCCGGGACGCTGCGTCTGCCCTCGCGCTCTTGTGAATTCAGGAAGTGGGAGTTTAAGTTTTGACGCATCATTTCCTGGTCTATAGTGGAGGGCATAAAATATGGGAAGAAAAATAAATAAGTGAATTATTGAAAATTAGATATTCACATCATAATCATACCACAGATTGGCTCTTACATTTAAGTATAAAAAGTATATAATATGCCAAATGATGATACATTATAGTGCCTGCTTTTAACACTAGAATTCATTTGACAAACAAGAATAACACATCTATGATCTTTAAGGTGCTACTTATCCAAATACAATACAGTACAACATGCAGCCTCTGCTATATACAAGGAATGCAGTACCTGTAGTGCTGATGTGATCAAACCTCAGTTCATCAATATACAACTTCCTCAACACACCCAGACAACCGCCAGAGGAAGTCTGGGTTTGGTTTATTTTAGTAACATATTAGTCATTGTGTTCCCATGAACAGCAGAAACAGACCAACAGACTGTGACAGCGGTGCAAAGTAGCGTTCCTGTTGACTGTACCTGCTGCTGTTGAGTGGGCAGGACTTTGTAGCAGAGGTGGACAGGGAGGCAGGCCAGGTGAGGACGTGAACAGGGCCCCAGAGCTGGCTCGGGATGGGGGTCGGAGGGGCCCTGAGGATCCTGAGCCCCTGATGTAGGGCAGCGACACACTGGTGGAGGGAGTTGGGGGGCGCATGGAGGATGAGGAAGACGCAACAGATGAAGCAGATGAGGGAGGTTTGACCGGGGTGCTGCTCCTGAGAAGAAAGAAAGCATGACTATAAATAATGAATCACGTTTGCCATTTACAGAATACAAAACCTCTCACTGAAAAAGAATTAAGCCAGCAGGGATTCATTGTAAAAAAAAATAAAAAATAAAAAAATAATAATAAAAAAGTGTTTATAATTCACATACCTGCTGTAAATGGGGTGAGATCGTCCAGGCAAAGTGAAGGGTTTGGGTTTGGAGAGTGGGGGGCTGCCGTTGTGGCGGCTGCCGTTGCCGTTGAACGGGCTGTGCCGGGGGACCGTGCCTGAGGCTGTGACCGGGGAGTGGGAAGGCAGGCAAGAGAAGGGGGCAGAAGAGGTAGAAGAAGAAACAGGCTCTGGGAAATGCTGCTCCAAGTTTTTCTCCTGGCTTCGCTCCAGGCCAGATACTCTCGGGGTCACCATCAACCGTGAGACACCACCACAACGGGTCAGTAGAGACGGGCAGCTTTTGCCCATGGATGTGCCCATGTTTGAGGGGGCAGGCTCCACAGCTAAAGAAGACAACAACAGTCAGCATTTTGCCTTTCCTGCACATTACAGTACAGAGTGACAGGAGTATTGGTACATATATAAACAACATATATAGAGAGGGATCACAAAACAAGAATGTGAAACGGTGCTTAGGGTTCACAGGTCAAGATTTTGGACCTAAATACATTCGAGGACAGACGGAGCTGGTCCGAAGTAGACCCGAGGAAAATTCAGATTCGGGTACAGCTCTAGGATTTCTCCTGAGGCATGGAAACTCACAAGTCATTACTGACTAAACCCACAACAAGGAAAACCAACTGATCTATCATGTCACATCAATGTACAACACAGTGTATGCTGTATATTCTGATCTTTTAATATTACAGATAATTGACTAAAATCAGCACCAGTGTCCCATTGAATCCACAAAGTGATGATACGAGAATGAAAACAATCCCAGCTACTTTAGTAATTTTCTGTTAAGATCTAAATATAGGCTTTTGAGGGCCCATTGACTGACACATCCGTTCACTGTTTCATGAACGTGAAGCAGCAGAAAACAAGGTGGACTGGCAGCACTGAATTTCTCATACCTTTCCTGGTACTGACTGTGAAGACTGGGTCCATGTCATTGTCGGAGGCCTAGATGGGGATACAGAACGAAGATTTTATTTCATCTATACTCAACAAAGCACCAAGCAATTTCTTATACAATATCAAGACCCAACAAATTAATAAAATCTCTTTACAAATGTCAAAGACAGAAATTGAGTTTATCTTGTGTTCCCATTCAAGAATACTGTCTGATGTTTTCTCACCAAGTAATGGCAACAAAGTTTGAACTATGACAAGCAGTGCAAACTGTGTAAAGTGTCACACGTTCATTACCTAATAATCCTGCAATTAATACTGATAAGATAACAAGTAAGCAGTACACACCTTGTCTCCTGTATCACTCTCAGTGTCACACTGAAAAAAGAAACGGGGAAAAAAAGACAGATTTGCACCCATTACAATATTTCAGGCAATGTACAGTTTTAAAGCAGAAATTCTGCAGAACACTGATACATCAGAACATCATGTTCACTAAAATATTAGAAAATAAACTTACAATATAACCAGTCTCCAAAGGATGTCCCTAAAAAAAAACCAAAACATAGTATTAGCTCGAATTTTAACCTATTTTCAAATAGGTTTTAAATAAGACTAAATGTATATAATTTACAGTGATTAGACTTTAAAAAGGTAAAATATGTTCACATAAAACTATCTTTCCTGGTTGTAAGGAATCATCCTGCACTGCCTCATTAATAAAAACACCCTTGAATGACAGGTGTTGTGAACTAGTTTTACGAGGTAATTTTCAATGGCAGGATATGCAGGTCAGCAGCGCTACAGAAATGTAAACATAGCTATTTGATTAAGAATTAGCTCAACGTCTCACATGACAAGATAAAGGCAGATCCAACCAAAACATTAAAGCTCAGTAGACTCATAACTCATCGGTTTACCTCTATCCTTCTTCTCTTATTTCTACTCTTGTTCAAGCAGCTGCTGGAGTAGCTGTGCGGGGCTCCTTCCTCCGGCTCTGACAGCGGACCTCCACCATTCTCCTCTGGCCCCCTCTTCCCCTTGTTCCTCCTTCCCAGCATGTCAGTGCGCTGACTGGGCTTCAGAGAGCAGTCCATCTGATAAGGAGAAAAAAAATGTGTTTACATGTGTACCAATAAAACATGAATGTGTAAGCTGGAGGGCAAAGACCATAGGGCTAGCTACATGCTGATTAATGTCCTGACAGACCTAATTTCTGCATAGTTTCTACTCTGAGCGATCACAAAAATAGAAACACCAGAATGATGTAATGCAATACAGCAGCCTGCATGAGACTATTACTTCAGCTGTTTGTGTGTAGACTCAATTATACGGTGAGTTTTGAGACTGTATTTTTGGTTGTGGTATATTGAACCTCTTCTTAAAATGTGAATCTGATATTTTGATATTCACAAAAGGACAGTGGCATCAGAGTACATTGCAGTATACAGAGGTTCCCATCTTTCTGAGCACTTATCATCCCTACTTATTTACCCCAGGGGGTCAGAAGATAAATCTGAGGAGTTGTGAATTGATTAACAAGTTAGAAAAGAAGAATAAGCATCTCTGCAACACAAAATCATTATTTTTCTGCTGATTCTCTTTTGATTTTTTTCCTGGTGAAATACTGGAAAGTATTACCTCTTCAGGCCCCAAAATTTATTAAAATCAAATAATTAAAAAAGGGGGGGGAAAAATCACAATTTTGTCAAACTGCTCACAGACAAAACCAGTGTGTTGTTAAGGGGTTGTGAATGGGCGTTGCTTGGCTATAAAGGTCACAAGCTAAAAACACTGGAAACCAGTGACTTAATATGCATAGACAGTTGTATATAAGTGGTACAAAGTGGTTCTTCAAACCCCAAGGGAGAGTTGTGGAGAAAAAAGGTGAGTTAACCATCAAGGAAATGAGGCTGTTTGTATTAACTGAAACGTATGGGTGACTTAGATCCAAATAAAGACATTTCCAAAGAGTGCAATCCAATGAAATAACAGCTGGAAATTACAAGGAGCTGTTGCGGCATTTATTCCACAACTACTCTGTAGTGTTTTAAATCTAGTTGGTAGTTAGATGCATAAAAAAAGACTATGCGAGCTGCCACATATTGTCATTATTCTGTTTGGGTGGATTCGGTTTGGTTTGACTCTTCAAAGTTATGAGGTTTGTGTTGTTTATTATATAAAAGTACAGAAGCTAAAATAAATACTTGCATTTGGAATAAAGAATAAATAAAACTCAGCTTGAAGTGCAGGTAATTCAGCATGGAGCTGGTCTGTCCAGCTGATAAATAAATTATCTTTTACAGAATAACTGCAGGCAGCTAGTGTTGTTAATAAATTCAGGCAGGAAATTTGAAATTCAGAAAGGAAATTGCCACATTCCACCAGTAAACACTGGATTTTTTTTTTTTGCTGGTATGTTTACTTTCTCTCTATCAGCGGATTCAGATGGTAACCAACCATCAATTTTGACATTCACCAGTTAATTTGACTGTAAAATCAAGTGACCTGGGAGAACAGTGGAACTGTATGTGTGAGTTTTACAACATAACCTACTGAGAAATCATTTGGCTTCCTGTCCTGATGCAGAGGTCAAATACCATCAGATCCACCCTGACAGCAGATTAACTAATATTAGAGATTATTTTCTCTTCATTAGAATACCAATTGTGCCACATGTCAACATCATGTAAATAATTATATACATGTGTGTGTGTACGTATTAAAGCTCACACTATCGAACCAATTCCCTGCCTGTCTTGGTGGATAGAGGACAGACCTGGGGTGGTTAGGAATGAAAAGTATTAGGTGAAGTACTTAAACAACACATTGTTATACTTTTTCCTGTGGATTAGTTTTTCTGAAAAGCCATTTGGCAGCTCATCAACACCTCTCAGAATTAGAACATGAATAATTAAGGCCTCTCCAGAACCCATCAGAGGAATGCCTTTGGGGTTTGGGGTTGGCCTGAGAGGTTTGCTTTCTCCAAGCAGGGAATGGTGTCAAGAGTTGAGAAGTTCAGTCTGCAGCTCTTTCACACCTTCAGCTGGAGGGAGGAAGGCGTGATTTGACGTGATGTAGAGGAGCAAAGAGGACAACGATTCAAATCTGGCTTTCTGCTCTAGTCAATCCAAATAAATTAGAGGAAATGATTGTGCCAGCTGCCTGCCACGCTGCATTAAAGTCTGATCAATCACTTTGTTCATACTAATGTGGAAAATAAATGCAGCTTAATGAATGACAGCTGATGACTGCGTGTAAAAAATTACCTCCAGTGCCTCCAAGCTGATGAAGCTCGCAATAGCGAAGCCATCAATGATGTCTTCCTCGCAGGACACAGACTCCCTCTTCCTCCGGCGTGGAGGCCTGTGTCTCCCAAAACCGGGCCGGCATTCTCTCCCACCGGGACCCAGCACACTGTTCGTCCCACAAGCCTCCCGATCGGAGCCTGAGGACAGGGATGTGGCCCGCTCCTCGGCCAGGTCCACTCTCCTCCTCCGCCGCTCCCTGTCGCGCTGTGAACGGGACCGTCGGCTCTGCCTGAATCCAGTGCTTCGGCTCGGGCCCTCCATGTTCAAACCTCCTTTTGTAACTCCAGTGAGGCCAAAGGCACTTTATTCAAGTCCCGGTCCGGTGGAAGGCACCGAACCGCAAATAAAACACCACCACACAGGCCCTTGCAGGGAGCCCCTGTTAAAATGGCGTTAATGGGAACCAGTGGCTATTATTTACCGTCCTTTGACAACAGTCTATCGGCATCGGTGCCTTTCTTTCGGCGAAATTTTAGTGTCATTTCAATGAATCTGAACGCGAACTTAGATCCACATGGGAGTTTTAAACATCCACGACCAAAAACACAAATGTCAGGACATCGCAGATTGTGTCTCGCACAGGGCTAACATTAGCTAGCTAGCTAGCGACAAATTCAGCCGATAACTTATACGCATGTAAACAAAAAAGACAAGTCTACCTGTGTTCCCGACAAAAGGAGGACAAATCACCTGTAGATAGATTTCAAAAGGAAAATCACGCCAACGCTGGCACTGCTCGATACAACTCTTACATCCAGGATTTCCCAAATTTATGCACACGCTGACAAATTTATTAGCAAAATTACACGGTTAGCTAGCTAGCTAGTTAGCAAGGCCAATAACCCACACACCCGACGTTAGCACACCCGTGGACATTACTTCGCATTAATGTGAAATGTTAAGTATTATTATTGACTTTAAATTACTCCAAATATACGGAGTAAAACGAGCTGTCTGGTTGAGTTAAAGTAGCCGTTGCTAATGCTAGCTAACGTTAGGTCAGTGTTGACTCCAGCCAATTAGCTCGTTTGGTTAGCATGTACACGGCTAACTCAATACAGTACAATATATTCAGCCGGAGACGCAAGAATAAAACTATATTCTTAAATAAAACGTGTCTGTAAGAGACTGACAAGCCGGACAGCACACCGTGAAGCTAACTAATATTCCGCACACACTAGAGCAGATTTTCTTCCAGCCGAAATGTTGATGGCCGATGGTAATGGTTGAATTTCATCAAAAGAAAGACGTAACGTTAGCTCTCTGGCTAGTTAGCCGATCCAGCTGTTAGCCAGCTAAAGCAAGAGCCTTTTAATTTTTTTAATTTTTTTTAAAGGAAGCAGGAAGATTAAGGAAGTTCTTTTTTTTAAGCAACAAATCGCCCAAATAATAATAATAATAATAATAATATCTTCTTTACACACAGCTCTTCTTTCGTATCACCTCCATCATAAAGAGAAAAAATCAAGGCCCGAGTATGAAAGCCTCGGTGTCGATTTCCATAAACGAGGGTGTCGGCCAAGCCCCCGTTGGGCTGGGCAGCTCCTTCATGCAGCCTTCACTGATGTGTAATCCAGTGTTCAGGATTAGTTGGGACCACTCGCCGACGTTTCCGCTCAACGACGTCTCGCTCTCGCTGAATCCGGCGTGAAAACACAAGGCAGAGAGACACCGAGCGGCTCCGCTGCTGCGCTTTCACAAGTTTCCACTGAATTGGAAATTTATCGCGAAAATCAGGGAGACACAACCCTTGTCAGCCGTGCAGTGCATTGTGTGCGCCACTCTTCTTCCTCAGTCACCGAGCTGGCTGCCTGGAAGCTCTGCTGGTGCACACTGCCACCACGTGGAGAGAGTTATTCTTCTCATTCTCTCCTGTCAGCTCCAGCAGTGTTGATTTATCGATGTTTTAATAGATTGACACCAACATCAGGACACATGGCTTTGTTTCTGAACTGTAGTACAGGCTCACAGTCTACTAACAATGCTCTCAAGCTTATCTCTCTTACATCCATAAGGCCAGAGTGCTTCAGACCCCCCCCATATCCGTCTGTTTTGTGTTGAACTACAACATCTATTTGACTCTGTTTCTGTTTCTAAGATAGCAACATCTCAAATAATAATTGGAAAAATACTTTGTAACAAAAGGAAATAAGTTGTTTAATATATGTTTATGTTTACATCTCCCTCGTACAGTTTGATATTGTTTGTATTATTATTTGTTTTATGTTTTCTTTCTTTTGTTATGGGTCATAATGTTGTCTCATATGTGAACATTAGATGCTAGAATGATCATTTTTCAATATGGTTAACTGAAATATGTATTATATTATATTATGTGAAATGTGATCAATAAAAAACAAAACAAAAAAAAAAGCTCTAGCAGTGTTGGAGGAAGTAATCAGGATCAGGTCCTTGAGTAAAAGTAGTAATACCCAGGGGCCAGGGCCGTTTCTACCTTTAATTTAAGGCACTTAGCTGCATTGTTAAAGGTGTAGTCTACGATACTGGAGAAAGCTTGAACTCAACAGAAAAACAAATACGCCGCACTCCTGCAAACTCACAGCATTGGTTTGTCCTGTGCACAAGCACCAGTTGTGACATATTATACTGAAGCGTTTAGTGGAAAAGTGGCTAAAGCGTCGTATTTGACGACCTGGGTTGGCGGCTCTACCCGAGTCCTTCTGTTTGTTTCCTGTTTACAGAGCCAGGCCTGTGTATGAACATCGGACTGTTTTTTCAGCGCACACACAGAACGGAAAGCTAGCGGACCGTGAGGAGATATTCACTGAATTTGACAAAAACTGTTTTGGATTAGAGTCGTGGACTACACCTTTAAGTAAAAGTAGTAATACCCAGAGGCCAGGGCCGTTTCTACCTTTTTGGGGGCCCTATTCAAAATCTTGTTTGGGGCCCCCCCTTCCTATTTCAGCCGTTCTGCACCATATTTCATATACATATAAATGAGACTAAATGCTACTTTTTACACATAAAAACGTATTTTAATTTAAGGCACTTAGCTGCATTGTTAACATCAAGACAAACATGGTAATACCACACTGTAAAAATACTCTGTTACAAGTAAAAGTCCTGCATTGAAAATCTTACTTCAGTACCTGTAAATTATATATTCTCATTGTTTAAATACACATTGTTTTTATCATATATATCATCACACAAACACAAATCTATATACTGTCATATCCACCTACCTCACGTATATAAAGCAACCTGTTACAGTAATCATATTTATTTCAGCACCCTTTGCACTATTGTCTTACTGTCTACAAATGTTATTGTTGTTGTTACTATTTTATATATATTTAAATCTGTACATGGTAGTTTAATGTTTATGTTTACCTTGTCGAGCTTGTTGTCCTTGTTTTCAGCTGTAGGTGTGTCTATTTCTGTGTATGCACACTGAGAGCAAAGAAAAACTGGAGTCAAATTCCTTGTATGTGTCCACATACCTGGCCAATAAAGCTGATTCTGAGTATAATCAGGAAAATATACTTCAAGTATTAAAAGGGTTTATTAAAAGTACTCAGTGCAGTAAAATGTCCCCTGCAGGGGCGTACTTTACGGGGGGGACACAGAGGACATGTCCCCTGCACTTTTTACAGTCCAAAAATTAACATTATATTTAAAAAAAGACAAACAGGAGAAACATATCATCATATATTACCTGAAAGTAAAAGGTATCTGTGTGAAATTTCTGCCTCTGACAGCTCTGTATTTAAAAGCCTCTCGGCTCTAGTTTTATGATAAATCCATATTTTGATATGAAGGGGACATACCACAATTATGAAAAAACAGGGTCATGTTTTGTTCTATCTCGGGTAGAGATATCTGAAAAACTAAAGCCCTTTTGAGGATTTGTGCCTGTACTAACTGTGTCCATATTCTTTGTCAATATTCTCTCATCAGATTATTATTCCTCATCATTAATGTAAAAGCAGGATTTTACTGTTGGAGTTGGTTGAGGTGGAGCTCATTTTCAACTATTTTGTATGGGACTGCAACTAATGATTATTTTCATTCTGGATCAATCAGCTTATTATTTTCTCCATTAATCGATTGATTGATTGGTTTGTAAAAACAGTGAAAATAGTGAGAAATGCCATCACAATGACCCAGAGCCCAAAGTGACACCTTCACAATGCT
>NTHP01000048.1:446234-469190 GCA_003416845.1 Oplegnathus fasciatus | reverse complement strand
TATATATATATATATATATATATATTTATACACACACACACACACAGTATATACATAGTATATACATACTGTGTGTATGAAGTGGACTGAAGTCATTCAGTTGTAACTTTAAATGACAGATGACTCTTTTTCTTCAACCATCTGTAAATATTAACATCAGTGAATATTAACTGAATATTAACTTTGTATTTTTCAGCTGACCGCCCCCCCCAACCCCTAACCCCCCTCTGGACGATGGCGAACCCTCTGAGAGCTGAAGTGGTCCGACTCTATAAAAATGTGAGTCTGTATTTTGATTCTGGACAAAACGCTTTTATTTATTTTTCTTTATTTCTCACAGATCTTAAACTCTTTTACTGAACTTAAACTCTCTCAAAGTGAACAACAAAGATGGTTTTTACGGCCTCCCACACTGAAATTCAAACTTTGAAAACCGTCCTACTTCAAACTCTTTAAACGTTCATTAAGAAGTCTGGAGAAATTCTTCATTTTGAAATCATGTACTAATATAATGTAGCTGGTAGATTCTCGTTTTAATGAGATTTTTCACGTCATTGTGACACATTTTCTCATTACAATTTACCAGATTATTAGTCTCAGAGAATCTGATAAAGAAACCTGACTGTAATGTGCAAAATACATCATACATACAGCTGAAACCATTAGTCTTTTAATTGATAAGCTGATTGACAGAAAATTAATCAGCGACTGGTGAGAATCATTTAATCGTCACATCACGTGACAAATATTCACATCCTGCAGCTTCAGTTCAGGTTTCCTGTTTCTATCAAACTGAATCATTCTTGTTTAGATTCTGCAGACCGAACCACTGATCAGGAAAACATCTGGCAGATTGATCGATAATGAAAATTATTGTTAGTTGCAGCACTAATCATTAATCAGCTGTGTCATGTGATTGATTTCTGCTGCAAGTCGTCACGTTCACGACAAACGTTTCCTGTTTTAATGATTCGATGATTTCGTTTAAAAACAAAGTTTTGTGATTGAACAAGATTTAACATTGTTCAGTTTTAATAATCTACAAATAACAAGAAATATAACAAAAATATCATTAACATCTAACAGGAAGTTTGACATTATAATGAGAAATTAAACATTCGATTATTGATTAGTGGATCAACAAAAAGAATCAGCAGCTACTCTGATAATCTATTTGTTTCATTTTTTAAGAAAAATGCCAAATATCAGATTTCAGCCTCAGATTTTCTGCTTCTTTGTCACTTTTTATTGTAAACTGTAAACTTTGCTGGTTTGAAGACGTCACAGATAATTATTTGTTGCAGCACGCTGCTTTAAATTCATCTGTAATTAAACTGAAACCTTCTCTTTCCTGTGCGACTCCACAGCTCCTCTACCTCGGGCGAGAGTATCCTAAAGGTGCCGACTACTTCAGGGACCGTCTGAGAGCGGCGTTTGCTAAAAACAAATGCGTGCAGGACCCGGAGCAGATCAAGGAGATGATCGCTCGGGGGGAGTTTGTGGCCAGAGAGCTGGAGGCGCTCTACTACCTGAGGAAATACAGAGCCATGAAGAAACGCTACTACGAGGAATAAAAGCTTCTGCAGAGACTCTGAACCATCTGATCCATCCGTCCTGTTAAACAACGAGACAAACACAAACAGAAGAGGGACAAATCTTTGAGTTTATTTCAGTCTTTAAACGGCAGACTGGAGCGACCGTCCCCTCAACACAAAACAAAAAGCAGCTTCAAGGTTTCATCCTTTTTATTCCTGAAGAGTTGATTCAGTTCTGAGAGAAAACAATTAAATAAAAGTATAAAAAAAGACGAGTTGTCCTTCATCAATCAAACCACAGTAACGCAATACTGGCAGGATGAGAGCACAAACCCGTCAGCTCCCCGTAGAAAACTGTAGAAACGCCGTCTGCTCCTGAGGAGGCGCTGAGGTCAGAGGTCAGAGGTGCTGGGGGGCGAGGGAGCCGCCGTCAGCCAGGTTGGCTCTGCAGATCGGGCAGGTGGCGTTATCCTGTCAGGTGGAAAACAGGATCAGACCTGAACTGAAACTAAATGATTCTGTCTCCAACATATCAGAGTCCGTCCCAGTGTCTCACAGAGCTTCAGTTTATAAAAGACACAAACCAGAGAATTTGAATCAATCACTGAAATAGTTGCAGATGAATTGAATCGTTGCAGCTGCAGATCAGACAGATACTGAACACAGTTCAGACTGATCATGTAGGAGGAGCGGTCTGAGGTTTTCACAGGTGTCCACATGAACAGAGACGCAGGTTTGTGTTGCTGTAATTCTTCCTCCTGTTCATACTGGACTGTGACAGACCCCTTCATGATGAGGTTTTAATCTAAGTGATGGAGGACAACATGCACAGTCCTCTCTGTGTGAAATGTATTCTGAAGTTTATCTGAAGCTTCAACAGTCGGCCTTTGACACATTAAGTGGAAATCTTCCAAAGTTTCTGTGTTTTCACTACAAACTTCCCTCTTTGTGGAAGGACAGAAACTCTGGAAGATCTCGACGCGTCAGACTCAGCCCGCTGAAGCCGGTCCAGAAAAACCTGTTTCAGTGTCTGTAAGACTGACTGGAAAAACTGCACGTTCTTGTTCTGCTCAGGGTTCATGACAACATCTTTATGTTATCTCCATGTTACCTTTAACCAGCGGTCGATACACTGGACGTGGTAGTCATGGAAACAGGGCAACATCCTCAGCTTCTCCCCATCAGTGTAGTCACAGAAACAGATCTGACACCTGTCAATCAATCAGCAGAGGAGAGTCACAGGTAAGTCACCAGCCGATGGACCGAGAGACATTTCAAAAAGAGCAGCATCAGATTCAGTGAGGTCTTGGTCCAGGTCAGACCAGCTGGTGGACTCACTGAGTGTTCCCGGCGCTGTTGGCAGACTGGAAGGTTTTGGTGGGAAACCTCTGGATTTCCCTTCGACTCAACTTTTTGGACACGACGGCACCTTGACGCTCCTCAAACTCCAGAAGAGCCTGAAAGACGAGCAGATGGGCAAAATATAACAGCCTGTAAAGAACTACAGGAAACCTGTTAGTGCGGGAACACGAGAACCGGCACACTGAGATACAGACAGACAGCGATCAGGTGTGTCGAGGAGATCAAGAACAGGAAGCAGGTTCAGAGCGAGAGCCAGCGGTGGAGGAAGTACTCTGAGCCTCTGCTACAGTAACAGTACTAATAATATTTTCTCCATTAATCGACTGATTGATTGGTTTGTAAAAACAGTGAGAAATGCCATCACAATGACCCAGAGCCCAAAGTGACACCTTCACAATGCTTGTTGCGTCCAACCAACAGTCCAAACCTTAACATCATTAAAATATATTCAAATTATTAAAATCATTCAAAGGAAAAGCAGCAAATCTTCACATTAGTGAAGCTGAAATTAAATGTTTTTACATGAAAAATGACTTCAACGATTATCAAAATAGTTGCCAATTAATCTTCTATCAAACGACTAATTGATTAATTGACTAATCATTTTAGCTGTACTTCTGTATACTGTATAACAAAACATCATATTTTATAAACTCTTCATATGTTTTGTGTGTAAAAATCTTAATTTGTAAAGCAACTAAAGCTGTCAGATAAATGTAATGAAGTAAAAAGTACAATATTTCCCTCTGAGATGTAGCGGAGTGAAAGTAGAAAGGAGCATGAAAAGAAAATACTCAAGTAAAGTACAAGTACCTCAAATTTGTACTCAAGTACAGTACTTGAGTAAATGTACTTATTAAATTCCACCACTGCTTTCCAGATATCATAAAAAACAAATTACACAAACAACAGGGGGACTCAGTTTCAGTTTCAGCCTTACAACCCACTCTGTTGTTATTGGAGAAATTAACATTATTGTTGTTTTTCCTGTGTTGTGCTCGGCCCCTTTGTTCCAATGAAGTGAAAGCTTTATGCTACAGCCTACAATAATATGTTTCTTATGTACAAGGTTCAGCTTTACTGTCATTATATGATACAGGATTGCTCAATGAAATGCACTTGTAGTCCCCTCCACACTACACACATACACACAGTTAGTGTTAAATATTTAAATTAGAGTATAAAACAGGCAATAAAATAGAACATTTAAGTATTTAAAAGTTGCACTAAAGGAAAAAATACTAACTAAATAATATTTACAAGAAAGATATATAGTTACATATATAGATATAAATGCATATACACATAGATAATAAGTACAATAGTGTTCCTCCAACTTTGTAGCAGCAGTTTGGTGAAGGCTCCTTCCTGTTTCAACATGACAGTGGCCACCGTGCACAAAGCAGCTCCAGAAAGAAACAGTTTCCCAGTTTGGTGTGGAAGAACTTGACAGGCCTGCACAGAGCCATGACTTCAAACCCATCCAACACCTTTGGGATGAGCTGGAGCCAGACCTGATCGCTCAACATCAGCGTTGGACCTCACTGTTGCTCTTGTGTCTGAATGGGAGCAAATCCCTGCAGCAGGTTCAACATCTGGAGGAAAGTCTGAACCCAGGAGAGTGGAGGCTGTTGCAGCAGCAGATGAATGAACATGGACACAGACCTTTGGCCATATTGTATATATAACAGGGTACTTGAAGGGACAGGGTGCATGCACAATCTAAAGGCAGGTGGCTGCAGCTTTTAGCATCCAGCCATTTATCACTGTACACATGTACATGGTGTTCATGGTGCCATACAAATATTTTCTTCTCCCTACATGACAGTGTATGCTGTTTCAAACCCTTCTCCACAATGCTAAGGAGTATAATTCTGGTGGAGAAATACTGAACCCGTCTTTTCAATTGTTTTTTCTGCCTAAAAATCGTCAAATTGAACAATATGGGCTCTAAAAACACCACAATCTGCCACCACGTGTAATTTACGTGTAATTGTACAATGTAAACTCCTCCAGAAACAATACTGAGAAAAATGACCTCAATAGTGACTACGACCCTGGTGGTGTATATCCATAGTGTGTGTGTGTGTGTGTGTGTGACTCAAACACTGAACAATAAGACAGAACCAAACAGAAAACATGATAAATACGTACAAGAGTCAATGTGATCAAGTATTATTTTATTCAAAATAAAAACTGTTTAGACCTCCTTCTTAAATTCATTTTAATGACCACGCAACCGCAGCAGGTGGAATCTGTTTTTCATACAGCATAGGATAAAAAAAAAACAGTCAGTACAGTGTCAGCAGCACAACATGTAGGCAGACATATGACATAATTATAATATGAGACATTTCAAGTGAGCAACAGAGAAGCATTTTAAAGGATAAGTGTGGTGTTATTCTATATATTTTTTACTGTCAACAAATGCCATTAAGACTTAAATCTTTAAAAACAGGTCCCAAATATATAGTTTCATTTCTAAAAAGGCTCAGTAATCTCCTAAATCAGCTGCTCACCGTAGTTTTTAGTAAATCTTACTCAAACGGGAGGAAATAGTGCATTTGTTGGGGACTATTTTCAGCTGTGGATGAATCAACATTTGGTGCTGTAGCGAGTATTTGGGGCAGCAGGACGGTGTATGTGGGATTGAGTCACAACAAACTACAGTGTGTGTGTTCGTGGTGATGAAGGAACATGTCACCCAGTGCAACTCACTGATGTGTTTTTAATAGTTTCTGGACAATGATCTGAGCTCAGTGGCACAGAGGAAGAAGATATGTCAGGCTTTGATACACAGATAATACTCAATTCATCATTGATTTTGGTCTTTTCATAGAATTTGTTGACAATAAGAAAAATATCCTACGGCTAATTCTCGGTTCCCTTGCATCTTTTGTTGGAGAACAGGCAGATATTCAGGATGGTCGTCATCTGGTGGAGCTCCTGCAGGACAGCAGGGAGTGCAGCAGAATGCCTGCAGCTACAGAGACGTTGAGAGACTCTACACCGGGGAACAGCTCTCTGCCAGCTGGGATGGTGAGGAGGGTTTGGCACAGAGAGAGCAGCTCCCGGGACAGTCCTTCCCCCTCACCCCCCATCAACAACAGCGTGGGTTTAGTCATCTGAAAGTCTGAACACTGGCGGACAGGAATCTGGGACTCCGGTGCTTCAGCTCCCACTGTGCCGACCACCTGCCAGCCCTGTGCCGCCTTTAACTTGAGCATATCTTCAAGCTTCTCATACCCGTACACCCCAATCACCTCCATGGTGCCTGAGCTGGCCTTGCTGACCACTGGAGTCAGTGGACAGCTGTAGTGAAGACTGCTGGCCACTCTGTCCACACCCAGGAAGTAAGCAGAGCGCAGGATGGCGCCGAGATTCATCGGGTCCTGAATTCCCTCCAGGACGAGCCAGAGAGGGGTGTTGTTGTTGTTTCTTCTTTGAGGTGCAGAGTCCTCGGTGAGATAGCCAAGGGGACTGGCTTGCAGACATGCTCCTTGATGTACTCGCCCAGAGGACATCTTGTCCAGATCCTTCTTACTGACCCGCTGGACTTGTACTCCTCTCCGATGAGCCTCCTCGCACACCTTTAACACAGAAGCCCTGTGAGAGGCCTCTCCATCTTTTACAAACAGTCTACGGGCCTTCCTTCGACCCTGAGTGAGAGCCAGGAGACAGGGGGCGATGCCAAAAACAATCTCATAGTTCTCTGCTTTGGAGTCCAGCGTTGACTTCTGTCTCCCCGGCCCCTCCCTCTCTGCAGGGAAATCCTCCAGAGACAGTTTCCTGAGTTCAGAGGACACTCTGCTGTCGTCTCCCCTCCTCTTATTCTGCTTCTGCAACACTGGGGTCTCATTTTTCCACGCTTTACTGTGAACTGACCTCTCAGGATCCTGCCACCCACCAGGTACAACAGGCTTGCGTTGGACAGCGGAGGTATTTGACTCTCTGCGTCGCCTCCTCACCACAGGGTTGATGCTGCCGTCCTCTGGGCACCGGAGAGCAGCTGTGACATGATAAGAAGCAAACTGAGAGCCCAGTCTTGAGACTGATACAGGCTTGTGTAATCTTCTAGTACAAACAAGTAGGAACTTTTGCTGATGTGCAATCCTGAATACCCACATATTGAAATAGTTTGAAATAAGTCCAGAGGCACTAAGACAGGCAGCTGCCCCACAAGTCCATTAATCCACAGAGTCTCCTTTGTTCGACCATCAACACCTACTGTCTCCCTCCATAGCTGGTGTGTTTGTGGCCTTCACATGAAGTACGCACATGTGTAATACAGCTGCGTAAAGCACGCGAGATTATGACCGGATGTCGAGCGCTTTGACCTATAAAATAAAAGCCTAATTTGTGGGAAAAAAATCTAATCTTTATTCAACAAAGCAAGTGCACATACCACATCAGGTACAAAACAAATACACAACACATACGAGAGTACTGATAACTCCATTTTATAATAAAAAAGAAAAAAAAAGTATTATTTATTTATTTATTTTATTTGCACACACATAAGACTGCATAAAATCCAGATAATGAACAAAAATAAGAGATGTGTCAGGAGAGATCAAGAAGCCGCAGGCTTATACAACAGACCGCCCCTCAACTTAAGGAGGTAAACAAACAATGACAAAAAAAGGAAAATGTAAAAAAGTAAAGAGTAAGAAAAATAATTAGCGAAATAAACATACTCACTCATACATACTCTGTGGTTTCTGGCTAATTAAGCTTTATTTAGGAAAGATTTTTATTTTACAATGATGCGTTGAGCAGTTTTATTTATTCTAAATGAAAATACAAGTTTAGATTCTCCAAGTCATGTACCATATAGGCACCAGCATCAATACTCAGCTCCAGTTCTTTATTACTTTATTTTTTTCTCTGCCTAATTCAAATTTAAGTATATTTGGTCTAAACACAACCACCATGTGTTAAATTCCCAGAAAAAATCAAACCTCAGTGTCCTCGATAGTAACTATGGCTTTGCTGCAAACACATTAAGACATAAATGATAATAATAATCTAATAAAATAATAAAATATATGTTATAACATAACTCAAAAATGGTCTTATGTGAGTACTTTAATTTGGATATTTTATATTTTGCTGATAAAACAGACACATTTGTTTACTTAAGTATAATTTTGCACATTCCTGCACAAAACTGCACAATTCTTTCAGTCATATTGCACATATTGTCTTTATTTTATAATATTTTATATTTTATTGTCTATTTTATATTTAGTTTACTACTTACTGTGTTTATTGTTACGCACCAACATACCAAGACAAATTCCTTGAATGTGAAAACCTACTTGGCAATAAAACTGATTCTGATTCTGAATGCATGACTTTTACTTGTAATGGAGTATTTTTACATTGTGGTATTACTGTCTTACCCCGCTGTTTTAATTCCATTTTACTTTATAATTTTTTCCCCTTGTTTTTATGGCTTTAAATGTTATGATTATCTGCTTTTATGTTAAGCACTTTGTGTTGCATTTTTATGCATGAACTGTGCGATATAAATAAAGTTTATTATTGTTATTATTATTATTATTACTTGTACTAAATTAAAGAATTTGAGTACTTCTTTAAACTCTATCAGTAATTTAAAAAGGTGCTTTATGAATGATTTATTTTGAAATCTGTAACTCGTGTTACCTCCTCTGATTGGTTGAACTTGACGTCAGTGACGCCGGCAAAAAACAAATCTGACGTCTATTTCTATTTATGCGTGCGCGATTACGTCATTTCCCGGAAGTGAAACTATTGCAACACGGAAGTGTAGGAAAGAAAACAAATAATCGTTCAAATCTGTGTCGAGTTGAAGTCGGAGAAGACGCCCTAAACACCGTTTACCTGCCGGATCACCGTCTTCTCACGTCGAGCTCGGTTCACGGTGAGAGTCACACGCCGCGGGGGCTGGCTTTGTGACAGCCGGGGTCAGTGTGTGGTGCTGGGGCTAACAGCTAGTCGTCCTGGGAGGTGTAGAGACAGATTTGAGAGGAGCTGGAACAAGAGAACAGGCCTGTAGTCTCACAACTAACTGCTGAGTAATATTATCCAGGAAACAAGGAGGTCAGTGACAGGACGAACAGGATGAAACTGTGTTGGAAAAACTCAGTGTTGTTTATTTTCCAGTGTTGTTCCTTTGGGCAGAAAAGTTCCTCCACTTTTTCACAACTATGTCATGTTTTATATTATATTACACACCTGTGGGGTTTTGTTGTGTCAAGTGACAAGTGTGTAAATACAGAGCTGAAACAAACGATTCATTTCATCAATCAGTCTGTTAGGCTATTTTTTCGATTAATTGATTAATAATTTAGTCATGAAATTGGTTGTTTTGTCCGACCAACCGCCCAAAACCCCCAAAATATTCAGTCTAGGTTCAGGTTACTTTGTTTTAGGGCTGAAACTAACAATTATTGTCATTGTCTTGATTAATCAATTAGTTGTTTGGTCCATAAAATGTAAGAAAATGGTGAAAGGTGGCGTCCTCAAATGTCTTGTTTTGTCCACAACCCAAAGATACTCAGTTTACAGTCACAGAGGACGAAAGAAAACAGAAAATATTCACATTTAAGAAGCCGAAATCAGAGAACTCGGACACTTTTTGTTAAAAAATGACTCAAAATGATTAATCAATTATCAAAATAGTTGGAGGTTAATTTAATAGTTGACAACTAATCGATTTACTGACTAATCATTGCAACTCTACTTTATTTGTAGGTAGATTTGGTTTGCAGTAAACAAGGCATCCATCCTGACTAGGGCTGCATCTAATGATTATTTTTGTTATCAATTAATCTGCCGATTATTTTCAGCGAAAAATGCCCATCGTTGTCCAGCCAACAGCCAAATCCCACAAATATTCAGTTTATTATAACGCAAGATCAAGAAAAGTGGCAAATTTTCACATTTGAGAACCTGGAACAATCACATTTTTTGAATTTATGTTGGAAAAATAACTTAAACAATTAGTCGATTATCAAAATAGTTGCCCAGTTAGTTAAAGTTAGTTTTCTGTCGACCGACTAATCGATTAATCAGCTAATTGTTGCAGCTCTAATCTTGACAGACATTTACAAAGAATCACAGACAATAGACAAACATGATAAAAGTGCTCAGGGCTCCAGTGATCAGGACTTAAAAAGAGAAAAATAACAGTAGAAAGACCACCAAAATAAATAACCACTAGCAGTACTGCTACGACTTGATCATCTGAGTGATGGCTGCTTTGTTCAACACCTCGGGTTTATAAACCTCCGCCCAGAAGGAGGAAGCTGAAACAAGCTCAAACTAAATAAATGCTGGTCTCTCTTCTCTGATATAGAAGAGAGAAAAGCAGTAAATCCTCACCTCTGAGAAGCCTGAACCAGAGAATGTTTGTCATTTTTGCTTGATAAATTACTTAAACAATTAATTGATTGTCAGAACTGTTCTGTCAATTAACCGACTAATTGTTTCAACACTCATGTTCTTTCCAAAACGGGGTTATCAAGTTTTAAATTTTCCATTCAACAAAGAAAAGGGGTAAGATACATGAACGCACAACAGGAGCGCAATTTTCTGTCAGTCCATTAATTGACTAATCAGGTCACCACTGGTGTAATTTATTTCTCCCAAATTTTCCATGTAAATTAGTAAATAAGATTAGTATCTCGATTCATTGTTTGGTCTATAAAATGTATTCAGTGTACAATGATTTAAAACAGAGAAAAGCGATAAATCCTCTCATTTGAGAGGCTGGAACCAGAGACTGACTGATTTACTACAAAATCTGTTGGCGATTGATTTTCTGTCGATCGAGTAGTCATTTCAGCACAAGTGTGATATTTGGTTTGACTGTGCTGACGTTCTGCTTTTGGTATTTTCACACAGATGGAATTCCTGTTTGGGAAGAGGAAGACTCCGGAGGAGATGCTGAGGCAGAATCAGAGGGCGCTCAACCGAGCCATGAGAGATTTGGACCGAGAGCGAATGAAACTGGAGCAACAGGAGAAGAAGATCATCGCTGACATAAAGAAAATGGCCAAACAGGGACAGATGGTGAGACGGAGGAAAATACCGTATGTTTCATGAGGAGAGAATCGTTTGTAAAGCGAGGATCCTAACTGTGATGTGCGTTTATTGTTTTAATCTCTGCAGGACGCCGTCAAGATCATGGCCAAGGATTTGGTTCGCACACGGCGCTACGTCAAGAAATTCATCATGATGAAAGCCAACATTCAGGCCGTCAGTCTAAAGATACAGACGCTCAAGTCCAACAACAGCATGGCACAGGCGATGAAAGGCGTCACCAAAGCCATGGCCACCATGAACAGACAGGTCTGTTAAAAAAAAATCACCAAAATACGCTCTTGAAGGGAAATAAACAATAAGCCTCGTGTGTTGACGATCTTACATTTATTCCTTTTCCACAGCTGAAACTGCCTCAGATTCAGAAGATCATGATGGAGTTTGAAAAACAGAGTGAAATCATGGAAATGAAAGAGGAGATGATGAACGACGCCATCGACGATGCCATGGGTGATGAGGATGATGAAGATGAGAGGTAAGGGACTGAGACGAGCCACAAAACAGTTCTTTTTATTTTGCTGCAAACCTTTCATTCCTTTTTTATACTCTTTATTTCACAGTTAGTCTTCATCATAATATTTAATACTTACCAAAGGAATGAAAGAAAATCACAATATCTGTCTGTTAAAAAAACAAATGTACATCTTTACCTCTTCCTCTCCTCTACATTCATATAATGTGAAAACTCAATTATAAGATCTCCAGTTCTCAGCATGTAATGTCTTATTTTTTTATATATATATTTTGGGAAATACAACAAGTCTTTTTTAATCCTTCTAAAAACCAGCCACATTATATTTTGACCGGGGGGTTTATGTACCGGCCTGTTTCCTCAGGAAGTCACTGCCTGGAGGGAAGACTCCAGAACAGGACAGAGCTAGGCTAGCTGTTTCCCCCTGTTTCCAGTCTTTGTGCTAAGCTAAGCTAACAGACTGCTGGAGGTAGCTCCATATGTAACGTAGAGATATGAGAGTGGTATCGATCTTCTCATCTAACTCTCAGCTCTCCCAGTATGTTGAACTATTCCTTATGGTTATTATTCATCACAATAATTACTTTCCAAAGTAACCCCCAAACCTTCATCCCTAAATAAAAACACATATTATACATAAAATAGATGAATAATTAAGTAAATTGTCAATTCAAATTCTTTCCTCTATACATTCATGTAACTGTGGAATCTCAATTATAAGATCTCAGTGTACCAATTCTCAATTGGTTTCTTCCTCTTCTTAATTGCAGTCACTCAATCTAGTCAAAAAATCTAAAGAGGTATTCATGAGACTGGTGAGAGAATAACTGAGGTGTTTTGCCCAGGAGTAATTGTTCTGCCCCCAAAGAGAGCATGCATCAAAATATGATATCTGTCATTTTTCTGATTGCGGTCCAATATCGGTCCACGCTTCCCCCAGCTCCTTGAAATTACCTCTGTTTCACGAATAACAGAAATTTTAGTGGATTTTTCCAAGAGTACTCTCTCCAATCAAATTAATTAGTCACTCTCCAGGTATTGCTACTTACGTCCTGTAGGATCCAGTGTTTTAGGAGCCACACTAGGGACTAACAGTCAGGATGTGACCGCCTCTGCAACATCGATTTTGACCTTTTTTATTTAAATCTCCATAAAGTCCCCCCATTTTTCTGCAGTGCAATACTAAATTAGTGGAATGTCCCTTTAACTCATTCTCCCGACTGGTTATAGCTTTGATTTTCTGACCTCCACAATCTGATATAACTAAACCCAGCATATGTTTTTTGTATTCACTTTAATACATTTGTGATTGTGTCTCGTGTACAGTGACGCCATCGTGTCCCAGGTGCTGGACGAGCTGGGTCTCAATCTGTCCGACGAACTGTCAAGTAAGTGTGCGGACTCCTCGCGTGCTCCTCGTCTTTTGTCTGCCGTTTGACATTTATTTTATCGTATGATGTCCATCGCGTGTTCCTTTCAGATCTCCCGAGCACCGGAGGAAGCTTGTCGGTGGCTGGAGGAAAGAAGGCCGAGCCCCAGGCCGCCCTGGCTGACGCAGACGCCGACCTGGAGGAGCGGCTGAACAACCTCCGGAGAGATTGAGCCCACACTAACTGTCAGACACTGTGGCGGGGCGTTAATACAGATACAAACATACTCGAATCTCTGTGTTTAGATTCTTTTGAAGGTATAACTGGCAGAGCACCGGCTGTTTGAACAAACGGTCGGTGTCATAAAGGTGTGTGGCTTTCTGTTTGAGGTGTTTTCTTTTTATGAGTGTATTATGTATTTTATCCAAACCTACAAGGGTCATTATCCTTCATAGGTCTAGCAAATTCTTGTCTCATTTAAGACATTGCCAAATGACACAAAAGTGGAAATGTATTTCACAGTCTGTGTACGTACTAACTCCTCAAGGCATGATGTTGTCACGATTAAAATTAACACTAAAAACGAAATGTTTAGAGCAACCCAAATTAAAGTAACATGACTGAAGTGGATGTTTTATATGGGCGACGTATACAAATGTCAGCACTTTTTGTACATGATGCTGGTTTGGCGTTCTTTGTATCCACATCATCATAATCATATAAAATATACAGTTTTAGCCCTGATTTTTGATGACCTTTGATTATGTTGATTCGCGGGAGTTGACAGCTGTCAGGGTCTCGCTGAAGATGGTGTACAAAAAGGGTTTTATCTCAACTTCTTTTCTGTCTAAATTCACTTAGGACGGGTTATTTTACACAAAATATATAAAGGATGAAAGACGAAGAAAGAAAGGTATGTTCAGCTGACTCCTCGCCAGTGGAAAAGCACTCCTGTGTACTTCCTGGTAACCGTGGTAACAGTGGCGTTTCTGAGATCGGCAGGATTTTCACCAAAATGTTAATAAGGAGTGTTTATTTTTGAGAAACTGTCCTGTTTTGCTTTTGTTTTATTCAATAAACGTTTTTTCCAGATTTAACTAACTGGGTTGTCTGATTAGAGAAAAGTTCATCCATCATGGAAAGTATGACTCAGCCAGTGAAACCAGTTGCATAACGTCTTCTGTGGCCACGGAGGTAAATAACCCTAATGATGTCATAGTGATGTCATCAGGGTTGAGCTTGATGATCACAGATTTTTTTAAAGCAAGTCTGCGTTACAAACTGTGGGTGTGGAGTTTGAAATATGTGGGCAGGGAGTGTCCAATGAAAGATGCTATCTAGTTGCATTATGGGAAGTGTAGTATCCTATCTTACAGTACTCATGCGATCATATGTACAACAAAAATATTGGTCGCTGTAATTATGTAATTTGAGGGAATTTCATACTAAAAAGACTGACTTTGGAAGATAACCACTTGATTTGACTCACTCATAGTGGTGGAGTGTAATGTAACTGAGTACATTTACTCAAGTACAATTTTGAGGTACTTGTACTTTTAATTAACGATAGTTACTTTACAGATTCAGATTTCACATCAGTAAATAAATCAATAATATAGATCATAAAACTCTTAAAGGGGCCACTCTGCTGCATAATAATAACTTTCCATATGTGTAGTACATGTTGCTGATACAACTTTTGTACTTAAGGTTTTCAAAGCAGGACCTTTACTGGTAATGGAGTATTATTAAACTGTTATTACTGCTTTTACTTAAGTAGAGGATCTGAATACTTTTCCCACCGCAGCTCAATCAAACTGGTGAAGTCTCGTCAACTTCAGCTGAACTTAACAACAAATGCAAGGGGCAAGTTTGGAATCAAAGAAACAAGTAAATACTGTTGGGAAAGTTTTCATGTCAACCAACCACTGATCCTAGATCTGTTTTATTTCTTTAAACTGTACCTGAATGAGAATCTGTCCAACAACACAAAATGAGTTGCTGAACCACTAGAGCAGTTATATTGGTCAATATATTGGTCAAAATTGCAGTTAAGAAATGCCAAATATATGTTTAAGGTAATTTAGACAGTGTTTGTTACATATATTGTTTCAATTTAAAATTAAAAGGGCCCTTATCAAAAAAACTAATATTACGAGGTAATTTTAAACTCTCAGCTATCAGCTTCCCGTTCTATAAGACCAAAAACGTACACAACCAAATCCAAATATCATAGACATGTTAATTTTATTCCAAAAAAATTTAACTTTCAAAACTGTCAATTTGTCAACATACAATCATAGAACAATATTGAATGTACTCAACATTTCCAACATTAAATAATAAAAAAATAACAGCCATGTTTTATGTACATTTGTTTCTGAAAGCTATGTACAGAAAAGAAAAAAAAAATCAACTTTGTATTTCCAAAATCTGCCTACACATACGCCTGGCAGTTGAAGTGTTGAAGCTGCAGAAAGCCATTGCATCATATGTAAAACAGGCTGAGCAAACGCAGCGAGGAAGAAAACACCGGCAGAAATCAAACACTGCGATTGTAACTGAGATTAACTCAGAGAGGGAGAGATTAACTGGCAGCATGTTAAAGAGCATACTGGCGAACATCGCTATAACTACGGCTAGAAAGCTTATTTATCGTCTAAAATGGTTCCCTTGAATGTCAGCTAACTGCATCCCTAAGAGACCAATGCATACACATAACTTGCCTAATATTTACTGGATGTAAGCGTATTGTAAAGATTGGAAACACGAAAATTAAAGATCTAAACTGTACTTTGTTATTATCAGATCGCCTTATGATGAGGCCGAACGCAGCGGTTCTCACTGAACAGAGCAGCCAAGAGTCATGCTTTCAAGAACAATATTTTGTAGTTTTTGTAGCCCGATGAGCAGAGATTATTCTCCATTCTGGGGTTAAGCCATGCTACCTTTTTTTTTTTTTTAAAACAGCTAAATAGAGTCCATGCAACTCACATTAAAAGAAGTAACTAACAGAAACAAAACAGGGAAGAGAACACCGGGTATCACGCCAACTTTACCACCTGTCTAATTTTCCGTGCCGTTGTTTTCATAAAGCAAACCAGGAGCACTAACAATCATTTAGTTGCTTCTCCTAATTTTTTTTCTTACATTGGATTGGCAAGAACTGCAATTTTTTGAATATGAAATCATGCTGAGTGTGGCTCAAACTCCCCGCGATATCACACTAAACATTGATAAAATCTTATTTGAAGTTGTGTGCGAACATTATAGGCAATACACAGCACGATACAGTCAGATTTAGACGTTTTTTCCACTTAGGCAGGGAGGAGGAGCGTGGTAGGACTACCCAGAACAAAAAGCTGTAGACGTATTGCTCAAGACGTACAGTTCAAGCTCTACTTTTCAGTCGAAATGGCAAACATTTTTCCCCCACCTGAATGCGCTCAAGATTAGAGTCCAATTTATCCAGTTTTTTAAATTATTATGTCAGCTGACTATGCATAAAAAGTGACAGAAACTCCACTTTTGTGTGTTAAAATCAATGTTGGATGGCACAGCTGCTACAACATGTATTTTAAACATGTTACAGAACATGCACGTAACTACTTGTTTTGTTTTTTTTAAAGAATACAAACTGACGTGTAATCTTCAACAGCTGCTAACACGGGGACTGTAATCTTGTGGCATCAGGCATTTAATCTCCCTTTCAGAAGTGTAAATGAGACCAAAAATATCAAGGACACCCAATGGCACAGCTATCTCCCATGATTTTACAATATTCTGCAGGAGATCAGCTGGTCTGTGGAGACACATTGAGACCGGCGAGTCATTAACTACCCCACAGACTGAAAGCAACAGCAGTTATACATAGCGACTGGTGACTTTTCTTCTCCCCCGCCCCCCCAGAGAAGACAAATGTGGCATTTTCTAATCTGGGCACGGGGCGGCATCTCTCTGCTGTTAACGCCACGCGGGTTTCACTTCCGACAGGTCCGGTGAGGGGTGTGTTTTTTGGGCACCTCGATGCGACATCGGCTTCGGTCATCCAGCCAAGGCAGCTCGAAGTTCCTGGAGGAAGAATAAACGTTTGGTTTTTGTTCAAAACATCAAAACAAGTACAGAGACTTAAGGTTCCTGTCTTCAACTTGAACTGTAGAAAAGCAAAGTGCAGACAGGTGATGCCTCCCGTCGTCATCATCAAAACAACAAATGAGGGGAAATCTTTTGGAAGAATGACGTTTATCCCTCCGGTAGAGTTCAACAGACTTGGAAAATCTATGACAAGGAGCACTGAAGCTGTTCTGGAGGCTTTCTAAGACACTTTATGTTGGGTTTTACTTTGTCACCTGCCTGTATATGACAAACCTTTTAATCCTGTAAACAAAAATAACCCTTTTTGTTATCTTACAACCAGGGCTAAATAAAAGCTGATTGTCAAAGTAGCTTTACATACATGCTTTTATCGAACAATCTCATTGGTATACAGCTGCTTTCATCCACTGGCTTTTCTCATTATTCTTTCACTGATTCATTTTCATCACGTAATCATTTTTGAAAATGTACTTCAGAACTTCCTGCAGTGCAGAATCAAAGTAATTGGATTATGAATCAATAACTTTAAGCATCACGCCAGCCTGAGCTGATAATACAGTAAATGTGACATGAAGCAGAATTAAAGAAAAACACAAAAGCAGCTCCAACTTACTGTTGTGAGAGTTTGGGCAACGGCCGGCCAAATGCAACCACAGGCAAGAAGGGAGTGATCACTATGGTTTCAACTGGCAGGAATAAAAAAAAAAAAAGAAGTTAAATCTCTTGAATCAGTTTAAAAACATCCCATCGGTGTTGCTAAAGTGCATTGTAATTTTATTCAGCTATTGGATATTAAGTTATACAGATGTACCATCTTCAGTGTCGGGGTAGAAGGATGAAAGCTCTGGCTCCGTCTCCGGGACGACTTTCTTCCTGTTCATGCGCTGCTGCAAACGCTGAAACATGCGCTGCTCTCTGATTCGCTGGATGTCCCATCTGAGAACACAGAAGATTTGTAAAAAAGGCAGGAAGAGAAAAGAGGGAAGACAGAGTGAGAAATCATAATACCTCCCCAAAGAGTGCAACAGAGCTGGTGAGTCATATGTTTGACTTGTTGCAGGAAGGAATGACTATTTGTAGCTTACAGACTTCACAGAAGGCTTCACTAAGCACTAAATCTCCACCCTTCTGTATTTCCATATGTATGTTTTAATTATTTACCCTTGTTTTTATTAGTTTTCTCACAATGTAAGCCTTTAAACCTCTTCTCAAAGTTGGACCTTGTACATACAGTATAGTAAGTATTAAGGGCAAGGTCAAAACATTTTACCATTTCTTATTCTCTGATGATGTTGAATGACGTACATCCACCCTTGGTAAAATCTATGCGCTAGAAAGGGTCGAAATTAAAGCCTGACGACACATCGGCCAGTCATTACTGCTATATCAGTGCTGGCTGCATATGTTGGCCAAAAGGTAACAAGAAATTATAGTACAGAAGTGCCATGATATGTTTTGAAAGGGCACTTTTGATTGGAGTTGACAAACTTTTCCCCGACTATGAATATTTTTTGTTCTCAGGTCTCACTTGAAAAAGAAATCTTGATCTCAATAAAACTATAATAGTTGGAAAAAGTCTTCCTGTATCTTGCACAGTAATACTTAAGGATGAATTAGTCTTTTGTCACAAGCTAGTTTAATTATTAAAAAATGCATTAAATGTTCAAATTACAGGTTGGCCCCCACTAAAACTACTTTAATGTTTATTACACTGCAGTAAACTTTATCATAGTTCATTTCAAATTTTTATGAGCGGCACAGATCCATTTTTCTTTTCTCACCTTTAATATACTGGTATATTTGTGGCATTTGTGTTGTTATTGACATTATGATTTATTTCCCAATTAAACTTACTGTTTAAAAATGTACTGTTATAGCTGTTAATATTTTCACAAATGTAAAAATGTTCAGCTCAGTACATATCTTGGTAACAACTCTTTTATGGCCAAATTTAAGGGATCCTTAACAAAACCTTTACCTTAATAAACAAATATTGGCTGCTAAATTATCTGATCTTTTTAACTCCAGTATTCAGTATCAGTCAGACTCTAGTCAAAACTCAGGAACAAGAATATATTTATTCAAATCTCAAAAATAACTTAATGCAGTCAGTGATTGGTACCTTTTCCTCCTCTTCTCATCCAACTCGAGCTTCAAGTGACGTTTCAAAAACACATTGTCGTCCAGCGGCTTCATGGGACGACAAATTCATGAGTTACATGCTTTTGGATTAAATGTGAGGTAACGTTTCAAACTCTACAGGTAGAATTATTAGCATTTAAGATGCGTCTCACCTCAGGGGGGTTAAAGGAAGAGTCCTCATCCAAGGGCTCTATATGATTTTCCCTCCATGATGGAACTATGAGGTAGAAAGAAGGAGGGAGAGGAAGTCACTCACAGATAGTGCGATCAGTACATTTGATGGATATAGTGATTAAAGATGGGATATAGGTTAGGCTTACAAACAATCAGCATATCATGTACTACATGAGGAGTCCACTCACTGGCCACCTCTTCCTCCTTTTTAGGGGAAGTCTCACGCAGAGGGGACAGAGGAGGTTGGTTCCAGCAACAGAGGTACATCTCTGTAGTAGACATGAAGGGCAGATCTTCAATCTGACAGCTCAGCTCAGGCTCCTCTTTGCACGGGAGCATAATGTCCCTTTCTGCCCCTGATCTCATGGGGAGTGTCTTCTCTGGGGTTTCCTTACTGCGCAGCTCTCTTTGATTGGGAGAGCCGGGCTGAATCTCAGGCTTCTGGGGGCTTAACTTGGCGCTTTTGCCCCGTGATTTCTGGACTTTTGCATCTCCAAAGCAAGATTTCCTGTGAGCGCAAAGAAAAGAATTAAGAATTGAAGTAACAACAACATGACAAGAAATTTAAATCAGGAATTCTACCTCTTCTGAATTTTGTTTTTAGGTTTTTTTAAATCTATTTTTACCTCTTTTGACCTTTGCCACCCCGACTAAAGGGGAGTGGAGTGGCTGGGTTGGGCTGTGGACTCTCCTCTACGTCCAGATCCCACATGTCCTCTTTGTCGGGGGTCCATGGCTCCAGGGGCTGGAAAAGGCGCTTGTCACGCGGCGGGTCCTTCCTTGTGAGCTGCAGGCGACGCTCCATGCGCTCAATACGTGCAAGCAGCTGCAAAAGAAGAGGACATAGACAAAAAATATTACTTTAAATGCTTTCAAAACATTATTTAACACTCCAATATTTGCTAAAAACAAACTTTTACATACTGTCTCCTTGTCTGCTTTGAGCTCATCTATCTCCTTGTCCTTGGACTGCAGCTGTTGTTGCTGTTGTTCAATGAGGTCCAGTTGGAGGAGGAGAATTTGCCGGAGGCAGTTGGCCTGTGTGTGGGGATTAGCAGGGGTCTTCCTGATGTTCCTCCACTTGCCCTCAGAGGAGAGTTCAATGGACGCGGTGCCAAGGACTCCAGGGACTACCCCCTTCACACTGTCATCAGCACCAGCATCTTTCGGGTTATTGTTCACAGCCATCTGAGGGTTATCCATATTGTCAGCAGAGAGGGGTTTACCTTTCACCGGGGTTCCCTCACCCCCCATTTGTCTCACAGGGGACAATATCCCCACAGTTTTATTGTCTCCTTGAACTAGTTCTGCAACTGTGGCAGCGAGGGAAACTTTGCTTGTCATGTAATTCTGGTCTAAGTCCTTAGATCTGCTCGGGATCTCGCCCCCCTGCACGTCTTGAACATCTATAACAAAGTCGCAGGACTCCCTCTTGAGGCTCACGGGACTCACGGTGGCGGCCCCGAAACGCGTTTTGTCAAAGTCGACGGTGTCAGCGTCCTGCTTGAACCCTGTGTGTGGAAACAGCGTGGATCTCAGAGTCATGGCGAACACGGCCACTTCTCATCCTGCAACGCCTCGGCGGTGCAACTCACAGCTACCTCCCATGAGAAGTTAGCTCCTGCTGTCCTGCAACACAAAGGAAATAAACACATTTTGCTGCCTGTTAAACTGGAGGCGTGCTGTCTCTGAAGTGGGAGTAAAATATACGCACTAACTACAAACACTTGGGCAAACCGGAGGGAACTATAACATAAAAAGTGTGCCTGATCCCGGTCATCCTTCTCCTAAAATCATTCGCCGGGTTTGAAATCCAAGCTAAGCTACATTAGCACTGCAGTACAAATGAACAGGCGCTAATTTAAACACAAACTAGTCAAGAAAGGAGGAATTAGAGTCAGTTGTGAGGCAGGGCAGACATTTCAGTGTGAGGGCTGCTAACAAGGACTCGGGAGTGGCTGTGTAGGACACTGGCAGCAGCCTGCTCCTCCATTTTGGTTCTCGCGAAATCATGAAAAACAATAACAGCTAGCTAGCTGGCTAACGTTAGCCGGCTACTTTAACCAACAAAATGCGGCGTCCGGAGCGAAGCGGCTACAACGACCGAGTCCAGGCACTTATAATCGGACACACGTGTTTTTACTGGCGCGCAGTTGTGTGTTTCGAGCTTACCTTCGACTATAATTCAAGTCCACCTGCAAGTGCCTTCATGTTCCCTCCTCAAGACTTGTTTTAAAGCGCCGACTACTGCGCATGCGTAATTTGCTGGATGGCCATTTCTTGTGTTTTGAAGGTTTCGGTCAGAAGGGCGCCGACAGGGGGCGACAGAGAGCTGCAGCACGTTAACACTGTGCTGTCATTATGTAATGATCAGAGGAAGGGTTCACGTCCTTTACTGAGGGAAAAGGACTGATACTGCACTGTGAAAATAATAAAAATAATAATATAATAAACTTTAGTCATACAGCGCCTTTAAAAACCAGGATTCAAACATTTCAGGACTCAAATTAAATCAGACAAATAAAATAATAAAAAATAAAATGGAATAAAACACCTAACAATAAAGGTAAGAACAACAACTATAATAATAAAACAGATAAGACATGTTGGAAGTAAAACAGAGTGGTGGTAGCATTAATAAAAGGCCTGCAAGCCTCAGATCCTCAGGCAGGGAGCAATATAACTAGGAGCTAAACCATGAAGTAAAATCTTAAAATTAATTTAACCAGCGAAGAGAGGGTGCAATACTGTAAACTCTTGCACATAACTGGCAAATATTTTGCACATTCCCACATAAATCTGTACAGTTCTTTCATTTAAATAACAGTCATATTGTACATATTGTCTGTGTCCATATCTTTATTTTATTTTATAATATCTTGTCATATTTTTATTGTCTATTTTAAATATTTAAGCTTCTGACTCGTAGTACTTACTGTCACCTTTTCCTTTCTTATATTTTTCTTACTATGTTTATCTGTCATGCACCAATATATCAAGTCACATTCCTTGTATGTGCAAACTTACTTTGCAATAAATTTGTTTCTGATTCTGAAACAGGGCCGATGTGATTTTGTCTTCTAGTATTTGTTAAAAGTCGAGCAGCTGTGTTTACCAGCTGAAGGCTTAACCCTGAATACAGTGAGTTATAATAATCTAACCAAGAAGAAATAAAAGCATGGATGACCTTCTCGAGATCAGGCTGAGAGAAATAATCTGATTTTTGAGATGCTCCTCAATTGATAAAAACAAGACTGAGCAACTTTTCAAATTTGTTTTACGAATGAAAGGCCACTGTGAAATATTACAGGTTTCTGCCTGCAGGTTTTGACGTTTGTAGACAGGGAGCCAAGATGTTTTTGTACAGTGGGGATGGACTGTGGAGGACCAAAAGAGTGATTTTAGATTTGTTTTCATTTAGCTGGAGAACATTTTGGGACATCCCGTACTTTATTTGTGACAGACAAGATAATAACTGACTAAAATTGCCTTCTTCACTGATTTTAATGGGAAATTCTCTGTTACAAGCTCTGCACTGAAAATGTTGCTTAAGTAAAAGTATGTAAGTATTCAAAGTAAAAGTACTCTCTGCAGTAAAATGTCCCCTGTGCCTGTTGTACTATTCTATATTCTCTCATTAGATTATTATTCCTCATCATTAATGTAAAAGCAGGATTTTACTGTTGGAGTTGGTTGAGGTGGAGCTCATTTTCAA
>NTHP01000048.1:421352-434750 GCA_003416845.1 Oplegnathus fasciatus | reverse complement strand
AGCAAATTGAAGACATCACAATGGGCTCTCACTGCTTTTTAACATTTTCTAGACTAAACGATTACTAGATGAATCGATAATGTAAATAATTGTTAGTTGCAGCCCGAGAATTATTGTTATATACTGCTGGGAAGCACTGAAAATCATCCTTTCCCTTTATACTTTCAAACTTAAGACTATATGATTGTGAAAAAGGTATTAAATTGCGTTCTAAGTGTTAAATCTGAGTTGGTGAACTCTGCAGAAACTGTAAAGTGCATCACCTTCGACCTCCACTCATGTTTCCAGGATCACCTGCTGAAAGAAGGCTTGGCTTGGCTGGACTCTCAAGCAGCCGGGGAAGCACAGTACTGGCTGCCTGCTCTCTTCTCTGAGCTGACCTCCCGCGATGTCACACCGGAGGAGGCCAATCAGATGACACCTTAAGACACGGTGACGGCTCCAGAGACATGTTGGTAAACAGAATGTGCCTGGTGCGACGGCTCATGTGATGGAGTTGGCTGGTTCACTGGGGCTGGGTAAACTCCCTCTGAGATCATTCTCTGGACACAAGGAGGGGAAACTTTCCTCGTCGGGCTCCTCAGTGACAGTTATTATTACAATGAATGCACTTAACATCGTTAAGACTCACTGAGAGAAGTTTGATTTCACTGCATGTGAAACTCAGTGTGAGATCTTCTGTCGTCTTTGCTGGTGTCACGGTTTCGGGTGGTGAAGGATAATTCTCAATGTACAGAACATGCAACTGTTTAATATTTCATATATAAACTTAAAGAAAAGACTTCTTCAGTTCTACTCACTTTTTATTGTGTCAACAGAACCATTTAAATGCATTTACATTTATTCATTTGAATTGATCATCGACATAAATTCACTTTACATTACTCAACCTCATATCAACCACTCATTCTGTCATACACATTTGAAAATTAACAGAAACCCGGTTAATGAACACTTAAATCAGCATCATCTGGTTATAGTAGATCAGAATTCCTCTGAGAGAGAAGTACGAAGCTATGCTGTAAATGAAGAATTGTGGTTTATATATTAAGTTTTAAACACACCATGGTTTATTTTTAATGACAGTTTCACCTACTTTGTTTATGCATGTTTTAGCCTATTTACAGCAAATATACCTTACTGCTGTTTATTTCCCAAAGCACACCATAGATTTTTATTTCATTATAGGGTTTTAAAAATGGTCTATCCAGGCAATATGAAAATCAGCTTTCAGACGTTTGAAACCCGCTTAATGTAGGTCTGAATCTAACAGTGAACATCATGCCTACTTTTATTTAAGTACTATTTCTCTTATAATAAAAGTGTTGTGTAGCGCTCGGTATCAAACATCAGTACTGGTGGGAATGTGTCCAAAAGATCATACCAAAAGCTGACATCTAATGTCCGGTCAAATTCATAATCTTGTTTAGTTCTTCTTTGGTTCTCATTTAAATCAGAATTTTGCCAATTTTATACAAAACAAAAGAAGGAATGGGCTCTACTCACATTTTTATATTTAGTCTTTTGACATCGTTTAGGGTGCTACACGTACCATCCAGGAGCAAAAGTTCATTAAAGCACTCACAAATTTTCATCTTACGTTTTATTATTAAATCATTGGCTACACTACACGCATGGACGTTTGACTCCCAAACATGAGACAAACCTCGTGGTGGAAGTGAAGTTGAGGTCAATAATAATCACTGATATCACCTGGTTAACACACAAATACACACACACACACTAAGGAAGGCAGAGCCAGAAACATCCGTGGGTGTGTGTAGTGGGCTGTCGCCTGTGATTTAATAATAAAAAGTAGTTTAAATGTAAATACAATATTTGTAAATTGAATGGCTAATTTTAGGCAAAATATGTCTGCTTGTGTTCAGACAACATTTGAGAACTTTTGTGAGAAACTCTCAAACGAGCCCAGTTGTGTGGTAATTTTAAATGCATTACCGCGCAATGATAAGACAACATTTGACCAAAATACATGAGGACATGATGTTCACTGCGATGGATTACATGACTCAGGCAGGTTTCAAGTCTCTGCCAGCTGATTCTTCCTGCATACTGGACACATGATGGACACTAATGGCTGTGTTGAAGCTCGGAAAGCCCCCTAAAAAACTTCAGTTTGCTTTGGGAAGTGATGTAAAGTCTATGTAATTTGCAGTAAATTAGTAAAAACATGCAAAAATATCAGAATTCACACATGACCCAACTTGTTTTCTACTCCAGACGTATAAATGACACAAAGCGGGACCTTTTGACCCGGCGCCGGTCTCACACCTCGTGGCTGTAGACGTGATCTTCAAACACAGACTGCTCCATGTTGTCACAGATCATCGTGCAGAAGGGACAAACTCGGTGACTCTGCTCGTGCTGCTCCAGTTCGAGTCGGGTTATGTAAGGGAAGACCTCCTGGCAGTGACGACACACCAGCGACTGCTGTGAACAGAAATAGAGACGGCACATTGGACGCGGTAACAAAATAGGGAGCGGATTATGTTTTAAGTCCGCTTCGAAAATAAACTGTAAACAGTCGAGTCGCTCTCGGGCTCATGTGTGAGAATCCAGAGACCACGTGAGGGAGGGAGGTTTTCTCATTAATGTGTTTTAGAGTTGAGAGTTGACTTCTGCAACCTGAATTAGTTTGTTTCCATTTTCCAACACTTTTACATCATAGTGTCAGAGTGAAATATATAAATATATATATAATATAACACTATGATTGGAAAGATTAGAGGAAGAAAATATACACGGACGCTACGGCTCATGTGAGTGATGGCACAGGTGAGGTTGTGGCCTCCTGACAAATCATTTGACTTACCTCTTCCTCTGGGTCTGCAACGCTCCCTGCAAAGAAAAGGAAATCGGTTAACACCAGATAATTAAAACAATTTTTATTAATTCATTGTTTATTCTTCGGCTGCAGCTAATGATTATTTTCATTATCAGTGACTCCTGACTTTTTGTTTTTGGGAATCACTTATCTAATAGGAGTGGATGATATGGATAAAAACCTCTCTCACTGTTATTTTGTTTCACAATATTAATATATATATTGTGATACAGTACATTTTCTGGGAAATCTATAAGTAAACAGTTAATGGATAAAACAACAGGACATGTACGCATGTTTTTGGTGAATACAACAATTTTAATACCTGACAAATCATGGTACCTCACATTGGTAATATATAAAAATCTAAAATTTCTAGTCTAACTAGAATGAATTATGAATGATGATGATGATGACAAATTTATGTCATTTCACAGTATTTATCATCATGTCGCCCAACCCTAATGTCTAGTCTTAGAGGTCTTAGGATTATCTCAAGAAACAAGGACAGAGTTTCTAGAAAAGACTTCCTTCCTTTGAGCGCTACAGTCAAAAATCCATTCTCCTCCATTGTACTGGGATGGCGGCAGAAGTATCATATCTCAAAACCTCAGGTAAGAAAATATAAACACCACTTGGGGGTAAGTGGGGAAAATGTTTTGGGTTTTATTTTGTGATTTGAGCTACCTTACCCTTTATACTGCAAGAAAAACATACTGGGGTTTATGTTTTATGATATTTATCTGCTTTGAAAACAGTAAAAGTCAGCAAAGTCCCAGTGTTTTACTCACCTATGGTCTCATACAGGTTCTCTGCCTGTTCAGGTGCCTCCGGCTGTTGCCATTCATGGTGAGCTGGTGAGGAGGCGGTGTCAGGCTGTATGTGTGCTGAGTCGGCGGGGGGAGCTGCTTGGAGGTCAGTACAAAGTCTGCGCAGCCCCTCGATATCATTCACGAGACTCTGACAGAAGAAATACAGATGAACAAACTAGCGTCTAAAATCACAAAGAGAACCTTTTTTTAGTCGAGACGGCGTTTTTGAAAATGTACCTGGTTCTCTCGAGCAAGCTCCTCCTTCTCATGTTTCACAAGAGCGATCATGTGTTCCTTCTCCTTGATGATGCTGTCTTTATCTGCGATCATTTCATGTGCCTCTCTGAGCTTTAGCTGAAAAATAATGAAGGGAAACACACCTCAGTTTTTGTTTGAACACACACAGAAGGCAAAGCTGACTTGTACACTATAAGGCCAAAAGTATGCGGACACCCGAACATTATGTGCGATTGTTGTGAGCCTGTGATTCCAAACCATGGGCATTAATCTGCCGCTGTAACGGTCTCCACCTGGTCTGGCTCACAGTCGTCATTCCAGTTCATGCCAAGGTTTTGGATGGTGTTGAGGTCAGGTCGCTGTGCAGACCAGTCAAGTTCTTCCACACCAAACTGGGAAAACCATTTCTCTATGGAGCTGGCTTTGTGCACAGCTCTTGGACAGCCTCCCTCAACGTCTCAGAGAAGCCAAATCTTTAAAACCCTTTTGTTTTCTTTGGCTTCTTCTTTATTTTATACCTTTTTCATTTTGTGAGTTGTACACTTAATTCTGCTTGGTTTTACATCATCTTGGAATCACGCTAGAAAAAACAGCCTCAGACTGAAAGTAAACGACTTGTCCACATACTTTTGGCCACATAGTTTATCTAAACCAAGGTCTGGATATCAGATGTTTGAGTTTACCTCTTGTTTGCTACTCTTCCGTTGTTCCTGTTCATATGATGAGATCACACTCTCCAGCTGCCCCCTGGTTTGCTGCAGCTCTCTTTCCAGATACTCGGCTCGTATCTTGGCGTTTTTGGTCTCCTCCCTCTCAGCCGCCAGCTTCTCCTGAACATCCTGTAGCTTGCAGGCAAGAGTCTGACACTGCACCTGAAGAGGAGCACCTAGCGTTAAGCTGTGCTGATGAACAGCGTAGAGGAAAGTCATGTCTTTGTTTGTAATTAAAAGAATTTCGGCCTCTTTTTTTACCCTCAGATCGTCATCTGGACAGGTTTGCGGTGCCCCCTGCTCCGACAGCCTCCTGCACAACTCCCGGTTCTCTCTCTTCACGTCGTCTATGCTGTGCGCGAGGCTTTGCAACCTTTGCAGCTCTGCAGAGATCCTCCCTTTCTCTTTCTCGATGCTCTGAAGGTCAACCTGCCAAAGGTGAAGCACACATTTGAGTACAGGAACAAAGTTCTGATCTGGACCCAAATAATCTTCACCTTTCTTATCCTGCCCTGGAGGACTTGTCACATCATGTCAGTGCAACAGTCACAGTATTATAAAGGCATGCGTTTCATTTTTGAGCAGATTTAACATGTTGCTCTGCTTTACCGGCAGAGTAGTTAGAAGTACTATCTGCTCTTAAAGGAGAAGGCTGTTAATATTCTATATCTTTCTTGTCAACAAATCCTATGAAAGGACCAGAACCAACAACGAATGTATCAGATGTGTATCCAAAGCCTTGTTTATCTTATTCCTCTGTGTCACAGAGCTCCATTGTTGTCCTAAAAATAATCAAAAACTACGTCATCTCAACCGAAAGCCTTTTTAGGAGCTTTAAATCACATGTCACAGTCTTCATCAGTGAATGCAGCTGGCTCAGGTGTCATCCGATGCCAAAGACCATCTCTGAGCTGAGACAGGGGATATGACCCCCCCCCCTCCTCCATATGTGTTACGTCACGTGATAACACCTGAGCCAGCTGCATTCGCTCATGAAGTCCTTGACATGTGGTTGAAAACGTAGAAAAAGCAAGAAAGTGGACCTTTTGAGTCGAGATTATTCTGTCACACAAGGTCAAGAAAGGCTGATGGCCTCTGTAGTTTATTTTGAAAATCCCCCATACACCCTCCTGCTGCCGTAAATACCAACTAGAGCATCAAATGCGTATTAATCCGCAGCTGAAAATAGCGCCCAACAAAAATGCACTATTTCCTCCTGTTAGAGTAATGTTTGATAAAAACTACAGCTGTAAATTACTGAGCTACTTTTTAAAAAATGAAACGATATATTGTGAGCCGTTTTTGAAGATTTACATCTTCAGCAGGAAGCGATGGGCTTGGGTATGAGTGTCACAGACAGGGTAGGGAAGACAGGAAGTAGTAAGAGTTTATCTTTTTTTCATGGGATTCGTTCGTATTGCAGCAAAGTAGATTTACCTGCAGGAGCTGGATGCTGTCTCTCGTTTTGAACAGTTCCCTTTCTTCTTCTCTGAGTTTGGAATTTAGCCTAAAACGCACAAAAACAGCTGTTAGTGGCCAGAAGACATTAAGCGACAAGTTCTAAAAGTTGTTGTCTACTTTAAAGACGGAAACAGACTTGACTCACATGGAAATCTCCTCACTCTGAGATTCGACCCTCCCCCTCAGCTCCTCGCGCTCCTCTTTGAGCTGGTTGATCTTCATCACAGCTCGGTCGTATTTCTGGAAAAAATGTAACAAAGAAGATTTGATACAAGATTTTGTCAGAGCCTTTAACAGCGAGATTAAATGATTTTTTTTACCTCTTTTTGTCTTGATTCGCCGTCTAGAGTCAAGCTTTGACTCATTTTCTTCTGCTCAGCAGCGTTCTGTTGCTGTATCTCCATCTGCTTTGTCATCTCCTAGAAGTGACATCAAAGTTCAGTTTTCACGCTGATATTGTAGCGCAGAGTTTCAGATTTCACACGTGGACTGAAGACAAACCTTTAAGTGGTCCGTTTCTTTCTGCAGTTGCTGTACGTTGGTTTTTAAGTTTTCATTTTGTTCCTTGATTTGATCCATTTCTTTGACCAGTTCACTCTTTTCTTTCTCTTTCTGTTCATTCTGCTCCTGTGGAAATACATCACACTGTGTCAAATATCAAAGTTCAATTCCTATTGAACTATTTTCTCTGTTGTGCAAAGAGCAAATGTCATTTGCACTCAGACGTTGTGATAAATTAGATAAGCGGACCTTTAAGCTGGCGGCTTCTTGCTCTTCCATCTGCAGAGCACTTTTTAAGGTTTCATTTTCCTTCCTTATCTGATCCAACTCTTTCTGCAGTTCAGTTTTCTCACGTACGCTCTGTTCGACCTGCTCCTGGGTTCAAAAAAACACTTTGAGTCAATAAAAAGCTTTATTTACTTTTGCCTTCAGTCTGCTTCCATTAAATATATATAACAGTTGTATCTTTAACACAAAGCTCTAATCATCAGTCAATAACCAGACTGCACGTTTAAAAACACTATTACTAGTTGATTTAATCACCAACGGTCATTTATTGTCCGATCGTTTACACTGTACGACATTATTAAAGATTCAGTCACTGGCTTCTGCTCCAGATCTGTCATCTTCATTTGATACCTGTGTTGTAATAACCAGAAGGTCATCGTCCGGGCTGCTCTCCATGCTTTGCTCCACTGGGCTTCTGAAACAGAAAGGAGTGCTGGCTCCCCGCACTTGGCCCGTACTGTCGACGTAGCAGAACTGGTAGAACTCGATCTCGTCCTTAGGCAGGTAGTAATCTGATGGGACGAGAACAGAGCGAGATCTTAATCAACAATGGAAATAATCACTACGCTACAGGGCTGTGATTATTTCCATTGTTGATTAATCAATTGTTTAGTCTATAAAATATATCTTAAAACCTCACGTTATGTCTTCAGATTGCTTGTTCTGTTTGAGTCCAAAACTAAAAAATATTCTATTCACAACGATATAAGGCAGAGAAAAGCAGTAAATCCTCCCATCTGAGAAGAGAAATCAGAAGATGTCTTTCAACTCTTTGGGGCCTAAAATGAAACTATCTGAGGAGGAAAATGAACAGTTCAGGGCCACACAGTGGCTATAACCTGTTACAGCAGGTCATTACTTCATTTTAGTAAGTAAGTAACTTTATTTATATCGCACCTTTCAAGAGCAGAGACGTCACAAAGTGCTTCCCAAAATGAAACAAGACAACCAGCATACATACAGACATAAAACACCACAGAATAGAAATAGCACAAATAAAAATAAAAGTAAAATTACACAAAGGCAAGTCTAAACAAATGTGTCCACAGTGTCAACAGATCTGAAGTCCAAAGGGAGATAATTCCGCAGTTTAGGAGCCACAACCTCAAAAGTCCCCGTCAGTTTTAAGCCTGGATCGAGGAACAACCAGCAGACCCTGATCAGAGGACCTCAGAGACCTGCTGGTAATGAAGGGCTGCTGCAGATCTCTAATGTAAGCAGGTGCCTGACCATGCAAGGCTCTAAATGTGATCACAAGCACCTTGAATTGAATTCTGAATTTGATGGGGAGCCAGCGAAGAGAAATAATCAATATCGGTGTCACGTGAGACCTTTTTTAGGGGGTCATAAGGCAGAAAGTTTGGGAACCACTGGTCTAAAAGACCCTGAAACTGTAAATATCTGAGCGCTGAGGAACTGGAAAGTGGGAAGGGCTGTCATAAACATCTGCCAAACCTATATCACCTAAATAGAAAACAAAATCTGACTCTCTAGTTTGCACAGATTTGACTCCACCAGATATGATGTCAACAACATGGAGCCCGAGGGTCAGACTTGTGTCATAGCAGCTCATAAAAACAGATTTAAGAGCCTGTGGCATTAATTATGCTTCAACTGTTTACACATTAGACACTCCTGACAGGAAGCGTGCATTACAAACATGACTCCACATTATCACCCTGTAAGTAAGTGAAACTATTTCTTACCTTTAAAAACAGCTTGCCTTGTCACAGACTGCTGCCCTACCACATCCAGGCATGGCTCCACCCACACAAAGGTATGATAATCCTTTGTTGTGCTCCACCCCACCTGTGCAGGAAAAGTTAGACGAAACTCAGAGACTGTTTTATTCCACCTACAATAAAAAAAAGAAAACACAGTAAATGTGTTGTTTCCTCACCTTAAAAATGCCCACCCAGTCTCTGGGGTTGGGCTGGAAGGCAGCAGTGAGGGTGTAGCAGCAGGTGACGGGGGTCGAAGGTGGGTATGAGTAAGGGATGTCTGTGAACACCACCTGGGAGTAGGTGCGTGCTGAGGAGTCGGAGGCTGCCGCCTCCGTGGAGCTCTCCATGCTGAGCTGCAGTCTGTAAACATATAATATTTAAAGAGTGATGGTGAAACCGGTCTGACTGATGACAGCAGGTGCCAAAAGATGGCCCGTGGTGTGACAAAGAGCAGCACTGCGTGTTTAAAGGCTTCCTCCTTCCTGTTGTTGTTTTGTTTTGTTTTTGCGCACGTAGGCCGACAATCTTGGTTTCACTTGTTTCCAAATTGATTACGCATCAATAATTAACTCCAAAACACTTTCTCAGAGCTGGAAAGGCTGAAACTTTACATTAAGGCGACCCCCATCCCCAGGAAATGACATTTACTCTGTTCTAAAAACTTTTTAAGGGCAGTTGAGGCATTAATGAGGCATTAAAACACAGAAAGCGAAAGTGAGCTGGACAAAAAGACCGCACCCGGAGCGTTACATATCGATGACTTTGATTCACAATATTGTTTTTACTCCAAACTCTTCTAACAAACCCGACATTTTGATTAAATGTTCGGATAAAAACATTAAACTCACATGTTTCCTGTCACTTGTCACAGCATCGAGATCACCCGTCAGCTCCTCGGGACCAGCCGATGTGACGCATTCAGGTGCTGCTCGGCCAGGCTCGTAAATACCACATGACACCCCCGGCACGTGAGGTCAGTGGCGGACTGTCTGAGGGGCACGTAAATAAAAAGGGCACCAGCTGCATGCGGTGGGGCAAAGTCGTGATGCGTTTATGGTGAAACAGACCCTGGGTAAGATTAAAATAGTTTTATTATGTGACTCAGATTTAAAGTATAACTACACCTCTGTAGTAAAAACACACAGGGAACTATTTAATCATTTAGAGGCACACAGGGGCCGACTCATTTTCTATCATGTAGGGCAGCCTACAGGGCACTTTATTAGATAAGTAGATGCAACTTTTCTGGATGCAAACTGATCTGTGATTTCTTAAAGGAAGTTAAACATTAAAACTAATTTAATATTTGTGAACAAAAGACTTTCAAATTAACCTTCTTATTTATCTAAATCAACAATACCCCTTATAGTTTCTTTTATTTTCTATGTTGATCGAAAAATATTAATTTTTGTGACTTTTACATGTGTTTTTATATTTTCTGAGATTTTCAAGTACATTAAAAAGAAAAAAATTTAATCAGAATCACCTTTATTATGTGAACACATGCAAAGAGTTTGACTCTGGTTTTAAGTTGCTCTCAATATATGTATAAGGAACAATTTACAGGAAGACAGAAATAGACATACAGCTATGTAAAATAAGGTAGAAATAAACATAGAACTATTATGCACATACCCATACAAAAATGTGTATATATAGATACAGTATGGTATGGTCAACAGCAAACAATGTCTATATACAAGTGAAGGGTTTCTGTAAATTGTAAAGAAATACAAATAGTGCAAAGGAATGAATATTGAGCTGGTAATGTGATACTAATGTAATATAATATAATATATAATATAATATATAATATATAATGTAAGTCTGTAGTCTGCAAAAACAATCACAGCTGAACACTTCAGCGTTGGCAGACAAGCTCTGATGTGAAATCAACAACATAGCTGTCTTGTTTCCGATTGTTCTTGAAGCCATCCGTAATTGGGTTGCATTATGGGAAATGTAGGCAAATTTTAACAACTCACTCCTTCCTCTCTTCTGCAGTGTGAGATAAAAACAGAAGAGGGAGCCAAACTCCTTTCAGTCTTGGAACTGATTCTGTTCATTAAACCTACTTTGTAACTCTGTGTTATAATAATAATAATAATAATAATAATAATAATAATAATAATAATAATAATAATCCACTCTAATATTGGTCAGTTTAAACCCCAGTGTTATGTTGTTTGTATTTTTGCTTTTTATTTGTTATTTACAAGCAAAACAAACCTGCCTGGGTGCAGGACTGGGTCCTTTCAAGTCCATTAAAGAAGAAATATGACATTTCAGGACTGACAGAATTTGGGACTTAACTATGAGATTTTAGCACTTTAACTTGAAAATGGACATAAGACAGTAAGACTATAAGATAAAAGTAATGAACTACAAACACCAAATCCAACTGGGCTATCCTCCTCTCTCTCTGTTGTTCTCTACTTTAATTATTAGCACACTGTTAATAAATCAGATTTGATTTATAGACTTGGCCTCTGTACAGTAATGTTCATGGTGGATATACAGACAGGTTGGCAGGAGACAAGATATGTTAGACATCATTTTTTAAAGCATCATCTGAATTTATATATTTGTTATTTTTAATTGCTGCCAAACAACATTAAAACTAAGACTAAAAGGTTCAAGGTTTTTTATTGTTATTATAAAATACAGGATTGCACAATGAAATGTAGTTGTAGTCACCTCCATGCTACACACACAGAAAATGTATAACAGATATTCAAATATTTAAATTAGAATAGAATATACACAATAAAATAGGCAATAAAATAGAACATGTTTTAACCCAATTACAAAATAACATGCACTTCCAAACCCCATGTTGTACATCAGCTGGACTGAATGAAATCCAAAACCATTTATGTGCCTGTGCCATGTATAGGTGTTTCCCATCAGCAAACCACCTGCTGTGATAAGGGTGTGACCAGAAGGTGCTTAAAGAGATCAGACCGTAGAGAGTGGATTTGCACTTTTTAGATTTATTTATTTTATCAACGACAAAGATTCCCTCTAAAAATAATCATAATATTAATAATAAAATTCACTCCTGTCCGCTGGTGGTGTTTCTCATTTACACCAGTCTTTTCCACTACAACAGGTATTGTGGGTAAAATGTATATAAATAAGACTGAATTATAATTTTGCAAATATGAAAACTGTGCACTTATGGTTAAAATAAATCCAAAGAATAAAAAACCCCATTGCACAAAAAACCTGACAGTTTCAAGCTGTTTCCGTTTAAATGACAGAAAAATGACATCTAACTTGAAACTAAATAAATCTAGTAAAAGTAGTGATTGTATGATATATCTTGGATCCCAATGTATGACTCAACCATGACACCTCAAAACATTTATTTTGTTGTGTGATGGAATAATTTTCTCTGAATGCTTCAATAAAATGACAAACGTTGTATATTATTTACATTTTCCAGGCTAGGGGTGATCAGAATCAGATTTATTGCCAGGTAGGTTTTCACATACAAGGAATTTGTCTTGTATGTTGGTGCATAACAATAAACATAATGATAAATAACAATAAACGAAAAATATAAGAAAGGGAGAAAGCAAGTACTGCAAGTCAGAAGCATAGATTAAATATAAAATAGACAATAAAACAGCGAAAATATTATAAAATAAAGAAAATATGTACAATATGACCGTTATTTAAATGAAAGAACTGCTCAGTTTTGTGCAGGAATGTGCAAAAGTTCACAGTATTTAAGTAAGTTGAGGAAATAGAAATACATTTTAAATTTCCATAAGAATTACCTGGCTGTAATGGAATATATTATCTGGAAACCCCCTAACCTGCAAGGTGCACCTGTAGATCACCCTGTGTGTGCGTCTTTTCTCATCGGTGAGCCAACAACCAATCAGAGACGAGAACCCTCACACCCCCACCCCCCCCTGCTTGTGATTGGCTAAAGGCGGAAACGGGGACGTTCCATCTGAAAGGCACCGCGCGCGTGTGACGACGTGTGAGTTCATTCATGTTTACATTTGTCGGTTACGTCTCCTCCGTGCGTCGAGCCAAGACTACAACACGACCCGCCAACAACAACAACAACAACAACAACAACAGTAAAAACAAGAGGCTGCTCGGCTCGTGTTGCCGGTCGGGAACGAGAGGACACACCTTTTCCCAAAGGTAATGTCAGGTTTACGACGTTTTTAATCGATTAAAAGTTGATTGTCAAAGGTTAGAATCGAAGTCAGCATTCCGTTACCATAGCAACAGCACAGTACATATAGTTAGCATATAGCTTAGCTGTCAGTCCGGCTGTTAGCTGCTCGATTTCGCGTTAAAAGCTGAAGATAACCGAAACGTTCAAACTGTGTCGCTTATTTCAGAGCTTTATGCGTTGATTTATGACAATAAAATTCAGAGACGTTAACTGTGACTCCTGTATGGTCTCCACCAGAAAACTCATCAAGCTAAACTGCTGTATTTCATTATCAACTAAGTCTTATATGTGGAAGTTATACTTACGAGCATGTAACTAAGCACATTTACTCAAGTACAGTTATGAGGTACTTGTACTTTACTTGAGTATTTCCATTTTATGCTACTTTATACTTCTACTCCACTGCATCTCAGAGGGAAATATTGTACTTTTTACTCCACTACATTTACTTAACACTTGTAGTACTTTTGACATAAAAAACACATGATGATGCAGTACTATACTACTAATCTACCCAGTAGTACACAAAGTGTCTGAAGTTGGCTCCATATTGATGAACTACAACATTAAATACTCCTACATGTATTTATTAGTGATAAAAACAGAATAACATAATATT
>NTHP01000048.1:400681-416260 GCA_003416845.1 Oplegnathus fasciatus | reverse complement strand
CCACACACTTCTAGTGGGTCATAAGTGATGATTGAGAGGGATTATTGTTGTATGAGTCTACCTTTAACTGCTTCATCCTAACAGGAAATGACACAATACGTGAAACATCAGGCTTCATGTCACTGAAAAATAAACTCCAAACATAGAAAGAAAAATGTCTTTCTTAAGAGTGAATACTTATTTTTTTTTACAATATGTTTCTGGAGCTATATCACCACCATCCACAGTTAATTACATTTTTTTCCAGCTCTGAGCCGCTCATCCATTTCCTTTGTGCATTGCATTGTGTGCATTTTGTCTCTACATACTAAAAACCTGCTTGGAATTAGTATGTAGAATGGATTTGGTACATGCTGTTAGTCTAGTTTATCTTATTGATGAATGTGCACTTCGCTCATGATAAAAGGGATCAGTCACTTCAGTGTGGTCACAAATTAAAAATGCTTTTAGTGTAGACAGTGGACACTTTTGGGATGATGCATGGGTAGTGTTAAAAGCCAAACACATGTGTTGTACTGTATTTAGCTAACCTATAAATATACAACATGAGGACTGATATCTTGTTAATTAGTGACGACCGAGAAGGAAATCACAACGAAATGGTGCAAAGCGGACCCCTCTACTGTAAGACGATGGCTGGACATTACTGAAGAGAGATATGATATTGGCATTTAACAGAGTTTAATTAAAAATGTGGAAAGTGGACTGCTTATAAAACCCATCATATAAGGAATCAGAAGACTGAGATATTTAAGTCGTATCAGTACATCGTTTACCTCACCGACTCCACTTTTGGAGTTCCTTTTGTCTCAACATCATGAAAAGCAATAAAATGTAAGTTCTGGTTGGTGTTACAGTTAATTCCCCCTCGCTATTGTTGCACTATTACCCACTATTTGTATCCGTCCTGCCACAATAACTCTTGAATGCCAGTGTGTGACAATGTGCTGACAGCCAGAGCACTCACCTGATGAGAGAAATGGAAACGGAAACATGATTCCATGCGCGCACTTACAGCATGTACTTTGTTCTGTTTGATTGAATTTCATCGTGAGGCTGCGCAGCACATCCCATTAAAAAGATACCATGTAAACGAGTAAATGAGTGTCAAAAATGGAATTGCATCATTTGTTTCTTTGTCTACACAATCACATAAGCTTTTTGTATTTGTTCATAGCCAGATGAACATTTGTTTTTGTTTGTGTACACGCAGGATGGGTCTACCTGTGGACAGCCCAGACAGAAATGATGATGCACGTAAATATGAGCAGCAGGGAGAGGGAGAGGGGGGCGAAAGCCAAACTGAAGCCTGCACCCGCAACCCGCCGCCCATCAACAAGAAGAGGAGAAAAAGCAAGAAGAGGTACTTTACTGCTGGATCTCCTCCATTTGTACTTCTACAGTTATGTCCCATTGCAGGTATATTACCTCTGAGCACCCTGACAGTTATGGTTTTATAACTCGTCCTGGAGGCTCTTAAGTTTTTGTTTCCTCACTTGTCCTCATCGTTTGGGAAAAGCATAATGAGGCATTTGCAGGACCTTGCAGCAAAGCAGATGTCTGTCCCTCTTTCTGTCTCTCTTCTCTTCCAGATGACTGTGGATCAACCTCACCAACTGCAAATATGAAAGTGGTACGTTTGGGCCAAAGATGATAAATCATAAATGTCTATTATTCTGTTATTATATCTGTATTACTCCGCACCATCCCAGCTATTTATATTTGACATGTAGTCATGTAGAATGAATTATTGGAAAACGGAAACTGTATCGGAAAATGGGACGCACTAGATATACTGCGTGGCCAAAAGTATGTGGACACCCCTGTCCACACTCCAGCTCCTGTTTCAATAGGACAATACCCCCGTGCACAATGCAGCTCCATAAAGAAATGGTTTTCCCAGTTTGGTGTGGAAGAATTTGACTGGCCTGCACAGAGCCCTGACCTCAACCCCATGCAACACCTTCAGGATGAACTTGATCGCCGACTGTGAGCCAGACCCGATCACCCAACATCAGTGTTGGACCTCACTGATGCTCTTGTGTCTGAATGGGAGCAAATCCCTGCAGCAGGTTCAACATGTGGTTGAAAGCCTGAAATCAGAGGAGTGGAAACTGTTGGAGCAGCAGATTAATGGATTAATCAGTTCGGAATAAGATGTTGAACAATCACATATGGGTGTAATGTCCACATACTTTTGGCCATGTAGTGTATTTAAATGTATACTATTTATTTTATCTGTAGCTGCCAGATCAGTCCTTGTAGCAGAATAATAAACACACACCTTGCTGTTTGTTTGTCTCAGTGAGGCGTGCTGCTCGTCGATACGGCCTCAGAGAGGCAATGGAGGGTGAAGACTGGACACTATTTTGGACCGACTGCTCTGTGTCTCTAGACCGTGTTAAGGACATGAAGCGTTACCAGGTATTCCACTGAATTTGCTCACACCAACACCCAAATTACTGCCATCACCGTAAAAGACAAATTAAACCAAATTCAACTATATAAATCAAGCTGAAAATTAATCGCGGGGATTAGTCATTCTGCCTTACATGTAATTTAAATTCTTCTGCTCAATATGCCTACCAATGAAATAATAAAAAATGTGGACTTCCATTTCACCATTTTCAGGGCACAGTATTCATGGCTCATAACAGTTTTTCAGCTCAAGCAGTCAATTTGTAATCTAATTGGGTAATTCAGCGCAGGAACTATTCAGCACCAATGTTTCCTCTCTGAATGAAGAAGGTGGATCGGTTTATTTTGTCATATCTCACTTAGACTGCGTACAATCTTACACATAAAAATACTGTCCATGATACTCGTGATGACAGTCCTCATACTTCCCCTGTAAACGCAATCATGTGTGTCTCTTGTATCTTTGCAGAAAATAAACCATTTCCCAGGGATGAGTGAGATCTGCCGCAAAGATTTACTGGCAAGGAACATGAACCGTATGCTCAAGCTTTTCCCCAAAGACTACAATATCTTCCCCAGAACGTGGTGCCTTCCTGCAGAGTCAGTTTACGCTTTTCAGTGTGATTTTGCTCTTTTGATTTTCTCAGTGTGTCTTACTGTACTAACTCCTTCTCTGATTGTACTTTGCAGTTACAGTGACTTCCAAGCTTACACCAGGGCCAAAAAAAGCAAGACATATATCTGCAAGCCAGATACCGGCTGCCAAGGCAAAGGCATCTTTGTCACCAGATCAAGTAAAGACATTCAACCCGGAGAACATATGATCTGCCAGGTTTACATCTCCAGGGTGAGGGTCTATTGAACAACACGTACAGCACCTACACAGAAACACACACAGGTTGAAGGTTGAAACATGCTTTTCATTCCCTCCTCAGCCTTTCATAATTGACGGATTCAAGTTTGACTTGCGTATCTACGTGCTGGTGACGTCATGTGACCCATTCAGCATATTCATGTTCAGGGAGGGACTGGCGCGCTTCTGCACCACAAAGTACAACGAACCAACACACGGCAACGTGGTAAGAAGTGTTGAGAAGTCTGCTGATATTCTTTATTTTTCTTATTGTTAAAAAATTCCCATGAACGGAGCAAAACCACCAATAAATTGTGTGTGTATCCGAAGCCTGATATATCTTATTCCTGTGTCAAAAACTGCACTGGGTGACATGTCCGCAACAAATGCACCATTTCCTCCTGTTTGAGTAACATTTTATAGAAAAGATGGGGGAACTAATGGGCTTGGAGCTGAGTGCCAAGTATTAAGAGACTGTTTTTTGTCTTTTCATGGGATTTGTTGACAATAACAAAGACATAGAAAGTCACCAGCCTTATCCTTTAAAGGTCAGGAATTAGTCATTGTAATCATCATTGTTCTGTTCGTTACAATAAAAAGTACATATTTGATCATATTGTGTCATCTGTAATGTAGTAAATAATCTGCATCCTTGTGATTACAAAGTCCTTCACAAACAAAGAAATAATGAGAAATAAATAACAACAAGACATACAATAAAATGCCAGAATGTAACCCTGGTTTGATAAAAATAAAACAAACAAAGAAGGCAGATTCAACCTCTAGAACAACTAAGGCTGCAACTTACGATTATTTTCATTAGTTTTTTTTTTGATTAATTCATAAATCTTTTGGCCTGTATTTTATCAAACTGGGAAAAATGTCCATCACGAGTTCCCAGAACACATGGTGACTTCTAACTCTTTTATTCCTGACAACTTCCAAAGAAAAGAACATTTTCTCAAATTGTTTTGCAGTTTCACACTATCAATTAACCTGCCAGTTATTTTCTTGATTTACCGATTAATCGTTCAATCTATAAAATGTTAAGAAAAATTGTGAAAAAATGCCATTCACAATATCTGAGCCCATGGTGATGTCTTTTTTTGTCTGACCAACAGTCCAAAACCCCAAAGATATTCAGTTTTTACCATGTAAGACAAAGAAAAACAGAAAACACTCACATTAGTGAAGCTGAAATCTATTAAATTTTGCCATTTTTGCAACTCTAATAACAACCTGTCAGTTCAGCTCATCAGGCAGGCTGCTCCAAAACGTGTGTATATATGTACAGTATGCGTGTATGTATATACTATATAACTATATGTATGTGCATATACATACATATAACTGTGTATTTCTTTCTTGTGTGTGATGTATCTCTCTTCCCTCGTCTTTCTCATGTTAGGATGATGTGTGCATGCATCTCACCAACTACTCCATCAACAAGAACAGCGAGAACTTTGTCCGTGATGAGGATACTGGCAGCAAACGGTAAATACACACACAATGTTTGTTGTTTTCATATTAGTAACACTCTTATAATACTGCGTATTTACTGCGTGTTTGCTGCTGTTTTTTCGTCCCCCAGAAAACTGTCCACCCTGAACAAGCTCCTGGAGTCCATCAGTTGCAACACAGACAAGATGTGGAGCGACATTGAGGACGTGATCGTAAAGACTCTGATCTCTGCTCACCCCATCCTCAAGCATAATTACCACACGTGCTTCCCCAATCACTCCACCGGCAGCGCCTGCTTCGAGATCCTGGGCTTCGATGTGCTGCTGGATCACCGCCTCAGACCCTGGGTGCTAGAGGTGAAAGACCACGACACCTCTGTTTAATATACTGTACAGTATATCAGCCATTTACCTCTGTATTAAGTACAATTTAGCATAGATGACAGAAATGCATGTTCTTGACCCCTTAACTGTAGCTTTAAGTTTGGAAAAATGAAAAAATCTTATTCCACACTCTCTGACAGTATCATGTATATTTATAACCTATATGATGTGTGAAATATTCAGACCCAAAGCTCCATGTTTTTTATGGCTGCACCGTTCCATCAAATAGAAATATTCTACATGTCTTGTGAATCATTTTATACACATTCCCCTAAAATCCAGCCCGCCATATTTGGTAACTTTTGAAACTTAAAGATCTCCACTTGAATTTAAAATATATGTCTGTTTTTTTAACAGTATCTGGCTGCACAGCATGAGTTTGTAACAAGGTTTAAGGGTTTAAAATGTTATCCCAGATCTTGTTAGACGTCTAAATCAATCAGTATATTTGTATGTGTGTGTGTGTGTGTCCAGGTGAATCACTCCCCAAGTTTTACCACCGACTCGCAGTTGGACCGTGAGGTGAAGGACGCGTTACTCTACGACACCCTGGTTCTCATCAATTTGGGGGCCTGCGACCGCCGCAAGATCACCAAAGAGGAGAGGCGCAGGGTGAAGGACAGGCTGCAGCAAAACAGCTCCAGAGAGGCCAGGTAGGGTTCTGTCAGATGCACAAATGGTGTGTGAATTTTTTCCAAGGTCATCCTGTATGCCTCCTGCAGACGCATGCAGGTGACTGTTACTGTGTGTGTGTGTGTGTGTGTGTGTGTGTGCGCGCACATGTCTGTGTGTTTTACCACCAGGTCGGAGGAGCTGCGTCAGTGCCAGGCGGCCACGGTGGAGCAGATGGAGAGGTACGAGGCCAAACACCTGGGAGGCTTCAAGAGGATCTATCCCAGAGAGGGAGGAGAGAAATACGACAAGTACTTTAAACACAGCAGCTCGCTCTTCCAGGAGACGGCGGCGTCCAAGGCCAGAGAGGAGTGTGCCAGGTACCTGCAGCTCGCTTTCAACACACTCAGCACGAGTCAGTGAAGAGCAGAAGCTGTTAGCGATGCACGTTGATCTCTTTCTGCGTGGACTACATGAGGCTGTCTATACAGAAACAGTGGAAAAAGTAAAAGGAGAGGAGGTGGTTCACTGCACAAGAGTGAGAACATTTTATCTGCTCGATTTGTGCACAAACGCAGGCACTGAAGGGGATTAAATTCAGCCCTGCTAGTGCTGAAACGATTAGTCGATTGATCGAGTTGATTAGTTGATCAACAGAACATGAATTGACAACAAGCAGTCAGAAAATATAAATATGTGGTAGTGACGTCTCAGTCAGCCAATAAAAATATATGGTTGAGGTTTTTTATTAACACTGATGAGAGCAACGGGTTTCGCCCAGCACTTCATCAGGCTCAGGGTTTTTTCTCTTTTTCATTAATCAACCACAATTTTGATAATCTATTAATTGTTTAAGTCATTTATCAGGCAGAAATATCAAACATTTGCTGGTTCACAGACTCAAATGTGAAGATTTGCTTCTTTTCTCTGTTTTATATCATTAGGAATTGAATGTCTTTCAGTTTTGGACTGTCACCTTGGGCTCTGGGAAATTGTGAAGGCCATTTTTTATTTTTTTTCCCATTTAATGGACTTAATTATTAATCAATTAATCTATAAAAAAAATAGGAAAGGCAGTGAGTTTACTGACAAACATGCTGCTTTTTAAATTTAATATCACTGCCCATAACTATTGGTTGTTAATGATGCTCTGGATCTACAGAATCTCTGCATTCACCATAAGAAGTACAGTAGGAAAAGTCCCCTTTCGCTCAAAAATGTGTTTTTCTTAATGTAACTTCACTTTGATGTTTGAGCTTCAGTTTGTTTTCACCTGCTGAAGGAGGAAAGTTTCTCTGTGCTCACCTTAAATCTGAGTTTAAGGAGAAAATCCAGTATGTAACTGTGAAGTGTGATGTGAAAAACGGTCTTTACAGTGAAGCAGGAGACACTTTATATCCAGCAGTTAAACTGTATTTGCATATTTATAGATTCTGGATTTATCAATGAGGGAGAAACCATGTGAGACAATTAATCTGATTTAATTTAATTATTATTCCAAGCAGAGTATATTTTATTTCTCTTAAAATATGTCTGGAGTACAGCAGAAGTGCCATTATTAAGATAAAGGGATCGACTTTTCTGGACCAAAATCCAAATATAAAAGGATGTAATATAAATGCAGACAGTAGTTAAGGGTGATTTAAAACATGTAAACTCAGTGGTGGAGAGCAAACAAATTGATTTAAACCTGTACCACCTGTACCACAGTAGAAATATTAATGACAAGTATACGACATGTGTAGCTAGATGGGAAAAACTAAACAGTTGAAATCATCTGAATTAAGTGACATACTTGAATGTACTTTGGTGGAAGTTTCGTCATTATTACTTTCAGTTTTAGGATTAAAAACAGTAATTGTAATAAAGTAATAAATAAAGATATTTGTCCTGTGATGATGTTGAATTCATATTAAATTATTATTATCATTCACAAAAAATCCTTTGACTTAATATGAGAGAGAGATGCTGAAGTTTCTGTGTTTTTATGTGTTCAGGCAACAACTGCAGGAGCTGCGTCTGAAGCAGGAGCAGAAGGAGAGAGACCAGAGGGGAGGCCGGAGGAGAGACTTGCAGGGGGAGACGGCGGGGGAGAGAGTCAAACCACGACGAGCACAAACACAACCCCCCAACCCAAACTGTGACTGTGACCTGCAGCCGGTGAGGCTGTCTTATCATGTCATTAAAGACGCAGTGTCCACATGAGACCACAAGAGGGAGTCAAGCTGCTTCTGTCCTGTGATGAATGGTTCATATTCTGGCTGACCCCTTTCAGTAAATGTACTCTTACCCAGTTTAAATTAGCTAGAATAATATTCCTGCAGATAATTTTTATTGGATGTCTCTCATTTCAAATTCAAATATCTTTTATTGTCAAGACAGGAAAAACAAACAGTGTTATCAAGGTTATTCAGTGACAGTAATTGCTAATATATTGTAAATGCATACTGGTGGCTACATATACAGAGAGGCAATAAAAACAAATTGAATCAAATGTCTCTCTGCTCCTCTGCAGCCCGCTCTGTCCAGTGTGTCGGTGGATCGTGAAGCTGCAGAAGTCCGAGAGGAGGAGAAGCAGGAGGAGGAGGAGGAGGAGGAGGAGGCAGACATGGAGGAGCGGGAGCGGGTCGACGCGCTGCTCCAGAGGAAGAAACTACTGCAGGACCTGGGGGTGGTGGACCAGATCCACCAGCTGCTGCAGGGCCGGACAGAAGGAGGGGGAGTCCTGCAGGACGCCGACACCCACCAGCAGAGCAAGAAGGCTCATCTGAGACAGCAGCAGACGAAGGTGAGCCCTGACTGCAGGTGCTACATGTGGTCTTTCTCTTGTTTGTTGTTGGTTAAATGACAGTAATTGTGCTCACTGTTTTTCTTTTATTTCAGTTGGACTCTTTGACACAGTTTTCACAAAGGACTAAGCAGCAGCTCTGCGCTCAGATGTCACGGCAGGTACCAACACCAGTCCAGTCAAAATAATCCAATATTTTGTTGCCAAATCTGATTTATGTAAAGAAATTAGGAATGTAAGGCGCCCTGCCCCTTTAAAAAACAATACAAAAATAATCAATTCAGATTCAGTTACTTTAAAAACGTCAGCTTTAATTATCTGTACTTCTTTTTTTCCTGACAATTTCCAAAGAAAAGAAAAAAAAACCCTTTTCTATAAATGTTTTGCATTTTCACACTTTCACACTTCAACTGACGATTATTTTCATTATAGATTAATCGGCCTATTATTTTCTTGATTAATCTTTCAATCTATAAAATGTAAAAAAATAGTGAAAAACATGCCATCAACAATTCCCGAGACCATGATGACATCTTCAGTTTGCTTGTTTTGTCCGAGAAACAATCCGAAACCTCAAGACGTTTAATTTACTGTCACATATGACAAAGAAAACCTGCAAATTCTCCCATTTGAGAAGCTGAAATCAAAGAATATTTGCTTGGAAAATGACTCAAACGATTAATCGATTATCAAAATAATTGCCAATTAATTGTCTTTCAATCAATGAATCGACTAATCGTTGCAGCTCTACTTGTAACACCTAATATTATTCAAGTTTTGCAGAGGATTACGTGTAAGAGAAATGTTTTAAAATAAAACTGGAGGTTTACTCCACAAAAACTGTCAGTTTTAACTTTGAAAGTGTAAAAATTAAAAGTATTTCAGTGTAAATCCACGTCCATCAGTTCATTTTAAATGTAGATTTAAATATGATGACCTGCTCCAGAACTGTAGCACCTCTGTGAATGGATCAACAGCAGTCAAATCATAATATTAACTAATAATTGTGAGTGAAGAATGAAAACTGATTAACAGCTGATGTTTTGTAAAACGCTCAGGCTGTTTAAATGAAGGAGCGCGGTGGTGAATATCACTTATAATTTGCAGTACTAATGAAATGAAGTAGGATTAAAATGACATAACATCTCGGCTGTATCGCAGCTCATCCACCCCCACATGACTCAGCAGCGCCTGCTCAGGCCCACGATGGACCAGAGGAGCCTGAATGAGTCCGCCTGCCCGCAGTCTGAGCTGGAGAGCCACAGCAGAGCGGCAGAAATACGAAGGACCATCAGCGCCCAGCGGATACACTGGCCAGGTAAACACGTCTCCACGCTCTGCTGTGATTTGACAGAAATGATCTTTATATATATCTTCATATCCTTGGATGTTTTGTTTTTTATTATTCTTTCTTGAGCTTTAGAAAAGAGTATTACAAGCTCCTTCTGCCTTTTTTCTCAACCAGTATTTATCTACTTTTTTATTTGTCATCTTTTATGATTTGTTTGTACAAAATATATATTGCTAAAAACTTGTGTTCTGCTATATTCTAAAAATAAATGTAGGTGTAAGAAAACTTGTGATTAAAAAATGCAAGTTAAATTAGCTTTAAATGGTAAAAGTGTGCAAACATAAAATACTTCCTCACTGTGTCCATCACATCCATCACACAAAGATTAACATAATTCAACTTCAGTAATTAGTTTGTACTCTTAATTTAGATGTAAAATGTTTGTTATTATTGCTCTGTTTCATTTTGTTTAATATTTTAAGTTTCCAGAGAGCCACATAATTAAAAACAACAGGAAACACCATTAAACTTCACAGCCTGATTATTGTTTTTTTTTATTTCCACTTCGATTTTTCCCAGAAGTCAGATTTTCTCCCTCTGTTTCCTCCTCAGCCGGCGGCTCTCTGGCTGTCAGGCAGGACGGCAGGAGCAGCTCCTACACCGACACCCGGTCCCGTCCCACCATCCCGATCGTAAACCACGTCCCTAAGGGGGGCCTGCGCTGCGCCTACATGTCCCACGACCCCGCAGACCTGCAGAGCCTGCTTGTCATCTCCACTCGCGCCCCCCTGGTCAGGCGGCCTGGCTTCTCTCACATGGTCCGCAGCTCCTCCCGCAGAGCCCCCCAGCACGGCAAAGGGCAGTGAGGAGCAGGACTCCTGAAAGCCTCCAACCGGGATCCTGGATCCTAGACAAACAAGACCTGAGGAGAACTGGAGGTAGAGAGGTTTTAAACTGTGAAAATGCAGAAACACACTGTGCCTGTGAAGAATGTCTCTTGTTTGTAGATAGATTTTATAACTGGACACCTGCAGTTTACGCTGCTCGCCACTATATAACCTCCAGCACTGCAGAAACAACATTATGGCTTTTTAACTTTTTCTACCCACTGTGTGCGCTCACAAATGTGTAATATTTTGCTCTGAGGGTGAATTATCTCACACACACCTCACCCACGGTGCCAAAATAAAAGCAGACAAGCCTGATTTAACACCACACAGTGTGATGCAAATCTGCACACAAATGTATCAGGATCTAATAAACTCACTGATTATTGATATGAGGTGTTGATATGAGCTTAATAAAACCAAATACAATGCAGACTCATGGATATTAAAGTATTCTTCATTAAAATAAAAGCCCCAATTGAAGATAAACTGAGGGATATTCAAAATAAAGGCCTTCTGCTTCTTTTCTCAAGGAACTTTGTGCAGTCAAGTTTTGAAAATATATATTTTTTTGCACTGATGGTCAATAAAATATCTTTTTTTAAAATGTGATTTGGTTTCATCTTCATTAAAGATTTTTTCATTCAATTTTCAGATTCTGCAAGAAAAAGGATTCCAGTACAATTATTATTTTTTTGTTTTTAAAATTATGATTTTTATGGTTAGGCTACATATTTAGAATATGTATATATCTATCTACATGTATATGTACTTTTTTATTTTGTTCTCATATCATTCGTTTTTGCTGCAAAGTCATTATGTAATGTTTGACAATGAGTTCGCTCCTGTGTGGTTTCATCTTGAAGCTTTTCAGCGAGTTAAAGAGGCCATAAAGTTTTACAGCATCTCTGCATCCGGTTTCTTTGTTTTGGTCGCAGACTGAAGACAGAAAGAGACAAAAAACAAAAACCCTTTAAACTATCAACAACACGAGCTGGTGTCCCCTGTGAGAAATGTAGTGAAGAGCTCAGAAAACAGTTGGACGATCATTTTAAAGTGTGCAGAAATATTATTATTATCGTTTTATGTAAAATTGGTATCTTGCAAAAGAAAGAACGGACTTTAAATGACTAATAAAGCTTCTAAAGTTTCTAAAAGTTAAATTAATCGATTGATTTGAATCGAAAGAGATTTTATTAAATATATTTTACTGAGCGAGGCCTCCGCCTGCAGACACACCGAAGAATATTATAAAAACACAGATTAACTCACAGGCCTGCAGAGAAAAACAAATACAGCTTTCAGGAATATTCCTAATTAGATAACTGGGCTTTATTATTTTGTTCTTTTACACAACATTTAGGAATGATTAATAACGAACACACAGCCTTAAAAGATGGACCTACATTGCTTTTATTTTGGAAATACAGTTAAAACTTTGATTCCTACTTTTTTAAACGTCCTTTTTTTAATCCAAATATTCCCGTTTTAAGGAAACGACGGTCACTTTGTTGGAGTTTGTGTCTCTTGGAGGGCAAATAAAAAGAAAGCGGAGGGAGAAAGTGTTGAATTTAAGGAATTTATGGTTTTATTGCGTCTGTAAATGTCGGAAATCCTCGTTGGTGGTGGAAATCAGCAGCATGCCAACTGAAAAAAAGACCGTTTTAAACAATCCAAAACGGAAATAAGACATAAGAAATAATAATATTAAGAAATAGGTTTTTAAAGAATTAATTTTAGCCTGAACGACTGTCGGCTGAGCGTGACTTTAAGACGGGACTTTAATTTCATCCTGATGATCTTAATAGAAAAGTTGGCGAAGAATGTGCTGTTTAAAGTTTTTTGTGACCTTAAAATCCCCCTCAGGACTCCAATCAGCCGAACTCCAATTCCATCTTTGGCCTGTATGGTCAATGCCAAATGGATCTGCAGTGACTGACGGAAATCCTCCATTTTGAGAGATCATAACAGTCTTTAATGCAAAAAAAAAAAAAATCTTTTAGCCTGAAAGCAGAAAATAAACTCAATCATCCGCGTTTGAGGTTTTGAAGATTAAACGATTATTTAGCTGTGCATTGAAAGAAAAAGAGCACACAAGGTTCAGGATTCAGGAGGGTTGAAGCCAGAATGTTCTGAGTAAAGTCCTTAAATAACTGGATAACAGTACAGTTGTGATCAGAGGAGAATAAGAAGCTGCACAGACCTGTTAGTTAGAAACCAGAGGCTGGAACAGAACCAGGTCCACATCCAGCACAATGTCAACCTCACAGACAAAATCTCACATTTCTGCATCTTTACACTTTCCCCTTTTTATCCTAAACATTTCAGGCCTTGGAGAAAATAAAGATGGCGATGAGAAAGCATGTCTAAAGCACAAAAACGGCGGCTGTTTATGAAAATTTACAACTTTGCCATGGAAGTTTACGACTCGCCAGGCTCGGGGATTGGTTGCTGGCGGTCATGTGGACAGCAGGAATGGGAACTTATTTCCCATGAGGTTATATTGCAGCTGCTGTTTTCCAGCGCTCATTCACTTAACACTAGTAACACAACCTTTTCTTGGCTCTTTGTATATGCAATACGCGCACGCAGTGTTGTTGTGAGAACCCGCTGTACGTGCGTAATTTTCCAAAAGTGGGCGATGGAGCCTCCGCGCGATGCCTCCCTGTGTGTGCGCCATGTTAATGTGGCTGTGTGGCTATATGTGCGTGAAAATGAGGGACCATCACACTCCTGGATGGTGGGATTACTTTCATGAAATCACTTGAACAAAGTGGGGAATTTGGGGAAAGGACTGAGAGGAGGCGAGAGGAGCTTCTGCGGAGTGGCACCCGCACAGGAAATGATGGATTATCAACAAAGGTAAGGGCACAGTGTTTCTAATATGCCGGCGATTAACTCCGCACAAGTGCGCCGCTGCAGCACTGTTGTGGCTGAACTGTCACTGTAGGCCTGGTGTTTATATTACAGGAAATAGGAGGATCAGTCTTTAAGAAATGGCAATTATCCAGTCCAAAGCGCCTTTTTTTTCCCGTCTTGCGCTGTGAGAGCTATTCACAACCAGTTGCTGGTGTGTCTGCTTAACCCGTGAGATGCTGCAGCGCCTTCAAAAGCGCCAACAGAGGAGAAATATTTGCGCTAAAATTAGTGGAAATAATCCTGCATGCTCCAGGTTTGAGGCCTTTAGCAGACTAATGATGTTATATAATCAGGAGCGGTTTCGGCTGCAGGCCAGACAGGCTTGACTTTGATGATGATGATGATGATGATGGTCAGACAGGGCCTGTGTTACCGCTGAGACGCGTTTTTCTTAAAAATCAGCCACATATATCCACATTTTAGTCTTCTGTGTATTTCATGTTATTTTATATTATTTTATTTGTTTGTTTTGTTCTGTAAAACGCGTCAGAAGTCCTGCAGGTTGAATTTGCGCGGCGCTGTCTCCTCATCGAGCTGTTTCGCCTCTTTTTTTTCCAAAATCTTTCATAATTTTGGACAAATATTCGCTCTGATTGTGGCTTATTTTTGATTCAGCAAAAACTGCAGAGTGAAAAATCACCGCGTTTAACGTTTTGTTGGATTTCTGGCGCCTCTGCAGCGCTTTTCTGCGTCTCGTTTGATGCTGCAGTTTCATAACACCGTCATGTGATGTGGAAATATGGGATTGTCTCTCTGTCAGGACGGTTGTATCATCAGTGGGTCTTGTTTGTTTCCAGATGTGCAGCAGCTGGCAGGCTGCAGGGCTGCGGCCTGGTTGAGAGGCGGCACCGTCAACTCACCAAATATGAAGAGTTTTTAATTTAACCTTTTAAACCAAAATGTTTTCCAAATAAAAAACATTCACACCAGGAGCGAACTGGCTCTGAAGCAAAGGCAAAGACGGAAAAACATGATTATTCATTTTTATATCAGATAATCTCCTCCAAATGTTTATTTTCTGCCTAAAACAGTGTAATACATTTAAACATTCACATTATTTTAACAATACAGCGCTTTATTTCGTTATTTTTATTATTTTAATTATTATTTTTTAGTCAATAAGGGAACTTTTCCAAAAGCGAAAGCTGATTAAAAAGGTAGAAATTGTCTATTTAGAAAAATAAACATCAAAAATATAAATAATAACACTTCTTTTAACAAATTTAGAGAATTTTGTGCACGAAAATCCTGTGAAATCGTTTTATTAATGAGAAATAAAAGGTTTGAACTGCGAACCAGACACTAAATATGGGGCTTATCAATAATATAAGCAACTAATACTACTTAATTGATATATAATGAACATAACAATATGAACAGCTACTAATAGACACGTTAATGAACATAATAATATTAATAATAGCTGCTGAGAGTTAATTGATCTGCTTAATTATTTCTAAATGCAGTTATTGATCGGTGACTAAATCATGACACTGAGACTTATTTCAGACTTTTATACTCACACAGTTTTTAAAAAAAATGGGGAATTAGTTTCCGCTTGATCACGGTGTGTGAAGATGATGATGATGATGATGATGATGGTGATCTGTGTGGAAGCGCGTGTCCTCCCTCCTGCTCTCTGCACGTCTTCATGGACTTCAGCTGGTGTTGAATCAGAAACCAGGACGAGCTCAAACCTTTAAAGAGTGAAATATCAACATTATTTCTTTCTGCATCCATTTGGATCAAGTTAATATTAATTATTAGAGCCTCTGGCGGCTGTATTGATAACACGGGGTGTTATTGGTGTGTTTATTAGTTACAGTGTTTAACAGGGTGGAAGTGAAGGTTAGAGGAGGAGAGGAGAGGGAGGTGTGCGCCAGTAATTTGTGCGTAAATGGAAATAATGCGCAAAGTGTTTGGCACTTCATTGCGATGTTTTTTTTTTCTTTTTGCATTGTGTGTGT
>NTHP01000048.1:382083-394308 GCA_003416845.1 Oplegnathus fasciatus | reverse complement strand
AAAAAAAAGACAAGAGAAAGAAAAGAGAAAGAAATCCATGAGTACTGTAAAGCTATTGAAAGCGCAGCACCTTCCAGCATGCTATTGTGATAGAAAAAGAAGTATTCTGTGGTCTTAAAAATGCCATTTTTAGTTCACTGTTGTTGTACGATGATAGCTTAGATGTCCTATTTGGAAAAATAAGATGTAAATATTATTTGGGGGTATTAATTGTCGATGCTTTTTGCTCTCTCTTGAAGGTGTTTCAACTTGAGCTCTTTATTGTGACTTCTTGACGGTCTAACAGGAGTAAATTCATTGTACAGTTACAAAAGAAAAAAAAAAAAGTTTCCAAACCATATGCTGCTCTTCATTGAATGTAAACCTAATGTATTCCGGGGCCATTCAAAGCGCTTTAGTGTAAGTTTTACTGCTATTTTTGATGGTTATCTTGTGGCCAGATCCATAAACTTTCATAAACAAGCCAATGTGTAGCTCTAGGATATTTTGTGCATCTATTATTATTATTGTTTAGAACTAATTATGAGCAATGCAAATGTATTCAACCTGTCAATGTGATAAATTTTTAGTGCAAAGGGTTATTCTGTGGATAGGCAGTGATGTAAGCTTTTTTCGCCAATAAGCTTTTTGTATTTGTAAGTGAACTCATAGCGCTTGGAAATAAAGTTTCTCTCAATTGCTTTGAACGTGTCTCGACTGTGTTATCACTCAGAACAAACGCAAAAAGGAAAGCCAGGTCATGTTTAGTGGTTTTTAAGCAGCAAGAGGGAGCTGCGTAATAACTTCTGCTTCGCTCCGGACCCGAATTTAAACTCGCTAATGATTAACCTGTACGAATTGTAAAAGTGTCACGCGAACAGCAAGATTTTAGGCTCCATTTTTGGCTCAGAGACAACGTGACAGAGAAAACAGAAATATCTAACTTTGTCAAACTTACCTCCTCTGACCTCTCTGCAGCGAGATGCGGGTTTGCCATGTGGGAAATATGTTGCTGATAAAATCCCCCCAAAAAAGAGTGGCTTTGGCTTACAGGTATATAGGCAAGGCTGAAGTTGGTAAAAATCCCCCCTTGCCAAAGATTGTATAGGCCTATATTACTTACAGACTGTGAAAAGTCACGTGAGGTCCATAAAGTTGGTTTTATGGTTTTGGGGAGTAGACAATGTACTATATAATTCACAACCTTGAATGAAAGTGACGGCTTAACTGCATGGATGGGACTGCAAAGGCTGGACTGGGGAAGCAAGTGATGTCCAGTCATATTTAGTTAGTTTAAGCTGCTGGACAAACTTGGAAAAAAACTGTTTCCATAAAAATATTGTGGCTGCTGATTTTCTTTTATTTTAAAATATCAGATTAAATATTTCAGTTTTTTTTTTATTGTGGCACATTTTAAAATAATGCTGCTCACGCTCCTGCAACTTGAGCCAGGTTTCTTCCACATTTTTACGCACAGGAGGACACGAATTATTTGACACTTTTACGGTTTTGTTCAAATAAAAATGTCCAAACTTTCACTGTTTTGGCTTTAAAGGACTTTATTTCTTCAGCAGAGGCAAATATTCATCACAGTTTGTCGTGTTAAAAAAAAAAAGAAGCAACAAACACACAAAGTGGTTTATCTTGCAAACACAAACAAACAAACAAAAAAATCTCATTATTCGACTTTAAGACTAATTCAGAGCTTTATGGAGCTGACATGAAACGAACTTGAGCGAGGTCCCGGAGTGATTTATCCCGATCTGTCAAGTCACCGAGCGGCCAAAGGTGAAGTCTCGGACAACCCTGAGCTGGACACAAGCTCCACTGACTCTACATAAAGAAATCTCAGGCTCTGCCGGCTGTATGCTTTGTCTACCGGCCGCTAATAAAACATAATGATATTATCTCCAGGAAACTGAAGGCTGGATGAGACTTGTGCAATATTTTCAAAATCTTTTCAAACTCATTTCAGGTAAAAAATAAAAATAAAAATTAAAAATTAAAAGTTAAAACCAGTGGTGGGCTATATGGGTCCCAGACATTTTCCACATATTCATAACTATTAAGTGGCAATTTAAGCAGCGTAATGAGTATTGCATATTGATAGGGGTAATCTGTACCCGGATCTCATGCATAATTCATGGCGGCGGGGATCATCGCTGGGTCAGTAGACGATGTAGACTGCAGCCGCAGATGCGTCAGGAGGAAGCGCACTGCTGCCAGACTTTGCACCGTCACGATCGAGACTCGGATCTGAAAGAAAGAGTCGGTGTTTTTGCGCACGAGAGAATTAAATGGTTTTATTTCTCATATAGTCCGAATTCTAGCTGATGTGGTTTTGATTTAAAGAATAAAAATCACTGCAAACGTGCCGCGTAAATTTAACAGAATCCAGTTCCTCTTTTGCCTGCTCTGCTTCGCGATGAGTCGTTTTATAGTTTCAAATGTGTACAGAAAGAGGTGCAAGATATATAGTAAATAATAAGAGCACAAACACTATTTTTAACCGCATATGGGTTTTATTTTTATCATAAAATCTGATTTAACACTGTTTCCTCATGCAGCTTCAGTTTCAACGCAGTTATTTAGGTAATAAATTGCTAAATCAGTTCTAAAATTAAATATAAATGAAAAAACTTTATTTATTTTACAGTTAAACAAGTAAAATGAGTCAAACTTCATGTCAACAATCATTTTAAATCCGCCTCCTCTCGCGTGGAATTGAATGCAGTCTCATTATTTGACCCTGATGATGAAATACATGAAACAAATGTCACCTTGACCGGTTTTTGGGAGGCCAGTTTCTGGTGTCGTGGATGCTCAACATCTGGCAGGTCGTGTGTGAGTTCAGCTCACAGCTGCATGCTGCTGGTTTGAGGTGATGTGATGCAGATGTTCTGCCGGCAGAGGGCGCCTCAGACCGGCCCGGCGGATGATGGATGGGTTTTTCTTTTCTTCTTATCATCGGGGGCATGTAGGTTACACAGAAACACCAGCGTCACTCCGAGCGTGTTTATTAGTTATCTCTTTAGGTTTGTCCGGGCTGAGTGGAGAGAATAAACCTTTAATCCCTGAGACCTTGAGCTGAGAGGGAAACTGTCTTTGGAGGCTGCAGTTTAAAGCCAGACTGTTGAGCCTGATAATCACACTGAGCTGCTATTTATTTTCTTTTTAAAGTATATTTGCTCAAATACTGCACCTAAATACAATTTGAGTGTTTCCATTTTATGCTACGTTATACTCCACTACATTTATCTGACAGCTACAATCACTAGTTACTGTTCAGATTAAGATTTTACATAAAAAAGAGTGTAAGTTCATACAGCTAATACATGATCGGCTTGTGACCTGTTAAAAAAGTTGTTTTCAGTTCCACCAAAGAGACATTTCATCTCTAAACTCCTCAGATTGTTTCATTAAATAACTGTTTGAGGCCCAAAGAGGTAAAATTATTCAACATTTCACAAAAACAGCAAAGATTGGAGAAACGTCCAAAAAATGAACACAATTTTGTGCAGCAGAGGTTTGTTTTTTTCTTCTTCTCTCTCCATTAATCCTCTCACGACCCCTCAGATTTATCTCGTGACCCTTTGGAGGGGCCTGACCCCTAGGTTGGGAACCACTGGACTAAACTACCAAACCGTATATGAAGTAGTTCAAACGAGCTCCACCTGGAGCAGCTACAACAGTAACATGCTGCTTGCATCAATATTAACAATCTAATATATGATAACATATCACTCACAGGGCCATTTTACTGCAGAACGAGTACTTTTACTTTTAATACTTGTAAATTGTTTACTTGTAATGGAGTATTTTTACATGGCGCTATTGGTACTTTAACTGAAGTGAAGGATCTGAGTACTTCTTCCACCGCTGTGAGCCTGAAGGGAGATGAAACATGAGACCACCTCATACTTCCTGTATATGTATACTGTATCTGAAGCCTGTGACACAAATAGTCACATCGCTCCTTTAAGTGCTATTAATGTGCATAAATACTGAGTTCAGTGAATTTAACATGTTTATGATTTCTTTCACAACTGTGACAGAATAAAACCAATAAGAAACCATAATATTAATATTATTATAAGGTCGTAAAGTTGTAAAATATCTGTCCAAACCTGTGTTGGTATATTGATTCATAGCTTTTGAGTTGGCAGGTTGTGGAAACTCCCTTAGACTAGAAAAGAGCTACAGATGATCTGGACCAAAATTCATTTATTAATGACTTATTAACATTTATAGTTGCGGACTTGATGAATTAAAACCTTTTATGATTTACTAACATTTATAACAGCACACTTGGTGAATTAAACCTTTTATTAATGATTTACTAACATTTATAACTGCACACTTGATGTATTAAACCTTTATTAATGACTTACTAACATTTTATAACAGCACATTTGACGGCTTATTAGAAAGAAAGATCCCCTGAGTATTTATAAATGGATTACCAACATTTATAACGGCATAATTACCAGATAAAATGGGACAAACATCAGCCAACTGGATTTTTCACAACCTGGCAACCCAGATTTTGTTGTTTATATGCTTATAACGGATCTAAATGATTTATTAACCATTAATAAAGCAGTTAATAGTAAGTTATAAACCGTTTATAAAGGGTGCCTCATTAGAAAGAGGTACCATTTACAGACAAGATCATGTTTAAAAAGTAAAATCTCTGCTCTCCTAAATCTGAGCGTATTGTTTTTTAATATTTGGACATTATTAATAATTACGGAGGCTGCAGCTTCTGTCCACGTGCAGGCAGAGGCTGACGACCTGTCATCTATATATACCCTGTAGATCCGAATTTGTGTAAATATAGCAGCAGCCACAAATTCGCGTCTAGGGGAGTATGTAGGTGATGACACTTCACCTCGAAGGGGAGAAAAATGTTCATTTAAAAGCCATAAAATACTAATTGCTTTCTGTTTATCCGTCAGTATCATTTTATGTCAAATAATATGGACCCTGCTACATATTTGATGTTTTCTGGGCCTGGTAATGTGTGTTAAAAATGTTGTTTTTGTGACAGAGGTTCTGTGGGGAGTTTTCAGGCACAGAGCTGCAGGCCTGCACCAGAGTACATTCACTTCTTTGGGTGTTTTTCTTTTTTTCTTCCTCTTCTAGCTGCACATTGTTGGAGAATATGACATCTGTGAAAGTTGCAGAACAGGCCTTCAATGTGGGCATTGTTCGGCACGTCATTTATCTTCTTTTCACTGCACTGCCTGTAGTCGAGGAGGAGTTTTAGTTTGCGGGGAGGACCTGAACAAACAGCTCCAGCAGACTCCCAACAGACTGGACTGAGAATCTGTGCTGGTGAGGAGATGAGATCCAAAGAAGAAAGTAAGTTGACCAAAAGTTTATTTTACTGTGTTGACGACAGACGTGCAGAGGCGGAGTCAGTGTGAGAGTCTGGATTTGATTTGAGGGAATAATCATGTAGCAGGCGGATATGAGTAACACTTTACTTTAAGCATTTATTTAAGCAGCAGACAAACAGTTAATAAATGGTTTATAACACACTATAATGTGGTAGTAAGCATTAATGTACAGTATGGTCAACTCCTCCTGTGAAGATATATTTTGTATTATTACAGCTGTGTTTTACTATATTATAATTAATTATCTGCTGATATACCAAGCTTCACTTATGGGCAGCGGTGTTAGAAGTACTCAGACCTTTTACTTAAGTAAAAGTAGCAAAACTACAGTGTAAAAATACTCTGTTACAAGTCCCGCATTCAAAATCTTACAGTACATCAGATTGTAGGCTATTCTACAGTACAGTACATCTTAAAGTACAAAAGTATGAGCATCCAAATATACTTAAAGTACCAAAAGTAAAAGTACTCATTGTGCAGAATGGCCCATTTCAGAATCACATATATGATATCAGTGGATTCTAATTAGTGATGCATTAATGTGTTCATCACTTTAATGTTGCAGCTGGTAAAGGTGGAGCTCATTTTAATTACTTTATATACTGCTGGGTGGCTTTATCTATAATAATATATTATAATTCATTGGTTGATTTATATTTTGTATTAATAATCTGAATCTGCAAAGTAACTAATGTTGTCAGATAAAAGTAGTGGAGTAGAAGCATACAGTGAAGTAGCATAAAGCAGAAAAATACTGAAGTACCTCAAAAGTGTACTTAAGTACAGTACTTGAGTAAATGTACTTAGTTACTTTCCACCACTGCTTATGGGTGCCCACAAGGGGAGTTGTAGTTGTTGACAAATGTATTAATAAACACTTAAATCTGTTTACAACCACTGTGTTATGAATCATTTATTAAATGTTTATATGAGGCTTGTAAATGTTAAATAAGTGATTTAAAGCTCCTGTTTAAATGTTTTCTTTGAGTTTGACTTTTTTTTCTGTATTCTATTTCTATTTGTGTATTTATTAGTTGATTTATTTATTTATTTGCTCTATTGCTTACGTCGTCTGTGGGAGATGAAGTTGCTGCCGCTGTTGATTTGAATTAATTCAGAGCCATAAATCCCCTCCTGGTGGACACGTGGTTCCTGCAGCTAATTGACAAGAGAGGTTGCAGCGCGCTGCATTTGTCAGCCGGCCTGCAGACCGAGTGGAGGTGGTGGAGGCGGTGGAGGGTGTGTGGGGTGAGGAAGAGGGGAGGAGGAGGGTGTGTGTGTGTGTGTGTGTGTGTGTACATGTCCATCACAGATCAGACAGGCAGCATGAAGAGTGTGGAGCTCGCCGTGGTGATGAAGATGGGATGTAAAGTGCAGCTCAGGGATGTTGTCATATCTGAATGATAACTGTGCGTTATCAGGCCACGAGATCAACGTGAATTTATATTTACACTGTATGTCTTCATTCAGTGCACATGTCCATCTGCACGCTCCTCCTCCTCCTCCTCCTCTTCCTCATATATCACATTAGACTTTTGAAGACAGCACACTTATTGCTGATTTTCTTTGTATTTATACGACACTTTTTAAGGCTCTTTATAGGCTCTCAGTGAGATTTATGGCGCACATACGTTTGGTTGCCAGTTTATTAGGTACACTTATGTATCCTCATTGATATGCAGTAATAAGGGAGGACAAAATATTAGAAACACCTCTCAATATAATTCAACAGCACTCTATAAAGTTACATTTCCAGAGCTTTAAGCCACACCTCATGGCCTTCATCAGGGTTTGGAGTCAGCTCAGTTGTCGCTGGTATTTGAGGCTGAAAGCTCCTGGAAAGTGGGCCTTGTGTTGAGACTTTTTTGAGAGTTGAACAGTTACAACAAAACCTGCATGATTGCTGCTGCATATAGTTTTAGCATGTGTGCCTAATAGACTGCCAACTGAGTGCACATTCATACATGTTTGGATCTTTTACGTGAAGCTACAGAGACATTTTACTCTTTAAAATGAAACTAAATAACATCACACTGTCACATGAGTTTTATTTTTGGACACAAGGGCGCAGATCTGACCACACTGCATCCATGGCTCAGAGATCAAAGGTGTTCATCTGCGTTAATTAACGCTACTTAGTTAAATATTGCCTTTCAGAGCCAATCAAAGCGATCGAGCAAAACGTGAAGATGAGAGATCAAAGCGCCGCCAATCGATCCCCCTGCAGCAGTCTGATGGTCACCATGTAAACCGAACCAGCTCCCGTCCAGGCCTCATTACAGTACTTTTTAATGGACGCTGCTGCTGCTGCTGACCACTGTCTGTCTCCCCCTTTTAAAACGACTCCATCGGATCACTCATTTAAATTAAAGGAAAAAAAAATCTCATTACATAAACAAGACGTAATGCACTTGGTATGTGAGTAAAAAAAAACGGCTAAATACTGATTCTTTGCCCGGGTAATTTATGGCGTCTCTGGCACCGGTCCTAAATGGGATGTTTGAATTTATTATTACAGCGCTGGAAACGTTCCCAGGACTGTTTAAACAACATAGAGATGTAGCTGCTCGTGTGCTCATGTAAGTGTGATTTCTGGGCTTTAAATGCAGCTCGAATGCATCAGAATAAAATTAGAAACTAGCAGCTTTTCTGGTGGGTCATTCGTGGTGGTGGGAGGCGTCTTCTTAACAGACCGTTTTCCTTATCTAAATCCACTTAAAATGGGGTTCACTGCCAAAATATTTCAGCCTGTCCTGGCCTCTCTTGAGCCACCTTTAATGTTTCTGGATTTTCATTCTGCTCTAATTGCCATAAAGATGTAGAGGTAGTCAATTTGCCATACAGAAGAGCGTAAAAGCAGAGTCTTATCTTTATCGCAGGGCTATTACCATATATGAGCTTGCATGATCAGCGGTTTCTTTTTCCACACACACACACACACACACACACGCTGACATTGTGTGCAGAAATGCTATGCAGGGCGGTGTGAGCTGCAGAAACACTGTCCACTCTGCTTCACCCCGCCGGCGCGTAAAGCCACCATCACCGCCACATCGGGAGCCGCTTTCTCTGCAGGGATTATTCTAATCTGGGAGGTTTTTCAAAAAAAAGAAAAAAAAAAAAGGTGAGAGGACGCCGGTGTGTTTGTTTCAGTGCGGGATGAATGTAGGTTGTGACGGTAAGGCAGCCGGGGTGTTGTGCCGCGGACTGGGTTATGTGTCTTTATGATTTACGAGCCTGACTCCAGCCGCGGTTCAACCAGAGTTCATAAAGCTGCATGCCTCCAGACTTATTCTCTCTCGCTGCTTCCCTCTTTCTCCTTAAAACTGCTGCTTAGTAATTCTGTTCTGTTAAATATCAGAGGGATTAAATTTAATTAAGATTTTGGGGTGAAAAGATTTTTTTTTATGGCGTTTTGTTTCAGTTCAGGCGCATAAAACAGCTGCAGCGCACAATAGACTTTTGTATTATTTTGCGTTTGATGGATGAGTTTTTCAGCGGATTGTGATATAACATTTAATTTTTCTCCTTGAAAATGTTAGAGAGAGAACTATCTATTAGCTCAATAAAGGCTGTTATTAATTAACAGTCACAGGCCTGATTTAATTTTAGGAAACAAACTATTGAAAAGGGAATAAAAAGAATGTATTATTTTATATTTATACTAAATGTATTTTCTTTTAATGGGCCTATTTATGCTTGGATGTCTGTGTGTAGACTAATTATTAGTGTTGTCTGCCATTTGTTCTTGTTGCTATTATTATCAGTGTTTCATTTGTGATTTTATCCCAACAAAAGTCCAAAGAAATAACCTCATTTCCTGAAATCATTAGGCTATGCTTTGTTTTATTACAGCAGAAAAGAAAAAGAGCCTCGTTGTAGGCCAGTGAGGTCCACACTAATTGTTAGGGCTAAACAATGGGAGCATAATCTAATTTCTGCTCAGCTTTTACAAGATTATCCTCGAATTTGTGTTTTTCAGATGGTTTATTTCCACCAAACTCTTAATTTTCCGTTGGCTCTGTGGCCAGGAGAGGCTCGCTATTCATGTCAGCACACTATTGAGGTGATAAGATGGATCATGTAGTCTCCTCCCTGATTCTGTCTCCGTCTTTTTTTCTGGATCCTCTCAGGCCAGAAGCCCAGGGCTCTCTGGAAACCTGCCATGTGACATTTGGCTGCCAGCGCTCCGTCAGAAGGTCAAAGGGGGGCCCCGGTGCACATTTCATGGAAATGCAGAAAACCAGAGCGACACAAAACATCCAGCAGCAGCACCACCACCACGACTTCTTCAGCGAGTCTTTGGAGGATGTCAGCGGGTTTGGGTGCACCCATCAAGCGGCCGCGCAAGCGGAGGCGTTTGAGCGCACGTTCCCCCGGAGGTCAAAACAGCAGAACCCCAAGTTCCCTATGAGCAAAAAGATTTTCCCCTGGATGAAAGAGTCCAGACACTCAAATCAGAAACACGGCAGGAGAATCGCAGGTCTGTACGACATAAAGAAGCAATTGTTTTCAAACGAGGCCTTTTCATTTATGCCCCATTTAACGAGCTCCTACAGTTAATTGAGGAAATTAGTTTATATTTTCTCCTTTTCAGGTTCAAAAGCTCAGGAAGCGATTAATGAAGCTACAGTCAGGCATGAAACAGGAGGACAAACACACCTGGGATCAGTTCATAGGCTCACATCATTTTTAGGATGTCATTTAAAGAGATAAACAATAATATTTATAATGGAGGACTTTTAAAAACAAAGTTATAAAGTGCTTCACAGAAAAAATGTTAAAATGATTGGGACAATACACAGAAGACAAGTTTATAAAAATGTTTTTAGTAGAGAAAACATGATGTGAATGCATTTAAGCTATTATTTATCTTTTATAAAGAATCTGTGTCTTTAAGATTCTTTTTATAAACCAAAATCTCAAGTTTGTCTGAGAGGCCTTTACAGCTTGTTTAGATCGGTTTAGATCAGGAAAAACTAAATATCTGTCAGATATCCACCACTTATTGGCCTAATTTACTAACAGAACATTCTACTTTTGAAAAACTATGCGAGATAAACCTAAAAGTTTAGACTCTTGGTCACCATTTTTAAATGGTCTCACTCCATATCCAACACTGTCAGCCCATAAACAAACCTGTAACTTTTTCTCTCTCACCATGTTGTTGTTGACTTGTATGTTTTTATTTATTTAACCTTTATTTATTCTGCTCCCTTCAACAAGCTCTTGTTTGAGGAAATTAGTTTACATTTTTCAGGTTCAAAAGGTCAGGAAGCAATTAATGAGGCTACAGTCAGGCAGGTAGCAGGAGGACAAACACACCTTGGATCAAGTTTTTAGGCTTTAGGATGTCACTTAAAGAATCTTAATGAATCATAACGACATAATAACTTTATTTGTATACTAGTTTGTTTGGCTGAGCTTGTATGCCCTTTAACATCAACACCCTGTTAACAGTTTAATAAGAAATGAACAAAATAACATTTAATTAATAAAACAGAAAACTGACACTGAAAATAAGCCTCCTTTGATTTTTTTGCAATATGGATGTTGAGATGAGCTGAGATTATTACTGCTGTTTTTTTTTAAAAACTGTTTTTAATGCAAAGTTTGATGCAATTTTATATTTGGATTCCATGTTAATGTTGTTTATTGTTTACTATATGAAGTGTGAGCTCAAACATGGTTGAATACATGTATTATATTTGAATATGGACGCCAGGAGAAGCTGTTGTCAAGGCAACAACTAATGAGGATCCCAATAAACAATAAAAGCAAGAAGACAGGCCAAAGATGGAGAAACCTCCCATTTACCTGATTACAACCTGTTCAACCTTTCTTTTTTTTTCTTTTTTTTTTTAACTGTTTCGTCTCCACAGACTGCACCGTCAACGAGAAGTGTCCAGGCGCGACCCCGGCCTCCAAGAGGACGCGCACCGCGTACACGAGCGCGCAACTGGTGGAGCTGGAGAAGGAGTTCCACTTCAGCCGCTACCTGTGCAGGCCGCGGCGGGTGGAGATGGCCAGCCTGCTCAACCTCCAGGAGAGGCAGATCAAGATCTGGTTCCAGAACCGGAGGATGAAGCAGAAGAAGGACGAGAGAGTGCAGGGCCTCCCAACCACCACCACCACCACCACCTCCTCCTCCTCACCCCCGTCCTCCCCCTCCGCCCCGGGCAGCCCCACTCTGTCGAGCCTGGGTTATGTCCATCTGGGCGGGGATTACCAGCCGGCCTCGCCTCCGCTCAAGTCCCAACAACACCAGTCCCAGCCGGCGTACGCGGCAGAGTACTCCAAATATCCAGCTCCAGGCTTCACGCACGGCCCGCAGTTTAATATGCAGTACGACACGCACAACACCGCACTCACAACAGACCCAAATGTGGATCTTAACGGCTCATATTTCCCACAGAGCTGCACTCAGGACAGAATCATGCAAGCTCCAAAACTGACTCATCTGTAGCAGACAAGAGATGAATTCCTCGAGCCACCACCAGAAAACTCCCCCCCTTCACTGATCTGTCTCGATGCATGCATTTTTATTTATTTATTTATTTATTGGACTAATTGATCTAAATATTAGTCTGAAGTCTAATTTATTTGTATTTATTCATCTTGTGCATTTTATATCTATTGTTGTGTTAACTTTTACGCATGGGCCTCTTCTGATCACGTTTTCAGACAGCTGTAATCCGGCCCTGCGTAGCTTCAATTAAAATGTTCGCTGCTATTCCAACTACATAAATAAACGCAGTTTGTTGAGATTTCCCCACCAGACTCTCCAGAGTAAATACTCCTCCAAGAGCCACAAAAAGATGAATGTGATGCAGCCAAAACGTTA
>NTHP01000048.1:366271-382072 GCA_003416845.1 Oplegnathus fasciatus | reverse complement strand
AAAAAAAAAAAAGAGGCAAATTTCCTTTTTTTTTTGGTTAAAGCTTAATTAGCACTTGAGGTCTATAACATCACATTAACTCTTACTTAATTACGGATGAGTGTGGACGTGATAGGTTTTGGAAGATATTACATTATGGTCTTGGTGTCGTTAACTCTCAAGCACGAAAAAAAAGAAGCTTTAAAAAAAGCCTGTATGGTCCTTAAATGTGTCTTTGTTCTTTTATGGGCCAAGTGGGCCACACAGGCTGTCAATCTTTAAAAAGAGCGCATGATGGATCACTGAACTCACTGCGCTGCCTTTGACTCAGAGTCTGTCTGCAGGATTCATGTTGTGGAAAGGCCGAAGAAATGTTTTGGTAATAAGCCAGTGCACCTTTTGACCAAAACTTATATTTAGATACATTTATAGTTTTCACTGTCGACGCTTTCTTCTCAAACGTTTTTTCTACACTGAGATTTAAGCTGAATTAGCGCACAACAGAAAAATAATATCGCCACTAAATCTGCAGGCAGGCCATAAATTAAAAAAAGGTTAACACACTTATATGAAAAATGAAAACCTAGACTTTATTATTCTGTATTATTACTTGTGTTTGCCTTGAGTGGCATTCAGGTTTGGTCAAAAGAATAACTTTGCAGTTTATGCAGCAACTTTTGACATCTTCAGAACAATAATAATGCATGATGTGTGCCCTATTTTCTATTATTTGGAGGCCATTATCATAACATTTATAATACTAAATCCATATTATTATTATTGTTATTATTTTGTTACATTTTTTAAATTAAGTCATTAATTTGTCGTTTTGAGCTCCTCCAACACTGGAGCCTGAAAATGTGTCCTGATGTTTGTGTTCTTATCAGATGGATGAGCGCGTTTGATTGAAGCATTTGTCATGTAAATGCGAGCCGTTTGATGGACGAGCCTGCAGACTTGACAGAGTGCTGTAGGTCCTTTGCCATTGGCGTTTAGCGGGTCACATGGTGTGTCAGGAAGGTGATATGAGGGTGGAAGGCAGTTTTACAGCTTTGACATACTACCTAGAAGGTTAGGGCAAAGGGAGCACCGATTAATGACTCCTCGGTCTTGATCAGTTCTGAACAAACAATAGGCCCAAGTCCAGGATGAACTCCTACTTAGACTACCCCGTGTGCAACCGGGGAGCAAATATTTTCAGTGCCAAGGCCGGATACCACAATTTGAACCATGGATACATGTCGTCCAACTCGTGCGCAACAAGTGATAGTTACGCACCGGACGGGCGCTTAGTCGCTGCAACTTCTGCGCCACACCAGACCCCGAGCCTCCCTCTGCACCACCAGACACACGTCAACTTGGACCTGCAGTTTGCGACACCGGGGAACTCCATGTATGGATCACCTCTGGAGTACGGACATCACCAGTACGGCCTCGCACCCGAGCAGGACCGGGGCTACATTCACGCGCAAGTTTCACCCCTTGGAACAAACATGGCTCCTTACACCGGGGACAGTTGCGGGCCTGGAGTTGCAACGGGCAGCCAGTATCTACATTTTGGCAACGGGGATCAGAGGCTGCAAGAATATTCAGAGAGTGTTTACACAAGGTTACCGCCCCAAAGCAAGGAGAAGGATTTGGACCATGTGGAGGAAACTTCTAAAACATTCGACTGGATGAAAGTGAAGAGGAACCCCCCTAAAACAGGTTCGTTCATCCTTAGACAGATTTATGAATTAGAGCTAGAAGCTTAGAGAACCCATGAGAGCTGTGAAGGTAATATTTACTCACGGTGCGTAAACAGCGCGTAAAAACACAATTCAGTTGATTTAATGAAGCCTAAGTGTTTTAAATTGCTCTGAAAATTTGTATTTGGCGACTAATGTAAAATTTTCTATTCATTCTCACATTTTCCATTTACCTCTAAACGCCATGCTTCAGCTCCATGACTTCCATGTTTTTCTCCATCATCCATTCATCCATTTTCTCTCCGCAGCTGTCCTGTCGGAGTTCGGGGTTCCCGGCCAGCACAACGTGATCCGCACCAACTTCACCACCAAGCAGCTGACCGAGCTGGAGAAAGAGTTCCACTTCAACAAGTACCTGACGCGGGCACGGAGGGTGGAGGTCGCCGCCAGTCTGGAGCTCAACGAGACGCAGGTGAAAATCTGGTTTCAGAACCGCAGGATGAAGCAGAAGAAACGCGAAAAACTGGGCTGCGTTTTGGTCAAAACTCCGGCACCTGTGGAGAAACTCTCCGGCCCTGACACCCCTCCAAAGGCAAAGGGGAAAGACTGTGAACCATGATGTGACTTTAAAAAAAAAATGACTGTGGGGGCCTGAGCAGATTCCACTTCTTTCATTCAGTCGCACCATTCCAGAAAAACTGTGAAAAATGCATGTGGACTTGTGAAGTATACAGGGTATGTCTGTGTCTGCTTCTGGTGCATTGATTTCCGAACTGGATGCTGAGAAACTTTTAAAAAATGTTTTTTCATCCGTTCTTGCATTTGTAACCTTCCTTTCATAAGTCCATGTTTATTTTGTGTTGGAGCACTGAAGTACTCAGTGGCATTGTTTGCACTATTTATTTACAGGGTATTTTCCAACAGCTGTTGAGATGATTTAGCTTAATAAAGTCTATAAAATGGAAAGAAAGTGTTGTATTTACTGTTTATGTAAAAAGAAAATGGTTAGGCTGTAACAAAATGCTGATAATCCTGTTTAAGTCCAATCAAACTTTCACTTTTGATACAGAATTTGCTCCCTTTGACGAAGTCTTTTCCTCCTGTTTTTAAAAAAATATATGTACATAATAAATTGTTCTAAATATGAATGTTTTTGAATCGCATTACAAATTCTTTTTCTATATTTACTCCCATTAATAGTCTCACCAAAGTCCCCTTGCATAATGTGACAAGAGGAATCTTTCACAACACATGGGGTGGTTCTCAGTGACCTTTTCACCTCCAAATACCTCCAGGGGCTCTAAACATGACAACAAACTCCAGGGAGCCAGGTCTCACCCTTGATTTGTTACCCAAATTCTGCTTGGATACAGCTGACACAGGTTGCAATGACATCCACTTGTATTTTACATAATTTGAGTTAAAAACTTTCCATTAAACAACCACATTTTCCTTTCAAAAACAGAGGAACCAAGTTGATAATTTCACATTTCAGTGCTCATTTTGGCTTCACCTCAAGATAAACGTTTGCCGGACCTGACCACCTAGTTTCATCTGATGCTGAAGGGGCAGCAGTTTCAATATTTGCACTGGGTGTTAGGTTTGCGCACACAGTTTCTGCCCCAGCAGCACTGGCCTGTTGGTGCCCTTTTTCCTAAAGCTGAGGTTCACACAGAGTTCAGGCACAAATGAATGCAGAGTCAATCTGTCAAGACACCAGAGTGGCTTGGAGAAGTCAACTCTAGGCCTCTCATACTTTAGATTTTTGCAGGTATTGCTTTTAATATTTAGACTAAAGAGATTATAAGCCATTTAGTCAGTGTTCTAGTTTGTGCAAACTAAAAACTGTTATAAGTTCAGGGCTTCTGAAAAAGATGTTTTTAGGAAATGGAAATCAGCAATCATGTGAAATATATCCGCATGAGTATGCAGTTCTCTCACAACTATATTAAAAATTAATACAGTTCCACTAATAGAAGTTACAGTTGAAATACCATACGGCCCATTACTGTAAATTAGAAAAGGGCTGAGAGGTTTGTTGTCATGCATTTCTTTATAAGCTTCCTCTTCAGATGAGTCACAAGGCCAAGGACTGTGGAGGTGACAATCGATATGGGGAATAGTGACAGATTCAACAACAAAAGAAGGGGACGGTGCAGAAAACAAGTGTGGGACTTCATTCCAGAGGTGTGATCCCTGCCATCTCTGTAGGTAATACCTCAGCGCTCCCAGCGGGCTCTCCATCTGGAGGTGTCAGAGTCGGTGCTGCAGCCAACACCACGGAGACAGATGTTCAGTTGGGGGAGAGGAGGAGGATGTTTTTCACCTTCGGATCAGCGTAGCTCTCTCTGCCTTCTGCTGGAGAATGTAGGGCAAGGAGAGGAGAGCAGAAAATGGTTAATGAACACCGAGGGACAAGAAGGAAGATCCTATATGGTCACAAAAATAATCAAAAACTCCACAGCATGAACACCTGACTGCACAAACATGAGGCCTATTGATAGATACAGCAGCCAACCTCTCTCTCCTCAGATATCTTACACATCTTTAGCCGGCCCGCCCCCCTCTGCACTTTGTTTGAGGTCAGCCCAGTGCTGTTTGTACCCCATGCTGCTTGCAGTTGTTGCAGGCTCTTTTACAAGTCTATTGCCAGGCTCACTTCCTTGGTTTTCTACCAGTTCCTCTGTCGCATGTCACTCTGCAGGGTCCCGGGGCTTCAAAGGGAAACTAGATACAGTATTCATGGGATAACGGGGGGTTGGTCATCTAAGAGATACCACAGAGGAGTCATTTTTATTGGCAGATATCAAACACAGCTATTTAGGTTAACACCATTTATCTGTGACATATACAGTACATACTGTAGTACGCTGACAGGACGCAGAGATAAATGGAGGCGGTGAAGGAGAATCTGTGTTTGAGAGCGAGAAATCTCCACCAAACAGGGCAATATTGACAATATTCTAATATATTTATAAAATAAAACATATCAGACCTTTCATAAAGTCATATTTCCATTATTGTCCCTGTTTTTTTATTATGGTCCAGAAAGGAATTTCATGGCTGGCCAAAGAAATACCAGAAAGTAAGAAGTAGGGATGTGTCAAACGGTTATTTTCATTCTTGATTAATCGTTTGGTCTGTAAAACACCAGAAAAGAGTAAAAAACGCCGTCACATTTTTCTAAGAGCCCAAGGTGACGTCATCAAATGTCTTGTTTTGTCGGACCAACAGTCCAAAATCCAAAAATATTCAATTTACTATAATGCAAGACAATTAAAAGCAGCAAATTCTCACATTTGAGGAGCTGGAACCATCAAATGTTTGGCATTTTTGCTTAAAAATATATTGAACGATTGGTCAAAATAATTGCCGATTAATGTTCTTTTGATCGACTAACTGATTAATAGATTAATTGCAGCAGCTTTAATGAGAAGTAAAAACTGGAAAATTGAATCATAAAAGCAGACAATTGATATTTTTTAAAGAAGGTATCGTAGGCACACAAACCCAACGGTTGAATGATGTTGTTCAGGTTCAGACATCAGTGAGTTAAAAGGTAAAACATTTAGATATCCATATATTTTAAATTATTAATATTTTTTATGAAAACAATACTTTTTTAGCACTTTTTAAGAAGGTCACAAAGTGTTTGAAATGAAAAGAAACAAAATAAATCATCACATGTGATTTTTATTCTGTAGATTTTGACCAGTATTGATTCAATTTCCACTGTTATTGTTCACTGAAGCCTTGTGGAGAAATGCTGCCTAGTTATGAATGGCACACTCTCTCCTTCCTTTGTTATGGCACTGAGGCTCTTTTTAGCCCAGGCTGGGAGATTCTTGACAACCATCCCCCATCCGAGTCAGGCTCTATTGGATCTGGAAGCGCCAGCCGACCTGAAGCCCCAGCCTCCTGGGTCCCCCTTCGACTGCATCCTTTCCCCACTCCATCAGCATAGTAACTGAGAGAGACAACTGACTTGGCCAGGGTTAACGTCTTAATACTCCCTGGGATTGCCTCCAGGATCCAAATGGCTACCCCTAATAGTTTTCCTCCTCCGTGTGCCTGTCAGACCGCCATGACTATATGCCGTAAGAAAAACAAGACTAGCTGAAAGGCAGAGTAACGAAGCAGCACAATGAAATAATGAGGGGTGGTGAGGAAGAATAGAGCGCCCATGAAAGGTTTGGAGTAAAGATACAGGTCGCAAGCGAAGCTCGCTGCCCAGACACTGATGTGCCCCTGCCTAGATACTTTGCATGGAGAGCCTGTACACTTGAAATTAAACCGGCTTCTTCCTTTGGAGCCCAGGAGGGGGAAAACCAGAACTCAATCAGTGTCACGTCACATGGTTCAAAGCGGCCAATTCGATGCTGCCAGGAGGTTGAGAAATGCAAGGTGACAGTTCATTTTACCAGTGACAGTGTGTCGGTCTCGCTTGCTGGTTCCCCAGTCAATTCCCAGCGAGCAGTGAAGGTTGAGCGTTGCTGGAGACAGACAGCAGCTCCCTCCTCCTCCTCCTCCTCCTCCTCACCACCACCACCACTCTCTCATCGACCCCGCTCTGCTTTGTATTCCAATTAACTGGACAGAGGGAGAGGCGGCAGTGTGCGGGATCACAAGCACAGGCAGACACATTCTTCTGGCGTCCTTCCAGTCTCTCAATCCCACCACTATCAATAGTGCTGTGCTTCCCTTTTCCCTTCCTTTCCCTTCCCTTTCCTCTCTCCTCGGCTCGTGACAAGGGCCAGTTGTTCCAGGGGGATAATTCATAGATTCTTCTTTAACAACTGCCTCTAGGGACAATGTCTTGGTAATGAAAAATAGGTCCCTCTCATACATTCATACATCACATGTAATAGAGGTGTGTAATCACTCAGTCGAGTCAACGCACTGCGAGCTGTAACTGCTATCCTTAACAGACACCTCAAATAATGCTGAATTAATATTTTGAAATGGCTCATATATCCTAACATAATACAATTTGAATGATTTTATATTCAATGCTCACAGGGCTAACATTGATTTGAGTACAAGCTGAGGTAACCCCCCTCCCCGAGTCAGTCAATACGTGGCTGACTGAAGGTTGTAGATTTAGCGCAACACATTTGCTCTTCTGTCTTTTGTGTCCTCAATCTATCATCACTTTTTACCTCACCGCCACCAAAGCCCCCCTACACTGACACATGTTTGAGCAATGGGTGGGTTGGGAATACAATGATTCTGAGGAAATCCGAAAAGTAAACTACCTCTTTTTATCTCCTCGAGCAACACAAACATTTACAACAGACCCTTAAGAACCAGGCCAAACACCTTTTTTTTTTATCAAGGGTTTGAATATGCTGTGACATGTTTAAATTAGGGCGACATCTGAGCACCAACTTGAGATATTTGCTATTGGAGAAGGTGACACCTATTCTTACATGAGTGATTTATGCCAGGTTTTAAAGCAAATGATAAGAGTATAATCTGCAACTTGAGTCTCCTGCCTATTTTTTGTACAATTTTTAAGCTTTCTACAGACTTTTAAAACATAAATTCCTCATTTCAAGCAAAAACATGCCCCTCAAACACAGCACTTCCCTTTCTGAAATAAAGATAAAGACAAACAGAGCCTGAAAGACAGGCATGGGTGCTTCACTATTTGTTCCTCTGGACTGCAAAAGAGTTTCTGCCTATCTTGAGAATGCAGTGTGGTGTGTGTGTGTGTGTGTGTGTGTGTGTGTGTGTGTTTGCAGGACAGGATACACACACTCAAACACACACCCTTCATGCCCTGAGGATCCTCCTGACTCTCTCTCCTGGCTCTATCAGATCAGAGAGACCCGCTGTCCCTCCCCACACCGCAATGCAAATGAAAAGGAATGCGCTGATAAAAGGCCAGATCCTAAAGATGAGAGGGCAGAAGGAGGACAGAGGCAGCGAATGCTAAAGGGGGAGAGCCTCTTGGGGAGATGAGAGGTGGCGGAGGAGTCAGTGTTGGTAGTAGCGGGAGATCATAGCCTTGCTCCCCCTCAGCGGCGTTTGATACAGGGCTTTTGTCGCTCTTTCAGCAGTGCATTGTTGGGTGGTGTAATCCCCGTCGGATTACAAAGGGCTTCCCTTTTCATATGGGGCTGACCCAGCAGGCAGGTGGCTGGGGCTCTGTGGAGCTGTCAAGGGGAGGGAACCTCTTTTCCAGGGGAGGGGACCCCAGTTCCTCTTACCTTCACAGGGGCTTTTTGCTGGGAGGCCAGTCAAGCGCAGGTCAACGTGGGGACAATTCTGACATAGGATTCAACTCGCCCTGACCCCGCGGCTTCCTGTAGAGAAGTGACAGGGAAGGAGACCATCGTGAAATAGCATTCAACATGAAAATTACTAAAATATGCACTGAAAGGAAACTGCTGCTACTATTGCTGCTTTTTTTGCTTTTATGTGGGAAAATATAGTTTTATTTAATAGTAAAAATGCAACAGTTGCAAGGTTATTTTTACTTTAATTCAAGAGACAAGATGAATCGCACAATTTGAGATTATTGCAGCAACTGTCTTTGGAAATTAGGAACGAATTTTGTTTAAAAAAATTAAACCCAAGGTGAGATTTACCCATGGACACGGCCTTTTAATTTACCACAATTTAGATATGATTCAAAATGTTGCATTAAGACTCATTTCTGTTAAGATACTCAGCCCTGTTGGTCTGCGAAACAGCAATTAATGTTGTGTATACGCCTGTTTGAGGTTGCCTAGGATATGAAATAATTATCTTGTGAGCTTGAATACACCATATTTTAAAAGGCAAAACAAATATAACATTAGTCCAACACAGCCTTGATTGATATCTGGTGTATTCAGTCGATGTGAGCAGTGTCTGATTGAGCTTTGGTTTCTTGATGGCTTTCCTTGTAGTGTTTCAGTAATACAGGATCAATAAGACGATAGTCAGGCCCACCACTAGTCCTATTACTACTACTACCACCAACACCTCCTCTACATTAATGTCAACTGTGTAAAAGCCTAGTCCAGGCCATCCCATTGCTGTTCACCCTCTACTGATAATAACCCATTCATCCATGCCCCTGTCAGATATAGTGAGGGACCAATTTAAAGAAGCTGCATTCACGTGTTGTCAGAAATAACCTAATTACTTTGTAAGCTTAAATCAAAAACCAATCAAAGTGGTGAATACTGTAATTTAAACAGTGAAAGTGAGAATTTCTGATACTCAATTTGACGAGATGTGCTATTTACGGTGAAGATAATGTTAATTAACCATTTGGGAATCTGATTTAGTAATTGAGTCTTAGCTGTTATATCTTTTATTGTTGTATTGCCTTGTTAAAACATCAGTTTCATCCCTGTGGGTATGTATTTTCTTATCTTTAAGCACAACGCAGTTATATGCCACTGGATTTCTATTACAGGATAGCATTATAGGTCTCCATAATGTCATAATTTTCAGGGAAACATCACTGGAGTGAGAATGCACCTTTGATTTACAATTTCACAGCTTCTAGGACGGTATTTGAAGGCAGCATCTGCACAAAACATAGCTAGCCTTGTGCACAATTATATAAAAACACTTTAAATTAATTTCTGCCTTCTTTTTCAACATCGTTGTTAGTTTACAATACATTAAATTACATTAAAAAAGAAAGATTTATTTTACCGTCGTTGTAAAAACATCACCTGAATGTAGCACAACTCTGATTTACGATTTTACAACTCCATTAACCCACAGGGAGGATGTGAGCACTTGAATGCAGCGCCAGCACAAAAGTCGTGGAAAAGCGTAGCTAGTTTACATTCAGGTAACTTTTTAAACTAATGTCCACCTTTATTGTAACGTCAGGTGGTGAATACATGAACTTACCCAGAAATAATGTTCTTAGAGGGGGAAGGTCGGCTGCCTTCAGAGGCCAGGTAACGTTTAACAAGCTAACTAGTGGTAGCTAATTAACGGCTACTAACCGCTCAGATGAGGCTAACTTGGCTAACAGTACATTAGCTATAAGTTAGCTTTACTTCAATAAAAAACTGTCACACTCTGTCTAAATGGTGGACAGGTACAGGTGAGAACAGCACCTGTTTTCAGGAAACCTACACGTTAATGACTTAAAATAAGAAAAATGGCGCTAACTTATCACTTCCGGGCTAACGGTTAATTAGCATGCTAGCATCAGTGTGACAGCTCGACTCTTAAAACTAAGCTAGCTTTAGCTATCTGGCTTTTGTTGAACGGTAAAAGATGATTTTACTTGGTTAGTCTGATGACCAGTGATGCTGGGATAACAGACAAAAAGCTGGGTGAAGTATGACCTCCAATACTTTTCATTTAAAGATTACATTTAGGCATTTTTATAATAACGTGAAAAAGCTAAATTAGCTAGCCAGGACATGTTCCTTTCTTCATTAGGATCTACATTAGCACCAGCATAATAAACACTGGATATTCTTCTACACACACACAGTCATACACACTTAAACACACATAAACATTAACACAACAAACATAACAGCTCATCTCATTAAGTTAACAATTAAACACAGAAGAGAAACAAAATTGTGTCCTTTCAGCAGACATTAAGCCAAACACAAATAATATAAATGAATCACGATTCCTCAAGAATTCACAGCAAACTTGATTTTTCTTTTCATACAAATAAATAGTAATTCTTAATAAATATAAATGCTTCTAAATTACATTATTAAGTTATATTGTTATCCATCCTGCACTTTCACACATTTAATTCCAAGAAATCAGGGTATTAAACTATATTTCTCATTCTCTGCCAGGCGGGATTTCTACTTTAACAAGATTTACATTTTATTTCTTACACCATCTTCCAAGTATGCACACACTCACTTCAATCATGGTTCCTGTAATACTTGGAGATAGTGTTTTAACTATGGCTGCAACTAACGATTATTTTCATTATCGATTAATCTGTCCATCATCGATTAGTTGTTTGGTCCAGAAAATGGTGAAAAATGTTGATCACTGTTTCCCAAAGCCCAAGACGACGTCCTCAAATGTCTTGTTTTGTTCACAACCCAAAGATATTCAGTTTACAGTCATAGAGGACTAAAGAAACCAGAAAATATTCACATTTGAGAAGCTGAAATCAGAGAATTTGGACACTTTTTCTCAAAACGATTAACCGATTGTCAAAATAGTTGGCGATTAACTGACAACTAATCTATTAATCGACTAATCGTTGCAGCTCTAGTAGCATGAACCTTCTTTCTGTTGAATATCGTGTTTGATACTTCTGTTGAGCAAATTAAGAGAATAACCTTTCACATGATATCTTCGGTGATCGTGTCACCAGTGCATTTCTGGCTAAATTTAACAAAGCACAGGTGGATTTCTGACTTGACAGTTAGCCAACTCAGACTGTCGTGCATGTCTGTTACATTAGAGAGCACTGTGAATCAGAATCGGGTTTATTGCCAAGTAGGTTTACACATACAAGGAATTTGCCTCAGTGTTTTGGTGCATAACAACAAACACAGTAAGAGAATAAGGATAGAAAGCAAGTAAAAAGCAAGCACTGCAACAGTCAAGAAACTTAAATAAAATAGAAAAATCGACAATAAAAATCTGAAAAAATATTATATGTATAGCGCAACGTGACACTTTATTTTGAGCTACTTGTAATTTTTCTGGACCAAATCACGAAACAATAATCAAGCTGCGACAGAACTAAAGCATTTAGAACTTGTCTGATGACGTCTGGTGGCATCATTTTTAAAACTCGTCTTACGACTGACTGACTGCTAACCAATATGAGTGAAATTGTTAGGGTTTGTCTTTGGGCTGGGGCTCTGTAAAACACTAATGTGACCACTTTTAGTAGAATAAACTGTATTGTATTTGTGGCTGTATGAAAAATGATGAAATGCTTTGAATCATTTATCCAAAATACCAATTATCTGTTTCACCACCACACTGGAACATACTGTATAAACCAGTCACCACTGTTTTAAGTGTATGCACTCTCATTCTGGAGGATTAAGTTGGCACAGACTCAACAATACTGGCTACGGGCTCTTAGGCTAAAATAAACATACAGGGCAATGCTGAATGATTTCTCCAATACACCAGTGCCTGGTATGTTGGCCTGCTGCTTGCCTCTCTCAGTAGTTTTCCTGCTGCTGGGTGCAGTGTTTGATTTCAGAGTGATATTTAGATATTATTTCAACACTTTTAGTTTGGGCTAAGGTCATCAATGGACCCCATTTGCACTTCAGAGGCCCCAACATGCGGCCCTGAACTTAAGGTTTGAATAGCTTTTTTTCAATTGAAGAAACTCCTAAGGAGAATCCAATATTGCTGACAAGTATTTCTTTTAATAATGTGGTACTTTATTGATCCCCGTGGAGAAATTGTGTGTTTTCTCTTCCCACTTTGCAGGGAGGTCAGGCTGCAGAAGATCAGCAACAGAGCAGCATATCCAGAGCTGGCAGGGATTCACTGTCTTGCTCAAGGACACTTCAACGGTCCAGATGCTTGCCAACCTGGACATGTGAGATCAGGTCATTTGGTTGAAGGTTTGAAGGTATGATCAAGGGGATTTTATCATTATTTACAGCACTTCTAAATGACACAGAGATACAGTTGGTCGGCAAGTTTTACAAACAAAAATCCTTTGTTCTCTTTTATGTATTTCCATTTAATTGTGGGGCAGATGAACATCCACATATACACAAGGGATAGCATAAAAAGAGTAAGAGATACATGCCATTTCAACAGCAGACGCCAGTCATATCCAAAGTTGCCATTAGCATGTTTTTCAAGGGTTTCAAGTTGCTCATGTGATTCACCACAAACACGTGCATGCACATAAGATTTGTGTTTTTTGTTACGTGTGTTCACATCTTTATCACAGGCAGTTTTGCTAGGCTCCAGTGCTGCTAAAGGTAGGTAATATACAGAATAATTGCCCCCCAGACTTGCTTTGCGACAGCGTTATTGTAGGTCATACAGAGGGGTTCTCACTGTCAGTCACAACCTTGTCATCAGCCTCGACTGAGAAAGTGCAGAGGAAGTTGTCATGTGTGCACCTGCTCCACCCCATTTTGTGCAAATCTAGATGCATGCACGGAAATCAGGTTTCAGAACTAGAGGACACAGGTGGTTAGATCCTCTGCCAGTTGATCTGTGGGTGAGCGTGTGTGCGCGCCAGGCTCTTGTTCCTGTCATGGAGCTGTAACAGTATGACCGAGGCTGGGTGTACATAAGCTGCCTTGTGGAGTAAAAAGCAAAGTGTGAAGGGGCAGAAAAAGTCTGAAAAGTCAGCGAACCAAAGTGTCTCGAGTTGGACAGGTGACAGCCAGGGATGGGGACAGTCCCGAGGGACATTAGGAGGCTTTTGGATGGTAATTTTTTCTTTATTTTTTACTGTTAATAATGGTTGTTTTTAACAGTACAGTTTTATCTTTAAATCCTGTTATTAAAGAAGAGTATATCTATAGGAATATAGTGTAAGCAGGCATGCTTAGCGCAACAAAATTACATTTAAAATGTATAAATGATATGATTCTACTGGTTGTGGACACAGACAGTTACAAGAACTTGAAGTGACAATACACAATACAAATTATCACATCTTTCTTTTTATTCTTTATTTTATTGCTCAGAAAGTTCTCGCGCCTGCTTTCACTTCTAGTTCTACAAAGAAAAGCGAACACTAGATCATAAAAACATCATATTTCTCCACCCTTGTGATAGACTGTACACTGTTCCCAACATGGTGGCACCATGGCATTTACTACATTTGCATGTACTGCCAGACCAACAAACAGTGCCTGTGGAGGAACATTTGCATATGTGAGTCTGCTTGTGTAACATGGGGATATAAAGAAATCGAATCAGATAAGCGATGCTGGCCAACCTGTTTCACAAGCATGGGTCTTGCTTTACTTGGTAATATTATTATGACTTAAAGTCAAGTTTGCAGTTCAGTTCAGTACGATGGTGAAAGAAAATATGAATTATATCTACTTCCTTCCTTCTGACCTGAAAATGTCTTAGCTCTATGTCTTTGGATTTCATTTTCACAGGTCAAACCACACAAAGAGTAGTTTCATGTTTTTAAGGCCTGAAGAAGCAATGTAGTAGTAAAACTATAAGAAGCTTAAATATTTCAGTCGCCAGCCGTCATTAGAGAAATGGCCAACAAATTCTAAAAAGGCTGTAATATTCAAAATACTTTATTTTCATTAATTTGCATCAGTGAGGCTTTATTAATGTATTTTATGAGTTTCCATTTGAATGATATGTACAGTACAGGCAGTGGACACCGACACATGAAGCTATACTCTTTGTGAAAGAGAAGCACTGACCTGAGACCTGTGAATGAGAAACCAGGATAAAATCTAAAAACATTTGAATTAAATTATCAAATATATGCAGTTGTTGTGTTGGAGTGCGTTACGTTGTACAGATGTTCATGTTGTTGTGTCCATCTACTGTAAGAGTATCAAGATCTGCAACACCTAATTACGTGATTTTATCTTTATTATTATTATCATAAGTTGAGGGAATGATCAGGGTTCTATCACTCACAAACATTATGAACCTGATCATTATTCACAGTGTTTGAGTCCTTCGAAAACCACGTCATGAATGTCATGCTTACAGTGTTTTCTGTTTCTTTTCAGACTGTGAGCTGTTTGTATCAGATATCCTTAAACATGAGGACCTCAGTGAAGATGCCCAAAAGACACGGCAAATCTTACTGAACAACTTCAGGGTTGTCCATCTAGGGTAGGATTTTACCTCCAGAAGCAGCATTAAGTCAGTGTTTAGCAAGAGACACAGAAAGCCGGTTTACTAGTCAAGTGTCACAGTGTAATTTCATGACACCATTATCTAACTTTTGCTGTTAATACCACAGAAGGACCTTAATTGTTGCTGTAATTGCTTTAAACACAGTTTGCAAAATTACATTTGAAGGAACTCATTTAGTCTAATGGTGTCACCTTCGAGACTTCATTCTTGCTCTTATTTATTGTTATTAAAAGTTTTTAAAGATCTCATAGAACAATCTGTTTTGATCAGAATAATTTAATCTTAACGTGACATAACCTGAAAAACTGAAACTCTTGTATGAAGTGCAATGGTTTGTACCGGAAACAACTCCACTGGTGTTGCATGCAGTGCATGATAAAGAGACGCGTGCTCTGGTGCAGAAAACTTGTGGTTTTGTGGTCTTCTGTGCAGGAAACAATTACTGAATTTTCGAAGCAATACTGGAGCTGAGATGTCTGAAAATGAAAGCACAGAAAACTTTGCAATTCAGTGCAAAAGATTTTGATGTACGCTTATTTTAATTTTGCAGAAACCCTGAAGAATTCCCCTTCCCGCGTAAGTAAAATCACCCCTCTATCATCAAAGTATCACATACTACTGTATCTACACTGAGTTATTTCAGCTGTGTGTGTATATCTGTGTCACTTGCATTTGCTTTATCTCTCTCTATTTCACACACATACACATTTTCACGAACACATACACACCCTCAGCGGACAGTAGGGATGAAGACGGTTCTGATGACAACCGCAGCTCCAGTCTGGGTCGCTCTGTCCAATCAGACGACGCCTCATTAGCCTCTGACAACCAGGATGATGGAGCCCTTGACTGTAAGTTAACAATAGTCCTGATTCTGTGTGTGTGTGTGTGTGTGTGTGTGTGTGTGTGTGTGATATCTTAGGCTATTTGCGCAGTGCAGAGATCTGAGCTCAAAAAGGCCAAAAGCGGCAGACACTAGCCCAGATTATACGTAGCTTTAAGCTTATACCATCAAGGACAATGGAGTGAAATTTTAACCCTAATAATGAAACGTACACGTCTGTATTATCTGTGTGAACACGTGTTTCCGCTGAAAGGCTACAGTGGGCGAGGAATTCTGCACCGACAAAGGAAAAAGGTAAAAAGGAGGAGTCGGTGTCACAGGAGACAATGCGGTATTCCTCTGAGAAAACTAAACAAATGCACTTTTGGCACACTATCCTCGCCACCCTCACAGACACACCTACACCTCGCCACAGGAAGCGCAGTCATACCCTTTTGCTGTGTATTGTTGCTCGCCCTCTTAATCTGAAAAAAAAACAAAAAAAAACACCCAAACACATGTGAACCC
>NTHP01000048.1:342333-366222 GCA_003416845.1 Oplegnathus fasciatus | reverse complement strand
GCCTCCTACCTCGCTGCCTGGCTCTGGTGACATCAGTGACTCCTCCTCCTCCCTCTCCTCTCCCTCCTGGCCAGTGTGCAGGTAGGCTGTCCTGCTGCTGGAGAAAAGGGGGCTGGTGGTTCACAAAGGCCTGATAGGGGACCTAGAGCTCCCTCCAGTGGCAGATCCTCAGCTCCTGAGCTGTCCCCTTGAGCTGCATGTGTGGACTGTGGGAGGCATGGAGGCGGCCCACACAGAGAGGAGGCTTTGTAGCTGCGGGCTAATGCAGTGATTGATTGACCCCGAGCCCCTCTATTCTTTCACAACCGGGTTTGAAATACAACACTGTACCTGAGGGGCCATGTGTGTTCCATCCCTCTCTCCCTTTATCAATCTTTCTCTCTATCTTCCTTCTCTCGGACTTGTCCTCCCTCCCGTTCAGACTTTTTGTATTTCTGACTCTATGCGCCAGCTAATAGCCCTTGACGTGACATGCCGCAGGTGGGCATTATTGACTCGGCTGCCTCAGGTGCCCATCTATACCCTGCGCTTTTCTTTTCAGCCGCTTTCATGAGGTAAAGCTGGAGTCATGTGGAATTTCCCAATGAGAAAAAAGAATATGTTGTCACTGTTTTAACACCAGCTGGATGTCGTCAAAAACAATCTCCTTATTTGGAAATGGCATAATGAACTCTTCCGTCCTCTGCCCACAGAAGAGAAACTGCCGCCTTTCTCTGCAACTTTGGAAAAATAGAGTAAACAAATCACGGCAGATGGTTCGGAAGATAGACCACAAGACAATGATAATTCATTTTTTGGAATTGTTCATTTCAGAATAAACAAGGCGAGATTTCCTCAGGGAAACAAACAAAATCAAACTATAAAATGCTTAAAAAAAATTCCCCTTAAGGCTATAATGGTAACACGCCCAACTACAAACTACGCCGTCTGTTGCTGTGGATGCAATAGTTGTTAAAGCTTGAACATTGTGTCACGCCATTGTTGGTGTTAAATGTGAGAAATAGCCAATTATGCAGCACTACCAGAATCTTCTTTTTTCATTCATTTGCATTTTTGCTTTGAATAACGACAACTAATGTCCCTCGACACTAAGCGACTGCGCTTAAAAAAAAACCACACATTGTGTTGTTGGATCAATAATCATAACATTTGATTCTGTAAGAAAAATCTGTGTCTTTTTATTGCTGTGGGACTGCGACCATGTTAGCGTAGTGAATAGCCTGTGTCCTCACTAAAAGGGCATGTGGAGTTCATAGTTCATTCTCTGTTCACTGCCAGTTGAAAGCAATGGCTCACACTTTTCTGCTGGGCGGTCTGTTTCAATGGGAGAGGGAGTGTTTGTGGAAAATAATGGCACGACCACTTAATGAAATCAATGACATTTTTGGAGGAACAATCATCCATGGTGACGATTTGGGTTTATTTAAATTTTCTTTCATTCCTTTTAATGCGAAAATCAGCAGAATACCTTTTGTTGCAGAAATGATAATTTAGTGATTTAGTGAATGGCATTTGGATGCGAGGAGAAGGTAGAAAATTTAGTTTTTTTTCCTCTTCAGTTTAATTGTATCATTTTATTTGAGCCTACTGTACACAATAGAGACTTTGTGACTCGGAGAATGTATTATCCGTGGTAATCGACTGCCTGCCTTTGCTGCTCTCTGTTCCCTAACCAGAGAGTGAGTGAGTGTGAAGTCGATGGCTGCTTTTACACGCAGGAGGAGCCTGTGCCGTTTGATTAGATGCGGTGGCCTGTTGTCTTCAGCGGACTGGGTGACACCAGATTTGTAATGGCTGACAGGAACAGATGGAGCCTCCATTGTTAGCCCGGGTGTCTGCATGGTAATGTGAACTGAGTTTCACCCGCCGACCGCACCGGTGACCTGACCGCGCCTGCAGCCTCACCCCAGCTTCGTCTGCCCCCTCTAGCACCCTCCACCTCTCTCTCTTTCTGTGCTATTTGGGGCTCACACACATTTTCAGGACTTTTGTTTCACACACCCTCTGCCATTCCAGTACATTTTGCATACATAACACAAAAAATTCTCCCTCTGGCGTGTAGAATCTCTTTTGCGCACACAAATAAACCCCAGGAGACAACCAGAGATGTGGGGCTTTTAGCCCCGTCATGCTGTTTGCAGGTCAAGTTTACGAAGTTGAAATGGCCTGTTTGTTTTTCTTTGATTGGGGGAGCACCGCTGGGCTCTCGGGGATGTTTGCTTGGAAGCTGCAGCGATGACAGAGCGCTGCAGGAAGAGCTTTGTTTCAGGAGGCGTGCAGAAAAGATGACGCCTTTGATACCTCTCCCTCTTCTTCTTTGTGATCGTAATGATTCTATTATGATGTACCATATAGCCTGTATTTACTCAGGTGTGAATGTAGGCCAGAAAGAATTTATTCACAAAACCTAGATTGCATGTGCATTTTATTTTCTGCCACTTTATCTGTTTGTGATTGGTGTTTGTTTATTGAGCCTTTTGAATCATATGATCCTACATATAGAATGATTTACTGTATATAATGTGGCATATGTTATCTACTCCTTGAGATTTATAAGAAATGTCTTGGAGATCATTTAATTTGACACATAGACAGGAAGGGCAGCAACTAACAGTTATTTTGATAATTCTGCCCCCCCACCCCCTCCTCTCTCTGTGTTATTTGTGACTCACATTTTCAGGATTTTTGTTTCACTCCCTCCGACACACACCGGTACATTTTGCATATATCTAATCCTTAAGATTTATAAGAAACGTCGAGATCATTTAATTTGACATATGGGCAGGTGGGGCTGCAACTAACGATTATTTTGATTATTCTGTTGATTATTTTCTTGATTAATCTATTAATTATCAAATGTCCAAAAAGAGAGCAAAATGTCACCATTTCCTAAAGCCCAAGCTGATTTCTTGCTTGTTTTCAAGAAGAAAAGCTGCATATCCTTACAATTGAGAAGCTGGAACTAGGGAATATTTAGCATTTTTGCTTAAAACCATTAATCAGTTATTAGTTTTAGCTCCAAAGGCAGGTGTGTTCTGTTGTGTAGGCCTATTTAAAGAATGCAGGAATGTCACTCCTGTCAGTGATTACTGTGCCGGCCCAATTTCCTAAACCAATTACTTGCCATAGAATGCAGTAGGATAACCAATTTGAAGTTATGTCTCGCTGTTGCCTATTTCTCATTTGAATATGAGGAGCCAATGCACAGTAACAACATTATTACACAGTGCTGGTAAATAGAATATTAAATCTAAATTTTGTCATTTTGGCTGAGGCTTGAAAAAGCGATGTAAAGTGAAGTGCTTTTGAGGGTGCACGCCCGGGTCTCTTGGCTGGTGAAATAGGAAAAAACGATGCCGGCTGATGGATTGATGCTCCATTAGTGGGTTAATCAGCAATGTTTAAGGTGCCAACTGGCCCTTGTCTGTGTTTGAAGTCAGATTAAGTCGTGGAGAAAGAGCGAGTTTCTGGGTGCTTCACAGAGGGAGAAATTACAGTAAAAGAACGAGAGACACAGATAGAAACGTTAAAACATTGCTAAATAAATCATTTATCCCAGTTTGTCTCGTTCACATGCCGCACTTGGACAGTATTTTGGGTCTGCATAGATGACCTCCTCGCAGGTTTGTTGGCCTGTGGTCATGCTGTCTGCCCACATACTGAACTCTTGACCTTTAGCCTCTTGCTTGGCCAACCTGTGACCTGTCTGCACTCAGTCCAGAGTTGTGTGAATGATTGGCCTTGCTGTCACAGAACGCCCATCAGTCATGAAGTTTCTTTGGACTCTGCGATAGCCATCTACTGTATCTATCCTTCAGAATATCTGCCTGGAGATTAATTTTTCACGGCATTCATCGGTGTATGGATTTCGTGACATTTGGATAGCGGCTGCTCGTTTGCAAGGAAGCGAGGGATATGTTAATGACCTCCACTCTTCCTCATTCTCCTTCACTCTCCTTTCCTTTCCTCTCTCAGTCGCTGCCTGTGTGCTTTTCTAGAAAGACACACACACACACACACACATTACGAGGCAGGAGCAGGCTCTGTGCATCGCTGCGACTGCTTGCCACCAGGGTTCAAAAGTTCACACTATTCCCCTAGGGCTACTGTGCTGCTGCAGATGCTGATAGTCTTTTCTTTCTCTCTCTCTCTCTCTCTCTCTCTCTCTCTCCCTCTCCCTCTGCCGGCTGCCTTTCTCTCCCTCTCTCCCTCGCTGTTTACACTATTAATCTTGTACACTCTCTCTCACACACTCACTCACACTGCCTGGCAAGAAGAGAGCGGCTTGAAGGGGGGATTTGGACGTATTTAACCGAAGGGCATCCATCACTCTCATCTCTGGCTTCACCCCCACCAAAAGCCACACTGTGTAGTTTTTGCATCCTCCCGGTTTGTAAGCCCTCTGATGCAGCTCTCCCCTCATTTGCTTTGTTTTATTGTTGCATTGCATATAATTACATCCCTCCGTTGCCTCTGGTGTAGCGCCGTGTTGAAACCCAGGGAAAACAGGCGAAGGTAAATGTGCAGCAGTCCATCTGTAAAGAGGCACATAGGCAGAATGCAAAGTGGGAAGCTGGGGCAGGGTGGCTCCTAATCTCCCCCAGAGCTGTCAATGTCACAGACAAATAGCAAAACTATCAGATGCGGCGGGTTCACCCAGAGGTTAGCGTTCCCAGGTACCTCCTGCATTCACTCCCTCTCTTTCTCCCCCTGCCTTGCAAATGAGAATTTGATTTTGCCCTCCACTGGAATCCATTTCTGGAGATGAATGAAGTTTCAATGCCAAGCCCAGGTGGCCCCGCTGATTTCTTAGGGAAATAAATGGAGATGGGAGAGATGTGTTGGCCTGTACACAGACAGTGACACGGCGGCTCCCAATGCCTCTGGGATGCCTCTGTTTAATTGTTGCTGTAATGTAGCACTTTAAGGTCATTAACATGCCCTTGTGGAGTTATTCGAGGATGTTGAGGATGCATCCCTCTTTACGCCGGGATCTCCGCACGGCTGGAAGAAGTCAGCACTGTGTGTGTGTGCCAAGTGGGACAGGGCTGCCGTGGGCTTGAATGCTGTTGGAGGGTTGCTTATCTACAAAGGAAATTTTTAGTATTGATTCATAGTGGCCCAAGCTGTAAGTTAGCTTATCGTAAAGAAATGGAATGAGAAGCCAGTCGACTGGGAAAACATTAAATAGTAAAGGAACTCTCTCCTGTTTGGCTGCATGAAAGCTGTAATTAGTTGTATTTAAACAAAACAATTATGCATTTAGATAATTAACAGCACTGATCACAGTTAAAGTGACAACATTTTATAAAATGCCAGGCTTAAATAAACATAGTTAAATAGATTTTTAAATTTAAAGTAAAATAAAGGTCTGGCTATTTGTGTTCAGTGATTGGAATTTTATAAAAAATGTGTGCAAACATATAAAAAAAAACACTTTACAAATATTGAGAAAAAAAATCATAAATAATGATCATCCATCTGTTTTATATTCCGTTATGTTTTTCTATGAGTTCATTTGTATATTGTCACAAACTCAGTTTGAAATGACTTCTGCGGCAGTTACTGTCATAGAGGTTGATTTACCGTTTTCCTCTGAATGAAGGACTGTAAAAACCGACTTGGTTTTATTTATTTTTTCTGGTTTATTTAATTATTTATTTTTAAACAAATAAGAAAAGATGAGATAAAAAAAACTTTTAAAAAAGTTCAGAAATTATTTAAAAAAAAAAGCTGAATACTGGAAAAACCCTTTTTTCACAATTATTTAATTATTATTTTACTTGCTTGTAAATGTTAACCAATCATATAAAAATGTGTTATACTAAATTTTAAGTAAGTTATATACTGGCACAATACTTATATCATTTATTTATATGATTTATTTTATTATTATTGAAAGTATTTCAAAATCATCCATATTTCCTTCAGCAAAATAGGAAAAAAAGCAAAAAAGAATTGCAACATATTCTAATTTGTTCCAAAAAAGCTGAATTATGTATTTATTCAGCCATCACTCATATTTGTTTTAGAAAGACTGATTTGAAACCTGCTAAAAAATATAATCAATATCACAGTAATTATTTACAGGTCTCCTGCAAATTTTAAGAATGAAATTTAAAACACACTAAAAATTTATAGTGGCATTTAATGGGGAAAACGTGCCCAAATAAATAATCATCTTTTTTTGATATGTTGTTTGGGAACTGTTGTTTTGATTTATATGAATCTCAAAAATCTATAATTTGGTCCACTGAAAATAAATTAAATAAAAATACTTATTTTAAGCAAAACCACCTGTATCAGATTTAAGCACGGCACTGATTTTGGTGAGCATTTGGCCTTATTTTCCTTGACAGCATACATTTTCTGTAACACCTGTTGCCCATGGACGTATTGGTGATTTATGTAAGGAGTCAAAGAATGATGGCATCATATAATTGTTTATTGGCATAATATGTAGCAGCAGTGACTATAAAATAAGAGCAATTATATAAAAAGGTAATAGGCATGAGATATTGCTCAGAAGGCACGGTGCAATAACACGGTCCGCACCAACATATTTACTTACCATTATTGCTAAAATTATATTTAAAGCATTTTAGTGGAAATAACAGAAGCATTTTAAAGTTGCAATAACTGTACATTCAGACAAAATCAACACACTCGCCCTCTGAGTGTTTTTCCCTCCAGGCTCCGTCGTTGACTGTGTTATATCCCGTTTTTATCACAGATATGCAGGCTCTCCTGTGGGCCCGAACTCCTCCAATGTTGGTATTTATATTCTTACTACTGTTTTCTTTTTTTTCTGTCTGTGTCAGTGAAGCAGCTGAAAACCATCCCCAGCGATTAGAGGATCATTGTATCTGCAGTTAAGCATTTGAATAGTGGTAGTAAATCTAGAAAAGGGAAATTCAGGGTCGCTGTATACGCTGCTTATGGCTGCCCAGGGGGAAGCCGATGTCACATAGTAAATTTAGCCCCTTAGTGTCTTTAGAGTGGCCGGCCTGAGAGTTTGAATGTAGGAATAGAGCAAAACGGAGCCTAGAATGACTCGACGTCTATTCCTGCGTGGAGGCACAGAAATGTGTATTTTTTTTCTTCCAAAATGCATCAAGTGTAATAGAAGTCAGGCAATAAAAGAGAGAAACACCAGATATCAGAATTTCCAGAATCAAAATCGTTTAAGAAAATCAAAACTGTGATTTAAAATATTTACCTGCTCATTCGTGTATACATTAAAGTTTTTTATTCAGTTCTGTGAAGGGCTTCGCTCAGTTGTAAAGCTTTTATCTCAAGTTAAAGATTTGTTGTTTAACCTGATTGACATCCCTGATCCAAAAAAAAAAAAAAAATCCTTAATCACTCCTGCATAAATTCCCGGTCCCATTAAACATGATTAGACAACGATACAGGCATCATGCAGCCTGATATAATGCACTGCATGTTTTCTTTGGTTCAAACACATGCATTAGGAGGTTCTAAACACGGTTTATGTATCGATGACTGAAGTCCTAATCAAATCAGGGGGAGGAGAGGAGGGCAGGGAAGACATTCTGCCCTTAACCTCAGTGCCTCTCAGTCTCTCTCCTCCCTTTTGACGGCCGCCTCGCTGGAGGGACGCACAGCAGAGGCCTTCTACTGTAATGAGGAAAAATGTATCAATTTAGCTTGGCCTGCGCGCAGATTGAGCGCCGGGTGGGTGAAGGTGCACCGAGTGAATCCTTTTTCCTAATCAAGGACAGTATCGAAGAGGATTGCGGTCTCGCTCGCTTCGTCTGTAGAGTCAGCGGCATTCCTCCCTGCAGCCCCCTCAGGGCCGGGGAGCCTCTCTCTGCCTTCTGTTTCACCTCATCAGCAGAGTTCACGTGGGGGTCAGGTCCTGCCCCCTGATGCTGCATTCAATGCAATACCTCTTGCATCGAAAGGCACTGTGAAAGCCCCCGTGCTCAAGGACTAAGCACAGGAGAAAGAAAACATATGATAACTGGCTGATTTTGATTCCTACCTGTGCTGTAAGGGGGTGAGGGGTCACCTCTTCTACACGCTCCTAAATACAGAAGATATATTAATCCCATAAAGTGGCCAGTGTTAACTGATGTATTTCCCCGTAGTTTAGTTTTGTGGCTGTATGTTCTCTGTACCACTGGATTCAAAAATAAGATTCTCTCATTCTTTTCAGGGACAGCACACACTAAATATCATTAGTGTGATGTTGATTAGCCAGATTTAGCTAAAAGGATCATTTTCATCTTCAGTCCTTGGGCAGGTTGATGTTAAGAATTCAAAGAAACAAACAAACAAGCGCGACATAAAGCAGACTAGAGCCGAAACGAACAAAATGACAGTTTTGATGATCATCTTACGACATTTTTAATGCAAATAAACTAACACTGGTTTCCGCTTCTCTAAGTATTTGCTGGTTTTGTTTGTTTATTATAATATAAAATTTTATATCTTTGGGTTTTGGATTGTTGGCCGGACAAAACAAGCTTTTTAAAATGTGAACTTGGGTTTTAGGAACTAGTGCTGGGCATTTTTAGACCAAACTATCCATCGAGAATAAAGTCGACAGAATTATCGATGAGGAAATAATCATTTGTTGCAGCCCTACAGCTGACAAAAGAACATCAAGCACATATAGTAGAATCCAACATAAATGAAAGGAAGCCCAATAAAAGCTGTTAAAGAACAGACACATACAGCACTCGTGACAATCACAACTTCATAACAACAGATGAGACTAAACACTACAAATGACTACAAATATACAGTAACACCTTAAAAACACAAAGGACTACAGAAATATAGACTTTTAAAGCAAATACTAAGGACACATGACACACACACACACTCACTTAAAAAAAAAGAATAGAGCAGGCACATAAGACCACTTATATTAGACATCACAGGCATGCAGACATTGACGGACAGAGCACAATAAAAATATTATCAGTTCATTTTGATGTCCGTGTCTTTCCAAACATTTCGCCCATCCCACACGATATCACAAAACACTGCTTGTATGTCAATCATCATAGATACAGCAAGACATCTTCCACAACGCAGTATTATTACATTATATGCAGCACACATATGCATGATTTTAGGTAACATGTTTCTGTACAAACATTCAAAACAGGAAAAAGCGGCATAGATTAGCAAAAGGAGAAAGGAAGAAAAATCTTTTGTTACAAGTCAAATTTTTATCCCAATATTTGCCCCTCATCTCACAGTCTTTCTTCGTGTAAATAGCTAACTTAAATGTTTCTAAAGCTGGGGATTCAATAGTGGTTCAGACCACCAAATACATGTCCCCCTGCTGAGCCTGAACCCTGCCTCTGCTGTCGCTCCTCTCTGCCTTCCGACTATCTCAAAGAAAAGATGCCAAAGCGACCGCTCGCTCTCCATCTTCTGTAGCACCATCAACATCTTCAGTGCGTTTTTGTGTTTTCATAACATCTTTGTTGCATTATGACTACCGTTAGATCTAATGTAACATATTAGTCCTCCCACCCAACCATTTCCCTTCATTTTGATTCACTCTCTATCCAGCCTTTGATTGACTTTCAGCCTAAGTAAAGTGGATTTTAATGAGAGAATACATTAACTCCCTCTGGTCATGCTAACATAAATCAGCCTTTTCTTGCGGGATCAACTGCTGAGCTCATAACACCATGCTGAGAGAGTGTGAATAACCAAATGAGAGATTGCGGCTGTGGCAAACTGCTGGCAGCTCAGATGCATTGTTGTGTATCCCCCCCGAGTTTAAAACAAGTTCAGGAAGGCAACAGAACGGATCACTTATCAGCACACAGGTCAGCTTTCTTATTGAAATGTTCCTTTGTCCGGATCAATTAAACACATATCTCTGGTCAATTTCTATTGATTATTTCCTTCCATTTGGAAATGGGGTGACTCATATCTTTTCTCGCTGATGACCACTGAGAGCAGTTAGATTCAGTTAGCACGGCCCGTAGCAACTCCTCACCTTGATTTACAAAACACGTGATGCGACTCTAACATCACATCTATCTGCTTCTCTTTGTTGGTAATTGCACTCAGCTAAATAGGTTATGCTGAAATATCAATAAATTGCCATCAAATTAATGTCAATACCAAAGCTGTGGATGGTGCTAATTAAAACGCAAAAGGGATGAAAATGAAGTCATGGCATTGCCCTGAATAATTGATAACGCAATTTATGATTTTTATGAAAGAGTGCCGTCTGTCTGCGATTTTGATGAGGCCTTAATTAGATGCATTAATGTGTCTCTCTCTGCCTGTAGTCAAGCTCAAAACTCAAACACCATGATGGTTGTTGGGGTTTTTTAACGCCCTAAATTACACATTTTCAAATAACATTACCTCTGAATATCCACTTAAAATTGCATGGGTCCCAAAGAGGTGTTAGTGTGTAATTTTCATTAAAGGAGGCTTTGTTAACGGAGCCAATCAGATTCTGCTTTTGTTTAGGGTGGGATCAAGCAGCATTAAGCAGTGGGATGCTTTTAGGTTGTGCTGCTACCCTGTGGAAGAATCTAGAACTATTGTTTACGTGTTTCCTTTTTCTCTAAAGTCTTCTTCAGTTGTACCCGTGTTTGAGATTCATTCAAACGAGGACAGTCAAGTGAGGTCAGGTCACCCGACGTTAGAGTGTTAAACACGCATGAATGTGTAATGTTTATTGACTCAAGCAGATCAGAGCGATCCCGTGTTGATTTTGCACCTCCTCATCTATTAGCCGGACTCGACCTTTGAGATAAATGAAGAGCCAGGGAAGCAGACGGATGAGGGGATTAGAAGTGGGCCGCAACAGGGAAGCAGGCCCAGAAAAAAAATGGACGGACTGCCGGCGGATAGATGAGGTGGGGGAGCATAATGACCGCTGTTTGTTATGATGTACTGAATCAGGTTCTCTTTGACAAAACAGTCCTTAGCACCTCTGTATTTATAGTGTCACCGGTCAGTCCATCCACAAAGGCAGGCTGATGATATGTGAGCGTGTTAGTGCCGTGAGGTGTCTGGGGCTCTGCTCTGGAGTGACCTGCTCATCTGTCAGGCCCACGAGCTGAAGCGGTGCGGGGTTATCGGATCGCAGGCTGGATTGTTATGAACTTAAATCTCTGGAATGTTAGCCAAGCAAAAAGCCAGTATCAGCTTTATTTTACTCTCTAGATCAAAGTTATTCAGACCCAACTCACTGAGAATAGACTCAAAACAAACAACTTTCAGAGAGCATCACATAGTTGGCGTGGGCTTTCAGCGGGGGAGCTTTTTCAAGTTGCTGATTTTTATGAATGAGGAAGAGGTTCCTGTTTGTCTGATGTCTTTGTTTAAACCAGAGGACCCAGTTGTGGGATGACATGTTTGGTTTTTCCCAGCAGTTAAACAGGTCCTTTCTGAGGGGGATGGACTCCAGGCATTCCCCTTGTCATCAGTGGTCTGAATGGGGTGTCACACTGACTAGTTTAAATGGTCTTTAAATTGTTCCTGTGTTTCAGACTAAAAAGGCGGTTCCTGCTCTCCCTTTGCTTTTTTCCCTGCAAGGCTAATGCCTGTTGACTAATGAATTCGGAGGAAGCTGGGCTTTGTTTTTGACACGTGGAAAAGCCAGGTACTCCTGTTGAAGCATAGGGCGGAAGACGGCCCTTGAGGCCGACCTGGGGTCATTTTTTTTAAGTTCCCCTCTAATGGCAAAAGGCTAGAAAAAAGGTCAAATGAGCAGATTTCTTGTTAGAACTTCAAAACTAACTTAAACATGGAACAGCTGGTCAAAACCACTTCTCTTGAGGCATCCTGGTGGTTGAGTGGTTAAGTCGAATATCATATTACTGTACAGCGTTTCCGGTTAGATTCCAGCTGTCCTATAAAGGTGAAAACGCCAAACAAAGTTATCTTAAAGAGTAACTGAAAAATGCAACAGAGGACTAGGGGAGCAAAGACTGTCGGACACGGGGGAGACTGACTGCTCAGTGTAGCATGGACAGCGACGTAGAGCCGGTAGTCAGAGCTAACCAGCCATGAGAAACTACTGTCAAACTCTCTGTCTGGATAGACAGGGAGTCTGTTGGAGCTTTGACAGCCACTAGAAGCACATTTATGTCTTTTTGAGAGGGTTACTGCGGGGGTACCTGTGTTGTAGCTCAGCTAGCGGCTCTGCTACAAGAGGTTCCCCAGGTGTGTGTGTCTGTGGAGGAGTGTCAGGACATAGCCGTAGCCCTGCTGTCACTGTTCGACAGCCCTTAATATCTTGTTAAGCTCTGAATATAGCACAGTTATCAGCCGGCCCATGTGTTCTGTTTACTGCCACTGAAGAGGAATAAATGTTCATGCAGGACGTTGTTATTTTGCCAATGCTACCAGTGTGAGAGACACAGACTGGGGCCACGGTTAGCCAATGCTCTGCTATTTATACTTGGCAGCTGACATACAAAATAGACCTAGATACAAAATAGAAGCAGGAGTCTTGCCGATGTCGTCACAGTTAGGAAGGGCACACATACAAGCTAATTTTGAGCAGAAAAAGCAGTTTTCATACACAATATATGTATTGTTGGAAAAATCACCTGTATTAACATCATATGCCAACATTAATTATGTGCACAGGTAAATAATAATTCAGTCATCTTTTAAAACAACAGAACAAATTGCACAGTAGGCTAAATACTATGTGAACTGCACTGTGCAATGCTTGCCTAACAACTGCACTAATTAAATAAAGCCTCTTAAGTTGTGCCATTGACCTATCATGTTTAAAATTTGACTTTGCAAATTGAAGAGAGTTGTTTGAATTTCCGCAGGAAGGTTAGTCCCATTAAAAGTGCAACGTGAGCAGATGAATGGACTGCAGTGCTCAGCAGCACTGTAAATGTATTGATCCCGGTTTCCTAAAGCCTAGCAGGGATGTATTTGATCCACAGCGTTGGAGACTTTATATTCATGGTGTGTGTTTGTGTGTGCGTGTGTTGCCTTGGGAATGAGGAACATTAAGTGCAGCTTATTAGGAGTTAGTGTTGAAACAGTCAGTTGATTAATTGATTAGTTGTTTGACAGAAACTATTTCAATAACAAATTAATCGTTTTAACTCATTTATCAAGAAAAATGCCAAACATTCTCTGGTTCCAGCTTCTCAAATATGAGAATTTGCTGCTTTTCTGTCTTTTATATCATTATAAATTGAATATCTTTGTGTTTTGGACTGTTGGTCGGACAAAACAAGACATTAGACAAAGTCACCTTGCGCTCTGGGAAATAGTAAGGGCATTTTTCACAGCTTCATTACCTTTTTATAGACAAATGAACTGCTTCCGTTCACAGACTTTGATGACATCCCCCTTGTGGCAGTCCAGGACCTCACTAACATCTTGAAGCAAGGCTACTTGGAGAAGAAACGAAGAGGTATAGCAGCATATAGATACCAGCTCTGGGTCAAGTAATTTTTATCAAGTAATGCTGACAACCATCTGGCAATGAGCAGAATAAAAGAACCCATAAAAAGCATTTGAAAATACATATGAACAGTGAGTCATATGAGTCATTTTCCATTTGATCTATTTTCATTGATCATTGTGCACTTCTTTCTCTAGATCACAGCTTCTTCGGCTCAGAGTGGCAAAAGAGATGGTGTGTTCTGAACAATTCAATATTCTACTACTTTGGGAGTGAAAAAGGTTTGTTTGAAAAGCTGACATACAGAAACATTAACAGGTTCATAAACTGAATCCGATAACATCCAACCACGTGTACTCCCCCTACAGATAAACAGCAGAAGGGTTCCTTTTTTATCAATGACTACAATGTGCAGCTGGTGACCAACCTGAGAAAAGACTCAAAAAAAAATGCCTGTTTTGAGCTCTCTGCACCCGGACTGCGGGCTTTCCAGGTCTGTATTACCACGACATGTGTCAGGGAATTCAAGTAAAGGACTATAGTTTGATAGATATTATTTTAGAAATGGTGTTTAGACTTTTTGAGGCTGTGGGACTGTTAAGTAAAATTAACCCTTCTTCAGTGGAAATATTTAAATTACAGCCCCCACGATACATCAGCCGATTTGAACTTATAACAGATATTTTGGTATCTGTGTAAATGTCGTCCAATAAGTAACAATTGCAGTACATAATTGCCAACAATATGTTTGTGGTAATTTTGAAACAGTGTCTCCATTACATAGTTGGTCCACTAGAGAGCACTGACAAGTTTATTTTTTTACTTTAAAATGTCCCGCTCAGTACATATCTTGGTCACAATTCTTTCAAAAATGAACATGTATACGTTATGTGATTAGATCTTAAATTAAATTCACTGTTTCAGATCTTTCAAATGTTTTTTTTTTTGGTCAGACACAACCAGAAATTTGTGGACAGTAAATTGGGCTTTAGGGAATTGTGATCAGGATTGTTCACTGTTTTCTGACATTTTATAGACCAAATGATTAATAATCTGATTAAATGATAATTGAAATAATCGTTAGTTGGAGCCCTATATGTGATTATGTTTAAATAAATAAATATTGAATAAATATCTAACTGAAGTATTTGTATTGGCTTCAAAAATCCAGTCTCAGTCTGACTTTTATTCACATATGGCACATTAGCAGTCATACTGTATAATGTATGAGTATAACTCTGTTTTCCCAGTCACTGAGAATTTATATGTCTTGATTAAATATTTTAGAAACAGATTATTTTAGATGTGATCATTTCATAGCTATTTTCTTCCTTATTAGACAGCTGGGAAGAGAGTTGGTGTACGCCTCAAAGATTAAAAATCAGGACTTTTAATTCCGTATAAATGCACCTTTTAGATGTGATGATAATTGTAGGATTATTGCCACTCTTTCCCACCAGTTCACTGCCAGCAGCCCTCAAGAGGCCAGAGAATGGGTGAAGCAAATCAGTTTTGTACTTACAGGTAAGCCAGCATCTGTTTGCGTTCCCTGCTTTGTTGTTTCTTCGACCGTTTTCTCACTTTTTTGTGTGTTATTTAAATCAATGGTTTAAGGACAGAGGATGTCATACGTTCAGATTGTAAAGCCCTCTCGGACAAATTTATATTGGGCAATATAAATAAAATTGACTTGAGTTGACTTTTTAAAAGCCATATAGGTTAATACAGTTAAAGCAGTATAAACCGTGCAACCTTCTTTTTTCTCCATTTTCTACCAAAGTTTGCTTGTGTTTCCGAGGGGCAGAAAGGTCAGAAATGAAAGGGAGCCCTTTATCATCTCTGACTCAGATGAAAACCACCCGATCCATCACTAACTGCACAGACGAACACACGAGTCCTGCATCTCCTCATTCGACATGTCACCCGGCATGTCATGTGCACCATCATGTAGCTCTAGTCCTCCTCCACCCCCCAACCACTCCTCCCCTAACCCTCCTACCGAATTCCAACTTACAGGAAATTGATTGGTAGATGTTCTGGTTATCCTCCAGTGACATTGATTTCTGCTTGGCCGCTGGTGTACGGCAGAGGACCTGATACCCTGTGTTGCAGTGGCCAGTCGCCTGCAATGAGACGGCTCCTCCATCTGAGCGAGCGGTCGTGCCTAGTCTACTCTAAAATGGGCTCGGGCCGGGCCACTGATTTGCGGGAAGTAACAGACACTCTGCAGTTTGTCTTACTTCCTCCCAGCACAGTTTTACTACGGAATGCAGTCTGATCCAGAACATGTAGATGATTATTTACCCTCTTCACCCCCTGAACTACCCTGAGAACAGGCTGTCTTTCCTTTTCAACATATACTTTCATTTTTGTGGTCACTTTTCCAAGAACTTTATGGAAATAAAGATTATTTTTTTGGCATTTTGCCTTTATTTGATAGAAATAGTACAGATACAGATAGGAAATGCAAGGAGAGAGAGAGATAAGGGCATGACATACAACAAAAGATGAAATTATAAGAAACCCGAAGTTCAGGTTTTAATAACAAACAGAAGATATAAAGGAAAGATGTGAGAGTGAGGGGATGACATGCGATGTGAATAAAGCTGGATCCAAAACTAATGCTGAAAAGAGGAGTCAGTTAATAAATTAGTCGATCATTTTCTTTCGAACGGCTAATCGATTAACCGACAACTCTTTTCAGCAATCTTTTTGATCGTCAGCAATTAATAAGAAATCATGTTTCAAGAAAATATGCCAAACATTTACTGGTTCTCAATTCTCAAATGTGAGGATTTGCTGCTTTTGTCCGTTTCATATCATTGTATATTAACTATTATTTAGGTTTAAACACACAAAACAAGCACTTGAAGACGCCACCTTGGGCTCTGGGAAATACAAATAGCCGTTTTTCACTATTTCAGACTCAGCACTTAATTGCTTAATATAACAAATTACAAACACATTAATATATATATAATGAAAATAATTGTTATTTGCTGCCTCTAGTGCTTGTCACTGCTACTACATGGCACGTGTCCTGGCCTGTTGTGCCGTCAGGACCCTTCGAACATTTCTCTTACTTTACCCTTTAATGCATGTGTGTGTCTTTTGTGCCACGCTGTGCTCCATCTTGACGCTAACGCCAGCCGTCACGTTGTCTCGCCTTCCCTCATAGATCTCAGGTCCACCACCATCCCTTGCGATGATGACGAGGACGTGGAAGAGGACGACGAAGAGACCTATGATGACATTGAGGGGGTGACCGGCCCTCCCCCGCCATGGCCCAGTGCTGCCATGGCCTCTCAGAGCGGCAAACAGGGAGGAAGGCAGGACACGGGGGAGGTCGACGAGGAGGACGAGGATATCTACGAGGTGCTGCCAGGTATGAGGATGGTTGTTACCTCGCATGCAGAGACGCACAAGCACACACACACAGATAAATAGACAGGAAGGCTGCACGCACAAACTCTCATGATACTCAGTCAGACAAATAGACACAGTCGCTCTGCCTCACACACACTCGAGCCCTAAGGGATTTTCGTAACAAGAAATATCTGTGATGATCTCTTCTGGCTGTGAAACTTGTGTTGCCAGGTGCCTCCCTATCACCACAGCACACAGACTGATCACTCATTTTAAATCAAGCAACACTAATAAGCTTGTCAGGACTGAGGTGGCTGCTGCAGAGGCACACAGGGCAGGAAGGGAAGACTCTCCTTACACTGCTTAGAGTCAGCTTCCTCTGCTCTCCCTCCTTATATCACTGAGAAACAGTTATGTTGTTGAAATCAGCGAGAGCCGCCGTAGTCCCGAATGCTCTGTCATAGAACGTCCAATTAGCTAATGTTGCCAGGCAACAAATAGCCTACAATTCAATCCACTAAGCCGAGTTTTGGCAAAAATTGCCTAGCAACAGCAATTTAGTTGAAAGGAAGTAAAAACTGCATCTCTCAGGGCTTAAAATAGTTCTGGAGCTCTTAATGTCACATCTTTAATAGAAATTAGAGTTTGATTGAGGATGTTATGAGACCCCAGAACAGTGTGTGTGAGTCCCTACTGAGGGGGGAGACAGTCCCATGTGTCAGGGTGGCTACAAGATCCCGAGAAGGACAAAAGGGGTGATCTGATCTTCTCAGGGCTATCGTCCATCACTCCTTCTATTAAATAAGATACATCAAGATTCTGTTTCACTCAGTGAGTACATTACCTTTGCCAAAATCACTGGTGAGAGGGAAATCAGTCTTCAGACTGTCACGCCGCCGTTCAAAGCCATCTGGGAAGAGGTACAGACCCTGACCACAGATGGCATATCGAATGACGGGCTCTTTCGTTCACTTTCTCACCCCTTCACTTATCAATCATTCTGCACCTCTGTTTGCTCACTTACAGCTTCTACACAGTGATTAGATACTGTTAAGTTATTAGATTTTTAAGGTTATTTTCATTGATCAGGACTGCAAAAGATGAGGAAAGAATCTTCCTTTCTCAACAAATAGAAATATTCCTGGATCGTCTTTGCAATGACTGTATTTTGTTAATTTGTTAAGACTTCATTAATTGCTCACGTGACTGTTTAAGATTACTTTGCAAGAGCTGTCGTTCAGTTTAAGATGTTTTTTCCTAAAGTTGTTAACATTAAACAGCTGGAAAATATTAAGAATTTGTAAAATTGCATGTGCAGTAGCCAAACTAGCGAAGAAATGTCGACTGGGAGTGAAGCATCATTTTCTCTGTGATGAGCTCCCTCAGTTTTGTCGGAGCAAAACTCCGAACATGGCTCGGTTGCAGGCAGATTGCAGAGCGATGGTGGTATTGGCTCTGGTGCTGATGACTGATTTTATTGACTGGAAAATTAAATCACTTTGATATAGAAACCGTTGGCCCATAGCGGTGGCCTCTCGACTGAAGGATGCTCTTCTGTACAGCAGTTGAAGAGTGCTGAACAAATGTTTGGACCCTCTGCAAACAAAATTAACATCTGTTTTTTGTTTTTTTTCTTTTGAAAATGCACGACTTCTTCATATTTATCCACAATGCCTAGATTTATAATAATCTCTTTTACATTTTAAAGAAAATGTAGTTTTGTTCATAAAATGTGCAACAACCTGAAAGTAGTCATTGTGTTTGTGTGTGTGAGAAAGAAAAAGCAGGAGAAAAAGATCCACATAAGAAACTTTCTGCATCCAAACGCAAACTGTACCCATGATCACAAATATGCATGTGTATATACAGTGTGTGTGTGTGTGTGTGTGTGTGTGTGTGTGTCTGTGTCGTCCTTCCCGGTCTTCCTGGAAGCAGAGGCGCAGGTTGTGCTGGAAGGTGGATAGTGTTGCTGGGTTGTGGCGGTGCTGTCAGCCTGCTACTGTTAAGGATGGATGTGGGAGACAGAGGGCAGGCATATCACTGTGTCACCTCTCAGACCACCGGGTGCCACGCCCCACAGTCAATGACACGTCCGCCTCCGCGTGCCTTAAAGACAGCCTCTTTTTCTTTAACTTTCCCTGCCTGGGTCTCTGATAAATTTGAACAAACTGATCCTCATCGAGGAGTTCGGTCTGGTTAAAGAAAAATAGACATCTTCTGTCTCGTGGAGATGCATCAGGGATCAGCTGATGATCCATTTTATTTATTTTGTTTGTTTGTTGCATTCTATCATTACGCTTCTTTTACTGCACATTTGTCTTTAATGTGTGAGACAAAAATAAACCTTAGTTTTTCTTTTAGTTTTATTTTGTTTTCTCCTCTTAAATTAAGATGTTGGGGTCCTGATATCTAGTTAAATGCTCTTTGCTCATAAGTCAGACAAGGATAAATGTTTTGTCACAAACATCATTTTGTTGTGTTTGCTGTGTTTTGTTTCTTTAGAAGAGGATTTTCCAGATCCGGCAGATGAGGGCAGTGAGAAGAACAACAAACAAGGTCAGAACCTCATTGCAGGCTTCTAATAATAATGAGAAAATTTCCAGCTTGATAGTTCGCAGTGACTGTCTTTGCCTAAGACTGAGTGAGAAAAGAACATTGTCTTTCATTTAAATCTGTGTTCTGCGTTTCCTCTCAGCTTGGTCATCAGATTACGCTAACTACTACCAGGGTTTATGGGATTGCCCGGCCGATGAGCCAGACGAGCTGGCCTTCCAGAGAGGAGATCTCATCTACATCATTAGCAAGGTCAGCATCGCCATCAGCAGAAATAATCCAAGAGGTTATTTAAACTTCTCTCTGAATTCTGTGGTTTCTGGACACTCTTCTCCCAGTCAGTTGAAATGGGAGATTAACGTACTGCCATTCATCTCTAATGGGAACCATTCCTGATTGCACCCTTGACTCGTAGACACGATTACAGGAGCAATTACAGTAGTTTAAAATGAGTAAAATGTGATGTAAACGTGTAAAATGTGCAATTATTTAAGGGTTAAACAACATCAACTCCAGCGATCACTTTTTCCTCATTTACTCCGAACATGCTGATATCCCCAACGTCTAAATTCCTCTGTTAGCGAGCACTGTATCTCGGTGCAGCAGTGAAGCACCAACAGTGGCATTGTCTTTTCCCGGGCCACTAGGGTGAAGTGCCATTCGGGCGCTGCGTAATGGTGCTGTTGTTCATTATGGAGCCTCTATCACAGGGGTTAATTGAGTAGGCAGCCATGCGAAGCTCTTCCTTTCTGTTTGACATAAACTGCAGGTGAAGCCATCCTGCATCTCAGCTCTTTTCTCCCAATCTATTTCCTCGTGTTTTATGGCCATCGTGTAGTTACATGCAGAGTATCTACCAGTGAAAAGCCACCCTACTGTAAATCAATGGCTTGTAATTTGGGCACTTTTACTCTGCTGCGTACAGGGACTTGTTCCCAGACTGTTGCTATTGGTTGGTTTGAAATGGAATCATCATGTTCTGTGTTTAGGCTAAATTATCTGAAGAACGGAGGGAGGAAGAAATTACAGTATATTCAGCTTTTCCGTTGTTTGTAATTATGTGGTAGTGATTGAGAAATTATATATTCAGCCTCGCGGTTTCTTGCATCTTTAATCAGCAGTCGGAGCCACTGAATTTTAATTATTTGTAATGTTTTCAGTTTGGGTGGTTTTAGTACAGAAACAAAAATGTTCTCACTTTTATAGTAAATGAAGGAAGTCAAGGTTTTAGGTTTAGATCGCTAAAAAACAAACTATCAAAACAGAGCCTTTTATTTATAAGAGCAGATGTGGCACAGGTGAAATATGCTCTTCACAGAAGATGGACTTTTAATTGAGGTTCTCTTGGCAGTGCCAGATTAATGAGATGCCAGCCTTCTCTGTCTGTGTGCGCTGGTTGATAGGGGAAAATGTCAAAACAGCCATGTCCATTTTTCACGCAAGGATGACAAAGGCTGCGTACTTGGGGAAACAAAGGGGACCTGGCTCTGTGCTGCGGATCCGCCTCAAACAGCCTCAGCCCTGCCTGGCGTATTACTTTCCACTGTATGGATCAGATTACTGCCTCACCGAAGACCTTAAAAGCAAACTAAGTCCAGGTTGGAAGCCAGACTTGGTTGTAGTATCTCAAAATCTTAATAACACAGATTACTCTTGTTTTGTCAAGCTGTACGCTGAAGTCATAACATCGTGACAGACTACGAGAGAGTATTCTAACTATCCCCTAATGGATTTAAAGCGAGGGTCTGGTTGTAAATTATTTAGAGGTGATCTCCGGACGGCTTCCGAATGTTTGGTTTTGTGTGACGATATGACTCCACCCGTGTCCCATTTTGCGTCCTAAAAGCATCACATTTCCCTCATGAATAGCATTATTTGGATTATAGCCTGTAATCGGCTATTTATTTTAATGAGCCCTTGGGGAGGGCTTCCCTGCGTCTTCTCTGTGTACACGCAGGCCCCGTTCAGTTTTACGGGGGATTCCTGAGAACCCTGACCTCGATGAGTGAAATACGGGCCCTTGGCTAGAACTCAAGTCTGTCGCTTAACTGGGGACCCAGACACATGAAATGGCCGTAATAAAACCAGGGCCCATAAATTCTCTTAGAGGGTGGGAGGCCTGGTTGTCTGTGCTGTTATGTCAACACTGACCATAATTACAAGGTAATAAGGACACGCTCTAAGTGCTAAATCAATGGTGCTAACAAACTGTTATTTTTAAAGCTGGGATGTGATTGACTGCTGAAGTGCAGAATGGGATAGCCACAGGCGTGGTGTCATATGGCTGTGAACTGAGGAGAACATGCCGATTGTATAAAAGGCCCTCATCCATCATTATTGATCTCTCACTTACTGTAAAGTGGGGGCATTTTTACTGTATTTGTGTTTTTTTTTTCCCCTTTGTGTGTTGCTGTGTGTGTGTGTGCGTGCATATCTGTGTATCACTGACAAAGTAAATAAATTAGGAACCTCACAACTCATATGAATCCCATTAGTTCAAGAGAATTAATCTCGTAGTGTGCCTCTGCCGCCGGTTTCAGCGATGCCTAACTTGCTTTCCGCAGAGCTCGATGGCGATGCTCAGCGCGCTGATACATGGGGTAGAAACACACCGTGAAATCTGTCTTGTGAGTTTTGCTCTGGCATTTCATTTCTGAGAGCTTGCATTTTTCTAATGCGCATTATGGCTCTACACTGACATTTTAGTGTGTGATGACAAATACTGGTGAGCTCCGTTTTTTTGCAATATCACACTTGGATTTTTTAACTGGATTTAAATTGTTGAGATGTTTCACACACACACTTCCACTGGAACATGCAGAGAGATATTTGTCGTAGGATTTACAACGTGTTGTTACTATATCGGATTCATTTATCACAGTGGCTGAAAGCGATTGTTTCACTTCTCCCTGACGTGTGTAATGCCTGTGTACTTTGTCGGCCACGTCCCACACTAAACCATAAGGTTGTCCTGCATTCTTGCCCTCTAATTTATGTATCCAGAATCAAAAGACATGGGCTCTACAGGTCAGCTGTCACATTCCTGTATTCCCACAGGCACTCATGGAGAACGGCGAGATGGAGTGGGAAGAGATTTATGGCACAAACCCGTCCAGGGTCCTTAAAACTCTGGCAAGCGCTGCTGCCACCTCTTCCTCTTTCTCTCCCATCGCCCTGCTCACCTCTCCTTCTCCATCCGCTGTCCAACCAAAACCCAGAGAGAGGGAGACGGGCCAGCCAATCCGGCGCGTCTCCCAAAGCAGAGCGTCACATCACATTTGGCCGAAGTGTTCAGCTGCAGCTGCTCGTTAGAAACAATGAGAACATGGACACCACTGACACCTTGTGGCTGTTTCTAGCAGAGTCTCGTAACAGGACGGTTTTATTAAATGACACCTTATACAAACACCAAAAGCTGATTTACAGCCTTATAGATTTACGTGCTGCGATTTACAGCCTCTATAAATACAAGTTATGATATTAAAAATTGCAATAATAAATCCTAAACGTCATTTTGTGTTTAAATGGCCACTCGTATTCTATCCAGGCTACCTGTGACAGTCTTTTTTTAGGGTCACAACAGACTTCTTCTATGTTTAACAAGCCGGTTTGGCCCACTGCCCACAGGTCACACTGTCTGAATGCAGCTGAAGAAAAGGAAAAGTGGGCAAACAATCAGATGGGAAAAGTCAAGCAAGAGAGACAAAGAGAGTGGATCCCTTTATTCTTTTGTGTGAACCCTGTCCCCCCTCTCCTTTCTCCTTTTCTCTGTCACACACCCATTTAAAGACCCCTGGCTGCTATTGTGGCCATAGACACCAAGACGCTATAGACAGGCAAGACATCCTATTTACCACCCAAAGTAGCAGGGGGTGAGTCTGGGGTTTGGGGTCATGCAGGAGGCAGCGGTCATCCCCCGGTCAACTACAGTAGGTCATTATTCAGCCCAAGCCAATAGCCCAGAACCGCGTCCGAGCAACCCACCCCCAATCCATTCTGCTTAATTATTATAAATGAGGGGCGGCGTAAACAGCCATCATTACAGACACTCAGTGGCATACACAAATCCACTTTAAATTGCTATTAAGTTAAGGAGCTATCTGTAATCCCAGGCGTGCATTAGAAAGGAGCGAGTAGGTTTTCTTTTTATTAAATCTCATCGTCCCTGAGATATTTTCAAATGTTCTCATGCTCTGTCATGTTTCCAATTTGAAGCCAATTCACTGATTTAATTAAAAGCCCACTTGGAAAAAATGGACACTAAGTAGCCATTTCGATCTCTGGTTGTGCAGAATTATCATCCATATTTCTGGATGGATTTCGACAAGATTTCTTTTGGCGCTGAATCCTTATAACCTGCTCAAAATAAGCATTTTTTTCCCCACAGTTTCAGGTATTATCAGGTCATTTGTGAGGTGTACCCGTGTGAGCAGTCGGGAGAGCTCGCTAACCTGATAGCGGGTTACAGAGGTGTCGGTGTTTCTTTGTTAGAGTGACCAGTGATGGAAGAACTGCAGAGAGCTGCAGTGTATCCGATGAGTCTATGTAGAGGAGAAAGAGAAAGAAACGCAGGAAGA
>NTHP01000048.1:301888-317656 GCA_003416845.1 Oplegnathus fasciatus | reverse complement strand
TAATCGATTGATTGTCGACTATTAAATTAATCGCCAACTATTTTGATGATCGATTTGAGTCATTTTTTAAGAGAAAGTGTCCAAATTCTCTGATTTCAGCTTCTCAAATGTGAATATTTTCTGTTATTTTTAGTCCTCTGTGACAGTAAACTGAATATATTTGGATTGTGGACAAAACAAGACATTTGAGGACGTCACCTCGGGCTTTGGGAAACAGTGATCAATATTTTTCACCATTTTCTGGACCAAACAACTAATCGATTAATCGAGAAAATGATCCACACATTGATCGGTAATGAAAATAATCGTTAGTTGCAGCCCTAAAATATTGTACCTGTTACTTCTCTACATTTATCTGACACTGAAAGTTACTAGTTACTTTTTACATTAAAAAACATGATGTGATTATATGATATGATGCAGTACGACACTACTAATCTACCCAGTAGTGTACAAAGTATCTAAAATTGGTTCCACATTGACATTAAAATGCTCTTCCATGTATTTCTTAGTGATAAAAACAGAATAATATAATATCCTATAATAATATAACACTGTGAAAGTAGCCATTCTGACTGACGAGTACTTTAAATACATTTTGCTGATAATACTTCTGTACTTTTACTTAAGTAACATTTTGTACAAAGGACTTTTACTTGTAAAGGAGTATTTTCAGACTATGGTATTTCTACTTTTACATAAGGATCTGAGTACTTCTTCCACCACTGCCCGTAAGAGATCCAATGAGTTTACACCATGTCAAAAGGTAATGGGTAACTTTAAGCAATGCAGATTAGGCAGTCTTTTTAAAGTAGAAATCTGCTGGGACGAAATCGACATACACATGTGGGTTTTCAAACGTGGAGCACATTGATGACTGGTAATCTGCACTGCCTCACGTTTGTACCCATGTATCTTTTCAATAAATCCCATTCTCCAATGCTGTTTTCTCCTCTCGACGTTGACCAGGAACCTGCTGGTCCCCAGGTCTACCTGATGAGTATGAGCCTGACTACAGAACCCCCTAACGATGGTCCCACTGTTACAGAAGGTTTAATACATTATTATTATTTTCTGACATAAATTTCTCTGTATCACTTGTCCTTGTGCGGTAAGGTGTGTGTCAAGAGTCGAGGAATGACTAAAGTGATGTATGTTAACAAAGTGGCAGTATAAATGTTTGTAACCCATTTGAAGCTGCGCTCAGCAGAATGATTTAACATCCATCTGTGAAAAACACAAAGTAACATGTGTCCCAAACAAATCTTTAACTCAGTTTTCAGTTTCAAGGCTCAGCAGCCGTCACAGGGTGGGTGCCTTCAGGATCGGTAACTATCTGCTTATTACTTCTGTTTCTAACCCATCAGAGAGCAAAATGACCACACCTGAGAAGAAGGACAAGAAGCCGGATGATGTGCCAGAGGAAGAGGAGGAGGAGGAGGAATACGTGGTGGAAAAGGTCCTGAATCGGCGGGTGGTGAAAGGGAGAGTGGAGTATCTTCTCAAGTGGAAAGGCTTCTCTGAGTGAGTGTTTTGGGGGGAGTTGTTGTCATAAACCAAACATTTATACAATCCTCTAAATCGGAGATTGCATTAAAATTATAACCAAGAAAAGAGTGAGATATTTAACAGGTGACTGAATCATTAATTAAAATACATGAATGCTGCATTTTTACGTGCTTGTGTCTGCAGTGAAGACAACACGTGGGAGCCAGAAGACAACCTGGACTGTCCAGATTTGATTGCAGAGTTTCTGCAGTCCCAGAAATCAGCACACGATGGGAAGAGGAAGGCGGCCGGAGAGGCAGAAGGAGATGAAAGTAAAACAAAGAAGAAAAAAGATGATGTAAGTCCTATTTCTTTGTTTTTGTTAGAGTCTGTAAATCTTTTCACACAGTTAATTGTTGAAGTGGGTTCTTGTTTATCTGCAGAGAGCAACACCAGTGTCCTTTACTGCCCTCACACCTGAATACATTAATATCATAGTAATAATAATCCACTGGTTGAAAACACATGATATCAACTTACATCTTACCTGACAAAAAAAAGTGGTGTCATATTTGGTGATCTGATGACTTGTATGATTTCTGTTGCGTCGAGTGTTTGTAGCTCTATAAAAAAACCTGTATGCACAGGAACACGTGATGTTACAAGATCCTTAACTTGTTCAGATTTGGCAACGATTGTGACAAACCATTTCATAATCTTTAGCTGTACAAATACCGAGCACTGGGCTCAATATGCATAATTTCCGGATGCTTTATTGTACCAAGGGTCCTGACACACCAAGCTGACCTCAAAGAAGTAGCATAGACAAAGACAGACTTTTTCTTCGTGCCGTATCTTCTGTTGCAATTGAACGCACCACAAAGACTACAGCCAGCTGACCACCAACATGCATGTATGTTTAGCCCCTGCAACAACTAGTCGGTGATCTGTGTGTGTTAACCAACTGTGGAAAGACAAACAAAACAAAGTAGTCTCATATTTGGGATCAGATTAAATACTCATATCAGTGATAATATGTGTAATATGTCTAACGTGTAATATTCTGTCTAATAAAAAGTTGCAACTGTTAAGTTTTGTTTATTTTTTCTTTGCTTTGCTCTGCTGTTGTCAGCAAGTCGGCTTTTGCTTGTGGAAGAACAAAAGAAAAGGCAGAGACACAAAACTCTTTTTGATCTACACAGCATGAGATTGACATTTTTCTGCATTTTCTTGTGGGCAGAGCAATTTAAAACATCTCCAGGAAAGAATGGTAAACCCCAAAGCAGCCACAGTACGTTGGTTAGATGAAGAGTTGCAGGTGTTTATTGTAGTTCAGGCAAACCTTAAACCTCATCAAGCTACTTTTTGTCACGGAGAATCACATCAGAGGCTCCGATCCAAGTTGCTCACGAGAAGGCAGGGGGCGGGTTTCCGAACCATACGGAGATTCATGTGTCCACTTCAACAGCGCCTTACTTTTGGGAGCAGTCAACCAATTACAGGCTGCCCCTCCCTCCCCCACATGCAGGATGCCCTCTGTGCGGTTACACACCCACCACAGAGGCAACTCTCAGGCTGACCCCCAAACGTCCAGACTTCAAATCCACAAGTCCTCAAGGGGGCTCATGTGGACTTTCTAGAGAGTCTGCTTTGGGTGCAGACTTCACCAGACTTTGCTGATAGAATTACCCACAATTCATTGCAATACAGATGGGACACTACAGTTTAAAAAAAACAAAATGTCAACACAAGACAACAATATTTAACTTTAAAATATTGTACAAATATGAAGAACTGAAAAGATAACTCGATTAATGGATTAGTTGATAGAAAATGACTCTGCAACTATTTTGATAATTGCATAATAACTTTTTATTATTTATTTATTAAGCAAAGATGCCAAACATTTGCTGGTACCAGCTTCTCAAAATGTGAGGATTTGATGCGTTTCTTTGTCACACATGACAGTAATATGAATATTTGAGTTTTGGACTATAGGTTGGACAAAGCAAGACATTTAAACGGGCATTTTTCACAATTTTCTGCCATTTTATTGATACAACGATGAATTGAGAAAACAATCGGCAGATTAATCGACAATGAAAATAAATATGTGCAGCCCTACGAATGTGTCGAAGAAAAAAGATGATACTAAGGTACATTTTAAAAAAAGTGACGCTGAGCAAGTCACAGTATGAAGTCTGCAAGTCTGACATTTGGATTCAGCTGCATTCCTTTTTTGCTCAGATTTCTACGGCTACACACACAAACATGAAACCTTCAAACAAACATTTTCTGTTTTTACAGCATGTTTTTTTTCTGTTTGTCTCGATTTGTTTTAAATTCAGATAGGAACCGTGACATCTTGTGGGTAGTCAGTATTTATGCAGAAATTTAGTTTTGTGCTCGATTGAAGTTGTATTTTGTTGTTTGATCCTCAGACAGAGAAGCTAAGGGGCTTTGCTCGAGGGCTGGATCCAGAAAGGATTATTGGTGCCACAGATTCCACAGGAGAGCTCATGTTCCTCATGAAATGGTTTGTATGCACCGTATAGCACAGAAGCTGCTGGGCAGCTGTTGAAGCTGGAACATCAGTCACTGAATAGCCGCCGCGGTTGGTGGGGAATTAAAATGAGATATTTGTGTACGTGTGCCAAATGCAAGTCAGTCGAATGTGTTTTTGTGTTGTTTTCTGTTTGTGCAGGAAAAATTCGGATGAAGCAGATCTGGTGCCGGCGAAGGAGGCCAATGTGAAGTGTCCGCAGGTGGTCATCTCCTTCTATGAAGAGAGACTTACTTGGCACTCATATCCCACCGAAGATGAGAAAAAAGACGAGAAGAACTAACACAGGGCAAAGGGGCAGGGGGAAAGAAAGAAACTGTAGTTTTGAACTCGACTGTACTTTCGACAGGGGATTTGGGGGGGTGGGAGGGGGGCCGGAGACAAGCAAGACACCATTGGACTCATTCGTCTTTTGGTGTAGTATCATTCATTTGATTCTACTTTTATCTGGATATAATCTAACTGTATATATGCTTCAGGTTTGCTTGACAAAACCCAACTGAATTGTACAACGCAGTGTTAATTTTCAGTATCCACTCCAGTCTTAAGAGTCACTCGGCTACTTCAGTATCATTTTCACACATTTGGTCCAGTGCTCGGTCATCTTGCTATGACATTGTATCAGTGAGGTGATGTTTTTATTTCATTAGTGTGCCATTTTTTTACTTGATTCATTGGTGCTCTTGAGGGCAAAACTGTGTTCATTTTAGCTGTTTCCTTAGGACTTGTTTGGTGTATTATTATGAACCCTTTTCAGTGATTAATTTGGTCATTGGTAATCTTTGTAGTGTTTTTCATTACCATGTCTTGCTTGTCGGTTTTGGAGAATAAACCACTTTTTGTTACAGTGCTGGTGTCACTTTTAATATAACAGGATTATTACTTAGTAGGGCTGCAACTAAGGATTATTTTCATTAGTGATTCATATTCTGATTATTTTCTCCATTAATCGATTAGTCGTTTGGCCTGTAAAACATCAGAAAATGCCCATCAGAAAAGGTGGTGGCAACAAGTGTCTCGTTTTGTTCCACCGACAATCAGAAACCTAAAAATATTCCAATTTATTCTAATGCAACACCAGGAAAAGCAACAAATTCTCACGTTTGAACCTGGAACCATCAAATGTTTGGTATTTCTTGCTTAAGAAATGATTTAAATGATTGATTATCAGAATAGTTTGTGATTATTTTTCTGTCGCTCGACTAATTGATTAATCAACTAATTGTTGCAGCTCTATTACCCAGTTTTTGGCTGTTCATGATCCTGGAGCTCTTTCCAAGAAACAGGTTTTCTGAGTTTCTGGGATAAATTTGCAAATTAAAACCTGAAGCCCCCCAAAATCTGGAACACGGACTGACATAAAACTCCAAAGTTATCCAGGTAACTTGTGAAAACCTGCTTTTTGGCCCGAGCACGTCGTACAGTGTAACATCAACCATTCATGACAACTAGAATACAAGAGTCACAGGTGAAAATAAAAACACTTTATTAATCAATAAAAACAATTCTTGATTGCCAGCAAATATCTCAAAACAGAGGGAACTACATCCAAACTCAAAGCAGAGGGTGAGACTGTTATGGAGACATTTGACAAACTACATAAATCATGACGAACACAAACATGAAAATATTTACATAACAAGACAGACAAAAAAAAGTGCACTAAGTAGTAGCAGTACTAAATAGTTGGTGTCGCACTGGGTTACACTGAAGTGAATGTTAACCAGAGTTTCATGCCTGAATATCACATTTAAAGAGGACATTTCTCCTTTCAAAACTATTTTTTGGACATCATCTTAATGTTGCGGGTTCTGTTCAGCCTCTTGTAAATATTCTAGCCTAACTGCTATCTCAGCTGCAACAATTCACCTATTTTTACTTTTTAAAAGAGGGTGATGTAACATGTACTGACAAACGTCATTCAGATAGACAAGTAATAGCACTTCTACTTTGAGAACATCTTTTCTTCCGTTCTCAAAACATTTAAAGTGGAGATAATGACATTGTGAAATAAAGGCATTCAAATCAAAGTGGCCACAACAACACACGCCGCCATTTCACGCATTCAAATAACTTCTATCTCATGTATGAACTTGGCTCACTTTGTTTTCAACACACACAAAAAAAAACTTAAAAACATAATAATTTAAGCCCACACCTCGGCTTTACAGCAGTTAAAAAATTGCCTCCAGTGGCTTTCAGTCGGATAACGTTGGCAAATGAGTAACTTAAAAGGGATGTCGCTGCGCCACAGCGACAACTGAGCCTGTTTTAAGTTGACGCTTAAAACGAGGCACCCAAGAGGAAAGAAAAAAATCAACAAATAATCCATACCTTTGACCTGTGACAGCCTGGAGTTGGTAATCATACAGTACTCTCTGGAGCTCCTGGCCCATCACAGTATCTTAAATTCCTCTTATGATAACAGGCTCTGCGTGAAATTTTCAAATAAACAAAGAGGGTGTAGACTTTTACATAAAGCTGATGTGGCTAGACCTATAACCTTGCTTATACTACAGATTATGAACAGTTAATAAGAGCCTTCCTAAACGCAGCTCCCGTATTTAAACCTGCAGCGAAGGAATAGCGACAGACACGGCAAAATGCATATAGCCAAGCCTTTTAAAGACAAATTACAGTGCTATGTATAATTTATAAGGAAGTTGATACATTTAGCAATGCAGTGTGCCTCCTCCCTAAAACATCCATCTGCTCCTCTTGCAGGACTTCACCTCCAGGCCTCTTCTAGCAGTGGCCAGCCCGGGAACACTCAGCCTCCGACTCCTTCTTGTCTCAACATCCTCCTTCCACACATCAAACCCAATCTCTTTAGGGCCTTCTAAACTTAGATGCAACCGACAAACTGACTCAAAGACTGGAATTTGCGAGGCAAACTTACAGAATTAGAGTGCAGTGTTTGAGCATTTAAGATGTATTCAGATCAAGTGATGTGCACCATACAACCTTTGGTTAGTATAGGTGTTAATGGCATCCTAAAATTATGGACTTTCTTTAGCCTTTGGTATCTAAACTCTCACAACCATAGATGCTGTTCTTTGCCTGAAGATTTGCAACTTAAAAGCCTCAGTGACTATGAAAATCACTAAAAGTCTCCAGGGTGGGATGTGGTCTGATAGTCCTTTAAAACCTTCCGTGCATAGGTATTCCAACCATCCTCGTTGACAGTGTCCTTATACTTTTCTCGATACCAGTCCCTTGTTTTACCCTACAAATCTTCTCCATCCTCAGTGGTTTGGTGCAAAAGGATCAAGAGCAGCTAAAATTTTTCTAATAGCTCATTTTATGTCCTTTTATATCCCTCTTCTCCTCGCTTATTGTTTTCCCCCGTCTAAATAATGAAATATCAGTACTCAAACGAAGAGCTACTTCTGCTTCAAAGTTGTTTCCAGGAAAAAAAAATGTAGGAACAGAATGAAAAGGGAGAAACTAATGCAGGAAGAGTAGTCAACAATGCCATTTTTCTACTCACCAGAATCTTCTTAAAGGAAAAAGGGACATCTCTCTTGCATCTGCAGAAATCTTTCTTACTGATTTAGCAAAGTTATAGAATAAACAGCAGTTTGCCCCCCTCACTTCTTTTTGTCTTTTTGTTTTTTCTCGGGCTTTCGGTTCTGCTCAGCAGTTGTCACGCAGCGGGGCATGATCAGCACGCTGCCATCGGCGCTGTACTGCAGCGAGTACTCACTGGGAGGATAGGGCCGGCCCTCCTCATCCCGTAGCTGAGTGAACACCTCTTGGTACAGACTTTGCATCTTCTGCTTCATCTGCCGGATGGAACGAATGAACTCCATCTTCTCCTTCAGCAGACGGGCCTTGTCCCGCCTCAGGTCTTGGACGCCCTGCTCCAGGTTTATGATGGTGTCCAGCTTGCGCTTGCGGCAGTTCTGGGCCGCCATCTTGTTCTTGCCGCGCCTGCGGATGTCGCGGATGAGGGCTAGCTGGGCTTCACTTAGGTGGTGCTTGGCTAGAAGCTCGTTGAATTCCTCAACAGGCAGGTTGATGATCTTTTCGTTGGAGAAGGGGATTTTCATGGCCCGGGCTCGGCGTTCATCACGACTTGCGTGCTTGTCGAGCAAGTCCTGATGCGGCTGAAGCTTTGAGTTGTGTTTGTCGCGGACAGTCTTCTTCCCAGTTGAAATGGGGAGCTCTGGGTGCTCAGAGAACGCAGAGGAAAGTGGCAGGTTGTATGTATGATTGTGGCTGATGCCGTCGAGCTGAGGGAGGCCGTGGAACTGGGAGGGGTCCTGATAGCTCATACGGCAAAGCTTGCTATACCCAGGCTGATAACCCCCAACAGCACCTTCCTCTGTCTCCACTGTGGCAACCTCAGAGTCGGTGCTGTACCCCACAGCCCCCTCCTCTGAGAAAGTGGCAGATGTTGAAGAGGAAGACGCTGCAGAAGAGCAGGAAGTCTCGGAGCTGCTTGGAGAGGCCGGGCTGTGGCTGGAGTCCAAGGAAAGACCAGAATCTGAGTCAAGCTCATCCTCCAACTGGGAAGCTTGGGCCTGGCTGAAGCCCTCCTCCATGGCCAGGTCCAGCAAGCTGATCTCATCGAGCATGGACTCTTCCAGCAGGGTGCTGAATGGGTCGGGCAGGATTGGTGTAGATGTAATGTTGTTACTAGAACTATTAATGTGTGGTGGGAGAAAGATCCCAGTCAGGTTAGTGGCTCCAAACGTGGAGTTGATGTTGCTGGAGTTGCTGGAAGAAAGTCTGGGCATGGTGGTTCTTGGGGTGATGTTAATAGAGTCCAACTGGGGGTTGAAAATCTGGGGGAAGTCTTGGCTGCAGCTGGGGAGGGAGGCCTGGTGAAGGCTGACATCCTGGTTTACTGGTGTTGAGCCAGTAGAAAGTTCAAAGTTTCCCACCGTGTTTGACTCAGTTGTTCCACTTGTCCCATTGACACTGCTGGAGCTGGAGTTGAGCGAAGTGTTGTTCACTTCCATTGCCTTTGAACAGAAAATTTTGTAAGGTGAAATATACATATATTTCTCAGATTATAACAGACATTTTTGTGCTAAATAATTATGAAACAAAATCTGTATTTTTCTCTACTTTTTACGGTCAAATTATTTCACACTCTGACACAGTAAAAGAGGCAATTCTTTCAGACTTCCAAATATGCTTTTGCCCTAACATGATACACTTTTAATAGAGAAGGATTTTTTCCAATTTCTCATCATTTTCATTGTTATTTTGAAATACAGAAGATTTTGTTTTGAACCTACTTCTGTCAGTTCGCAGACCACAAATACATCAATGGTTCCAGGACAAACAAGTACATCTCATGAGCTAAAAAGTGATACATTTTAAAGAGGGAACATACTTGTAGCTCCATGATGGCCATGATATCTTGCCACTGCTGCTCCAGGTCTAACTGTGGCTCTGCGGGGGGCAGCTGTGGTGCGAGAGGAAGGCCTTGAGATGTAGAAGGAGCTTCTTCATTGGAAACTATTTCCGGGGGGACAGCTGGGGCTGGAAACTAATTGAAAATGTCATAAACAGAAAGCAAAAACTTTATAACAACTTCACTGCAGTTTTTTCACATAAAGCAATACATTAATATCTAGCTTTACAATACTTGCCATACATGTGAAACAACAAATTTTATGTTTTTACCTCAGATTCTTCTCCAAAAGGGAAAGTGGCCTCCAACAGCCTCAAGCATTCTTGTAGAGACAGCGAAGTCTGTGAGCCGATACCTGGGAGCTGGGTAACAACAAAAAAGAGACACCAATACAGTCAAAAGCGCTGATTCTGTCAGGACGCTTTCACACTTGGAGTTCAGTTCATTGGGCCGGAAAGTTGCCTATTAGTTCTGGTTTGGTTTGTGTTCACACTGACTTTTTACAAACAAACTAAGAGCTGTAAACATGAAGTCATATTGAATGACGGATAACTCTTTTACTGGACAGTTTTGCAGACTGTCCTGTCCTGCCATGCTATAAGTCGGGAGTGCAACTGGACTTCGTATATCATAAATAGTGAAGAGCAGACAAAAAAGAGCCATTTTGTAGCTGAATATTGTGGGAGGAGGAGTTACTGTGGTGGATAGATACTCACTTTTTAATGGGGAACTGCTAAAATACACGAAGTAGGACACAACACCTCTGTTTTTACTCTTTTTCAGTTGGTGACGTGCATATTGTTACCATGGTGACAAAATTATCTTGCATGAATATACGCTATACATCACTTATACAGATCGTGATCGGGAGATCACTCTCTTAACAGTTCTCACTATCAGCAGATGGATTTCATGGTAGTGGCGTTTTGAATTCATGCTAAAATCATAAATCTACTGTCACACAGTCCTGTGGTTGGTCTGCTTTGCTTTTACACTACAAATGAACAGCACCCGAGTCAGTTCGGAGGCAGAGCGAGACCACCCTGAGGAGGAGGGTCTCGGTCCGCTGCGGTTGGTGCTGTTGTTTAGACAGAGAGAGCCTGATTGACAGCTTTCACACCAGCCCAAACAAACTATGTAAAATGCAGAGTTTGTTTATCCAAACAGGTTCATTTAGAGAATCCTGCTGAATCCAACTGTCCTTTCTGCTGTTTTGTGTCTTGAATAAAGGCTAACTTATTTGAGTGTCCTAAACAGACACATTATCATAATCTCACATTAGTCTCTTGCATTATTTAAATTATTACATTGTTGATAAATATTCTGTGTATTTGCCTCATTAATGCTCAGCTACTGCAGTCAAGTCAGACCATTTCATCTAATACAATGTAAAAAAGGAGAGCCTCATTTTTGTGCATTTGTTTTAGATTTGGGTTAATTCATAAACACCCTCATGGATGCCACGGATACCAGCACTGGACGTGCTGCGTGTGTGTGCGTCGGTAGTTTTACGAGGATGGCATTTATACGTCACTGGACTTAGCGATTCTGAATGGCCACTGTTCCGCTGGAAAATTCTCTTGGATGTTAAGCCCTGAAGTAAACGTGATTCAATAGTATTTCAACTTCACAAAATGAGCATGAACAGCAGCTCATTAGCTCACTATAACTTAAAAGCACATCGACATCAAACAGCAACCAGCAACTCACTGACTGGTTTGACTCGACAATGAGATGAAAATCTTACATTCAAACTGGTTTCACAGATGAACACAATTTGTCAGCCCCTAATGTTTTACGCAAATGGTGAAAAGAGACTAACTGGAAATGTCTTCACATGAATAAAAACTCATATTCAGCAGACGAAATTATCTTTAATCAGCAGTGTGCAGCTCCCAAGTTTCCATTTTCTTTTTATGTGCTATAAGACAGATAAAATGTACCACCTCCCACTGGATGAAACACTAGCATGTCGAGATCCATTTAGTCTACAAACCTGCTCTGGAATACTCTCTCCCGTCTCCCCGTCCACTGGCTGAGCCCCTTGTAAGTTCACTCCATTTCTCCAGCTCTCTTGTTCCTTATTCCCGTCTTTGTTTTCATGTGGGCTGGGCTTCTCCTCCTCACTCTCCTTCTGACGGTTGCTGTAGTTGAACACTTCTCTTCCTGCACCAAGGTCGATGTCCTGTCGCCATAGGATGTCAATCAAGTCAATGTCCTGGAAAAACACATAGCAACCATTGAAAAATGGCCCTGTGCAGAAGTTACAAAAGTTACTTTATTTATCCAGGTATTGTGTAGGCATTCAATGTATTGAAATCTAACTCATACTGTAGCTAGGTACAAATGAAACCCAACATATCCGGTCTATCTATGACTGAAATTATTTACTTATTTATGATAATAAAGTAGTTCTCATACTGTTTCTTTTATACAAGGGTAATTTTGGCAGGGGAGTGTGGCGGATCATGTAACAGAAATGTAGTCAGATGATGGAACCATGACATAAACACTTTGACATGGTGGTTCATGTGATCAGAAAGAAGTCCTGGTTCATTACAGTCCAACAATGACTTTGTGTCACCCCTAACTCCAATGCCTCAATATGGCCATTATGTGCAAGCTTTCTCAAAAAACTAAAATGATAAATTACATACAAAAATAACAACTAACAACAATAAACTTTCATACATAGAAATTTTGTTAAAACGTAACAACGTAAATATAAATAATAGCATTGTTGTTTCTTTTTCTTTTGTGCCGTTTTAAGAGAGTAAATTAAAGAAGATCACTGCTTGCTGTGGATTTCAAAGTTGCACTCAAAATGTGACCAGTATCACAGCTGTAATGAATGTGACTCAACTGGTTTGACTAAAAATATCTGACACTGATAAAAGACCAGGGCTGTGGACATTGGTAAACCCATCTACACTCAGTATATGTTTGAATTTTCTGGAATGCTGACTGAATACAGACTCTTAGTAGTTGGGAGTGATCGATTAAGTTGTCTTACGGTATTTTAAGTGTACAAAATTGATAATAAATGCTTTCATCATTTATTTTTGTTAATATCTGTGGCTTACGATGATTGCTACTTGAAAATTAAATCCGGTCACTTAAAAAATATACATCCAATCTAACATTTAATGTCTCAACTGCTGGGTTTATTTTCACATCAGTAAATGATTAAATCCTGCCTGTCCCAATGGTGAATGTGGTGAAAAGCAACTGTCAAAAAGAGGTGTTTGCCGCCTCCTTTTGACAGATGCTCCCCAGGTGTTAGCAGAGTGAAGGCAGAAACAAGCTGTAGTACCTCTTTGGTGAGGTCGTCATTGCCATCCCTGCTGCCCTGCTCCTGGTTGCCCTCTGGGGCCACAGCTCCCAGGCTGCTGTCTGCTGCATTCAGGTTGTACGTGGATTCAGGTGCTCCACTTCCTCCCCTCATGGCCGGGGTAGCGTCAGGGTTGTTAACGTCCTCTAGGCCGGCCCCATTGTCCAGGGTGATGCTGGGGCTGGACTGGCTGCTGCTGGACACCACAGTCTCAGAGTCACGATGCACTAGCCAGGTGTTGAGCTCGGTACTGGGCACGGAGAGGCGATCCAGCTGGCGCACCTGGTTCAGCAGCCGTCGAGTGGTGAAGAACTGGTCCAGGTCCACACTCTTTGGGTGGATGCCATAGCCGTCCAGCGTGTTGCGCAGGTTGTGAAACTGTGTCTGGGTGTAGGCTGAGCTAGGGCCCAGGATGATCTCTCTCAGTGGGGGCAGCTGATTGCTTAGATAGGTGTCAACGTCCACCCGCACCCCAATGAGACTCAGAAGGATGGTGAACTGAATCAGGCCCTCTGTGAAGTACTTTTTCAGGTAAAGCATTTCTTTACAAAGGAACAAAAGGTGAAAGCAAAAAATAAAAACAAAAACGGGGCCAACTACCTTGGATCAATACTTCTGTACTTGTATACATGAACATAAAAAGTGGTTAAAGATACTGAGGGGAAAGGGTCTTCAACAGGATTCTGTATGTTTAAAAGGCATATAAGATCCAAGATGGGGTTTCCACTCTGAGAGAGTCCAGTTTGTGCTCAAAGCTTTGTTCTTCATAAGGTTCCCATTCCTGACAAGAGTGAGAAATCACATTTTATTGCTCTACTGCAAAACTACATTACAAATATAATCACACTGCTTTCAGCCCTAACACACGCAAGTCTTACCTGCCTACATTTGCATTAAGCACATGTTAATGAAAAAAAATAAAATAAAATCAGGACTTGCTAGCCCCACTGCAACCACTCCATCCTCCCAAGACTAGAGAAGTGATGTCGGCTCGCACCGCGCAATGCCTTTCCGATCTTGGAAAATTCAGCAGCCCAGAGATGGTGAACACACAGCTTTTAGGCATCACCCCACCCTTGACAGGACAACTACTTCTTGTGGGTGCTGCTGAAGGTGAATGAGAGAGTCGAGAAAGCTCGCTGGGCTGGCTAGCACACGCACCAACGACAACGTTAGGTGGCAGGCAGGGTCCCTCCCTCCTCGCGCACAGCTGCGCCTATCTTCGTCCTTATGACGTTAGCCGTTAGCTACCTTGTGTTTTGACTGCTATCACACATGTATAACCGCCTTCTTATATAACATAAAGTAGCGCTGATAGGACGTGTCGCCACATTAGCTGGTTAGCTTGCATCTCTGTTTACCCTAAAAAGTGACAGGTACCTCTACTGGTATTTTAGGACTACCTACTTCCGCTGTGGCTAGCATCAAACAATCTCCCTAGCAACAAGTGGTGAAAAGATGATTGACAGATTGTGCAGCCATTCACAGGGCTCAAGCGCGGTGACGACACATGACTCCAGCTACTCCCGGCCAATAGGAATAAAGCACGGGTGGGGTTTAAAGAAAATGCTAAACTACTATTGGAACTCGAAGCCTACACTGTGCTAGCCTTGTAAGCTAACTATCTTAAGCATTCAACTACTTTGAAAAGTAACTTAAACAAGACACGCTGCTACATCCAGCAATCCACACACACACGCTGCTTATTCACCTATGTGCCTGCTAACGTCAGCTCACGCCGTGAACCACTGCAATCCACGTATCGGCTCACGCATTAGTTAATTGAAAAAGTCTTGATTTAATACTCACGCATGAAGATTTGGCAACTGTGTCTTCATGCCCAAACGTCTACCACCACCTGAGAACAGTGACCGAGTCCTGTTTCATTAAAAGTTCCACAGTGTTGCCCGGTGTACCTTTCTCCAGCCTTTCCTCATTGAATGGCCCACCATGACTTGCAAAATTGCTAGCTGGCCCGGCTAGCCTAGCAGCACCGCTTGACACCGAAACACGCTTCCACACAGAGCATGCGCAGAACATTCTAGTAGCAAGCTTTCATCAGCCGACTGAAAATTCCCCCACTGGTGATATTACACACCTTGCTCCAATAAAGTCACATTTTTGAGATATTCAGAAGCAAAAAAACAGCTTCTTCTATGTATTTTTATTCCAAACAAGTAAAGAAAAGTACACCACATACTTTAACAGTGTATATATATACTCAGAATGTATTAATGTGTTGTTTTTATTGTTTTTATTCATTATATATATCCTGCTTTTTTTACTTATGCTCCTTGCTATTGTGCTCTTTGCTGTTTCAACACTGTAAATTTCCCCGCTGAGGGATTAATAAAGGACTATCTTAGTTTTATTTGGTAGATTTCATATCCATTAATGCAAGTTTTCTAAATCTTTCCCATATTTTGAATTATTCGGTATTTACAGAGGTGGAAGAAGTACTCAGATCTTGTACTTTAGTAAAAGCAGCAATACCACTGTGTATTAAGTAAAAGTCCTGCATTCAAAATTTTACTTAAAAAGTACAAAAGTTTTAGCATCAAAATATACTTAAAGTACCAGAAGTAAAAGTAATCATCATGCAGAATGGCCTGTTTCAGAATAATAAATATTATTGGATGATAATTATTGAGGCATCAATGTGTTCATCACTTTAATGCTGCAGCTGGTAAAGATGGAGCTAATTTCAACTACTTTATATAACTGTGAATTTGTCCTCCAGGGATCAATAAAGTTTGATCTTAATCTATAATATTATATCACAATTTATTTGTTGATTATATTTTGCATTATTGATCTGAATCTGCAAAGTATCTTAAGTTATCAAATAAATGTAGTGGAGTAAAAAGTACAATATTTGCCTCTGAAATTCAGTTGAGTAAAGTAGCAGAAAATGGAAATACTCAAGTAAAGTACAAGTACCTCAAAACTGTACTTAAGTATAGTACTTGAGTAAATGTACTTAGTTACTTTCCACCACTGAGTATTTAATTTGAAAAT
>NTHP01000048.1:277285-301300 GCA_003416845.1 Oplegnathus fasciatus | reverse complement strand
TGACTTACATTCATTCCCTGTAGACTAACCCTAACCCTAACCGCCACTTGCCTAACCCCAACCCTTACCCTCACCTTAACCTAAACCTAACCTTACCCTAACCTTAAAGCAAGTTTTCACTCTGAAATCTGATGATTTACGTTATGAGGACCTGCATTTTGTCCCCAAAAGGAAGGCGAGTCCCCACAATGTGACTGTGTAAACAGATTTTTGTCCCCACAACATGAGTAATACACGCCCACACACACACACACACATTTCTAAAATGTCAAATGTTTCTTACCCAGTGCTAAAATCCAGAAAATGTAAAGAACACACAAGACCTAAAATTAAATACCACTTTTATTTCTCCGAGTAGATCATGACAAAATATTCTGAGTGAACGTCTGTGAAGTTCACTATATATTAACCCCCATTAGGTTGACAGGCCTTTTGTGGTATTTCTTTGAAACGTCAGCTTCAATCTGCAAAAACAAACAACAATTAACAGAATTACTGGCAATAATACTCATAATTACTGAGATCTTTCAAGGAGTAACTTTAATCAATCATGGGTCCTCTGTGCAATGCATATTCCTTTCATTTAATGTGTAACTGTATAATTCTCATGATATATATGAACATGGATATAATTATCTTATGACAAATGTTTAGATTTTTGAACTTGAAGTTGATCTGCTTCGTGTGTTTACTGTATTCTAAGGAGTGAGAAAACTGCCACACAACTTTCTCTTTCTAGTGAGCTGGAAAACTGCCAACCCTGTGAACATAAATAAATTGAAATAGTAATCCAATACCAGTTTCTGGAGTTCCCGGGTGCATCCTGCCAGCAGGTCAACACGAGGCTCCAGTCTAGACTGCTCCTCTAGGGCTTCCTGCCTTTTCTCAACCATTGTGGCACCCTTCAGTACCAGAATGTCTGCCTGCTTCAGCTTCTGTCTCAGCACCTCTGACACACGTTCAACATACCTAAACAACACATTTCATACAAAAAAAGAAGAGAGAAAATTATGATTTCTGAAGGAAAGCAAAGGATTTAAATGCTAATTTGTCCATGCCAGATTTCTGGATTGTTGCTTATGTTACATCAGATTCTGTGTATTAACTTGAAATATGTAAAAAAAAATAATAACAGGATTTATGCTGACTGATGTTGGTGCTATGAGGATCAGTTATGGCAGCATACCGTGGCGAGGCCTGGATCATAAACAGGTGCTGCATCCGGAGAGAGGTGAGCCGGCCCAGAAGGTCCTGCACCTCTGACAGCATCTCTCGAATATGTTCGCGGGTTTGGCTTTGGATGACAGAGGGGGCCAGCTGGAACTGGCTCATAGCTACCACATCTCCCTCCTCTCCCATCTCAGTTATGCGCTGGGTTAGGAACACTTCCAGCTGTACAAACACATGAAACCAGTGTCCAAATCCAAATCAAAATACCATCCAATAAATGAAATACCACAGTAAAAACGGTGGCTCTCCTTCAACCAACCTGGTACTGCACAATTATTCATTGCCATTTAGTCTACTTTTCTGACTAAAACAAATACTGTGAATTCCTTTTACTAATATTTGGGATGCACACCCATGGTCCTTGTTGTTTGCAGTGACTGGCTGTAAAAACAATACTGACATATCACTTAATAAAGTGGATATGGCGAACTTGTTAGCAAACAGCTGCTTATTTACTCTTCCAGCAGACACGGAGCAACATTAGCATTCATTTAGAGTCGTGTTTCTGGCCACCTGACGAATGTAAGACCAGTATTTACTCTCCTTTTAGCTCTGAGGAAAATGTCTGTCTCTTAATGTTCACCAGCTAGTCACTAACTTAATCTGCCATTTGCTGCAAGGCAGGTCGAGTACAGTAGGTTTTTAAAGCTGCCTGCTGTGGCCGAAGACGACAATATGACAGCGTTGACAGTGAACCAAAACAGGTAAAGTTTTGAGCCATAAAACAAAAACAATGAGCTGAGAGGTGCTAAAGCTGCAGATTCAGGTGATAATTCTCTGTGTGTTTGTCACTGCAGGTGACCCCTTTCACATATTCATTTGTCATTTGATCCATTGTTAATATAAAAATTTGATTATAGCAGCTTTAAGTATGCATATACTGTACATTATAATCTGCAAAGGCACGCTATACATTTCTATATCTAAGAGTATTGTAATTTTCACAGATTTTACATTTATTAAAAAAGAAAATGATTAGAATGATTAGTCAATCTGTCAATTTGGTCTGACAAAAACAAGCAATTTGAACCCATCACCTTGGACTCTATTTTCTACTTTTCACTATATGAATAATAAAAAAAAACATACTGATTAGATTAATCAATGAAAAAAATCCCCAGTTGTAATTTGACACTACATGACTGTAGTCTTTACCTCCATTAGCTCATCAATGAACTGACTGCGTGACTGAGAGTTCTCCAGTATACTTAAAGCATCCTCGCCCCTCGCCACACCCTCAGGACCTACAAGACGACAGCAAAACACTTCAGCAAACACACATTTCAACAGCTGAGCATGAGATAAGTCGTGGAGCCATAAGGGCGATTTAAAAAAAAAAAAGAAAAGTAGTTACAGTTGGTGCCTGCATCCACAATTTCAATTTCTATGGGAGCTGCTTCACTGTCACCCCAGTCAATACCACCAGCGTCCTGTTGAAGGAGAAATTTATATTAGAGCAGTGTTTTTTTCTGTCTGATGTACCCCCACAGCCCCTTACAGATTAACTCAAGTACCTCGTCATCAGCACCACCCGTCATGTTCCAAATGTGTTCGTTTTAACTGATTTTTAAACTGGATCTTTCTTAACACAGTTAGTTATATAAATGTGTACATTGATGTTGAATTGTCAGTGCTTAAGTTTGATAAAGTTTGCATCTGGAGCAGAATCTGTACATTTCAACCACTTTTTCATTAGTTTTAGGAAACAATTTTAACTGTTTATTCATTACTTTTTGCTATTTCACAATTTATCAATTACTTTTAACTACTTATTTCAACTGTTTATCTATTATTTTAAGCAAACAGTTCCTAATTCTCTTGAGCCCTTGGCTGGGAATCACACTGTATTAGAGGAAAGGATGTAATGCTGAATGTGATGAATGCCAATAAACACTGAATGTATATATAATATAATCTTTTTGTACTGACTGTTCTTAATTTATATGAATATCTACATATCACTCGTTAAATAATATAAAATAAACTATATGTATAAAACAAAATGCAGACATGTTCATGTGTCTCACCTCCGAGCTCGGCTCCAGACTGATCCCCCAGTCTATTCCATCCTCAACTGTGATGCCAGAATTAACACCCTGAGTATCTGCACTGCTGCCAAAGTTACCCCAGTCAATCTAAAGCGGGTTTTAAAAGACAGTACAGAAACACAAAGTCATGGTGAGGAAGATCAGTTGTGAACTGACACATTAATATATGCATTTGACCTGATTTAAAAAAATGTAACTGTATAACAAAATAAAGATGGATTTAAGAATTTATAAATTAAGAAAAAACATAAAAAAGTTTACTTAAGTGATTTTTCCTCCAATCTACAGTAAGACAAGAAGTTTCTATTATATGACCGTGATTGTTACATAATGTAGAGACAATAAAACCAACCATATCGTCTGTGACTGTATCAGGAGGTGCCTCCTCCACAACTGGCCTCTCAATCACTGTGGGGACTTTCCCCATTTTCCACTCATAAAACGTTGTGTTTCCTCTCTTCTGGGCAAATGTCAGCATGGGCAGGACTGGTTCAGACCTACAAATAACTACATGTCAGCTCATGTGACAAAAAGTGAACATTTCCCATGGTTTTTATCATGAAATATAACAGAAAGAGTTGTATTCTAGGGACGTATACATATACAAGGAACAGATTTATTTCATATCGGGCTGAGCTGCACTGTGTAAGCCAGCAACAGACAGTCAGGAAGATGCAAGTACAGAGCAAAAGACAGCATGAATAAAAGTAGACTGTATTTTGATGACATACTCACCACTCACATACAAAGTTTGTGAAAGCAGTATAAAGTTGGATTTGCTCCTCTAACTTCGCTGCATCCTTCCCGACTTCATCGAGAACCGCTGGTAAGTCTTTGACCAGAGCCTGAAGCTCACGAGCCACATTTTCTCCCTGTCAGAGGAAAGCAATCGATCAACAGGATGAAGAACACAAAGAGAGAGAGTCTGGACAAGCATCATGTCATTTCACCGGTCTTTTAATAATTCTGAGCAAGTGTTTGTGTTCTAATGTTTTCCTGCGGGTGTCCACGCTCTTGTACTTACGGTGATGCCGTACTGTTTGCAGGCAGCGTAGTAGCGTTCCCTCAGGTCTGCGGCTGAGCTCTGGCACTCCACTTCCCGCCTGCTCAGCTCCTGCTGCAGCTGCTGGGCTTTGGCCAGCTGCTTCCTCAGAGCCGGACCTTCATAGCTCACATTGCGACTCAGCAAGCTGGCCACCTCCGCTGGGACACACAAACACATTCATTTTTGCATTAAATAATTCTACACATGGAATAATTTAGTTTCTATAGCTGAATGCTGTTTCCCCCATATCCTTTAATAATGATACAGCAACAAAAACTACTGTTTTCATCGCTCTGGTTTAACAGCGTATACAGATGTTTTCATAAAATGAGAAATATATAAACATATTGTTTTTTTCTTGTTTTTATAGTACACTTACCCAAATAGACATTATCTGCCTCATAAAGGGAGACAATCTCTTGCCAATCCTGTGGAAACAAAAACAAAAAACACAATTCAAATCTAAATTTTAGGATAGAAATCCCCTCAGACCACTTGGTTTGTGACACTAATTATAAACTCAGCAAAACCAACAAACTGACAGACCTGCTATGAGACAGACAACAGCAGTTTATTTAAATATTCTCACCTTCATCCTCTGAGATGAATATCTGCCAAAGATGTTCTTGGAGGAAGCCTCAGTTCCCTTCAGTACCTCCACAATCCTCAAGCAGTGAAAGTAGTGAATGTCTATTAACAAAAAGAAACAGACAAAACAAAGTATGCCAATTTATAAGCATTCATACAGAGGATGAGGACGTATGGTTTTATATGTTGACAACAATTAACTAACAAACTAACAACAGTTGATACACAAAAAACGCACATTACACAAGAATACACATACTAATACAGCTAAAGCAAAAGCAACAAGAGTGCATCGTCTAGAAGTTTATAATGCAACAAACGCCACTTTGAAAAATACTAAAATATTTTTTTCTTGAGTCACAGAGGTGATTTTGTTCTCTCATGTCTTGTCATTACATTCGAGTCAGAGCATTTGTTTTTCTGAAAGATAAATCCCTGATTATCTTTAAAACACTTATGGCCATTTTTAAGGCATTTCCAGAATCCTCAAAGACTCTTTACCATCTGGATAAAAAAATATATCCGTCTGCTGCACAGCAAAAAAGATTTTTAAGCAGCAGCAGTGACTCTAATTCCTAAACCAAACAAAGATGTTCGTTTTTTTTAAATGAGTGCAAACGGCAGACAGACAACATGACAACATAAGATGATAAGACAATATAGCAAAAAACAAAACAAAACAAAACATATTTCCTTGCTTGTTTCGACAGAAGAACAATATAAACGCTTATTGTAAATCAAAATATAATATAGTGGAAAGCAACATATAAAGACAAGTATAGCTGATATTATAACATGACATAAATTGACATATTTTTACCAGTTGGTATAAAGAGTCCTTGAGGATTCTGGAAATACCTTCAAAACTGTGTTAAATGTTGTGTTTGAAAAAATGGTTGCTTATCTCTGTGACTTGAATGTAATGTAAAATAACAGATGAGAGGCACAATGTGGGGCTGTAAGGGACCTACAGGAGCCGGAGAGAAGCTGCTTGATCTCCTCGTTCTCCGGCATGTCCTGGATGGCAGCATTGATCTTCTCTCTGATAGCTTTGACTGCGCTCTGCCATTTCAGATTACAGTGTCGTCGATCCAGCAGCCAGTCTGTGGACACAGAATGATTCAACATCATTAATATCTGTTGATTCGGCTTCACAGTTCTGCTGGAGAAGAAACATGAGCCCTTAGTTTGCACATAAACAGTGGTGGAAAGTAACTACTAAGTACATTTACTCAAGTACTGTACTTAAGTACAATTCTGAGTTACTTGTACTTTACTTGAGTGTTTTAATTTTATGTGACTTTATACTTCCACTCCACTCTCTCTCTCCCTGCCTAGCCTTCTCCTCCTCCTCCTCCTCCTCCTCCTCCTCTCTCTCACTCAGGCTTCTCTCTGCTGGACCATCGGCCGTCCTGGGACCTCTCTCTCTCTCCAGGCTGTCGGTGCCTCATCCAGACGTGGATCTGGATCATCGTCCCCCAGGAGATTCAGCCTCTTCTCCTCTCTCCCTAGTTTGCATGTTATCATGTCTCTATCTGTGTGAATGCTGTGCTGTCCTCTTATGTGTTTGTGTGGCCTGCCCTCTTCCAGGTCTCCATGGAGGAGAGGAGGTCGTGTGGATCAGGTCCTATTTATTTGAGCATCCTTGAAATTGCTCGACATCCTCCTGGATCAATACTCTTCACTTTTGTTCTACTATCTACATTTCTGTCATTAAAATTGTATACACTGTGATTTTGTTCTTGATTTATTCTGTACACTCGACATCTATTGCATGTCTGTCTGTCCTGGGAGAGGGATCCATCCCCTGTTAAAGGTTTTTTTGGGGAGTTTTTTCTCATCCAAGTTGAGGGTCTAAGGACAGAGGCTGTCGTATGCTGTATGCCACCTGAGGCAAATTGTGATTTGTGATATTGGGCTATAAATAAAAACTGATTTGACTTGACACTAAATCTCAGAGAGAAATATTGGACGTCTTTACTCCACTACATTTTTAGGCACCTGTAGCTACTACTTACTTTACAGATGGAGATTTAAAAACCTATAATAAGCATATAAAACACAATGCATTGTTAAAGTAGTAAATTAAACCACCCAACAGTATAAAAAATGAATAAAGCTCCACTGCAGCCAGCTCCAACATTTAAAATGCATCTCACATGTTCCTGCATCGGTAATAATAATCTAATACTATAATATATAATAATGTAACAATGGCTGCATAGTGAGTACTTTTTCTTGATAACAGTGTTACATACTTTTATTTAAGTAAGATTTTGAATGCCAGGGTTTTACTTGTGGTGGAAAGTAACTAAGTACATTTACTCAAGTACTGTACTGAAGTACTATTTTGAGGTACTTGTACTTTACTTGAGTATTTCCATTTTCTGCTACTTCACACTTCTACTCAACTACATTTCAGAGGCAAATATTGTACTTTTTACTCCACTACATTGACTTGATAACTTTAATTACTCGTTACTTGGCAGATTCAGATTAATAATACAAAATATAATCAACAAATTAATTATGATGTAATATTATACATTAAGATAAAACTTTATTGATCACTGAGGGACAAATTCACAAGCTACCCAGCAGATAAAGTAGTTGAAATTAGTTCCATCTTTACCAGCTGCAGCATTAAAGTGATGAACATGTTAGTGTAACAATAATAATTATTCAATAATATAATATATATTATTCTGAAATGAGCCATTCTGCATTATGAGTACTTTTACTTTTGGTACTTTAAGTATATTTTGATGCAGATACTTTTGTACTTTTACTTGAGTAACATTTTGAATGCAGAACTTTTACTTCTAACAGAGTATTTCTGTGGTATTACTACTTTTACTTAAGTAGAAGATCTGAGTACTTCTTCCACCTCAGTCTAATACTATAATATATAATAATATAACAATGGCTGCATAGTGAGTACTTTTACACTTTACATTTACATTTTTCTTGATAACAGTTACATACTTTTACTTAAGTAAGATTTTGAATGCAGGGTTTTCTCAGAACAGAGTATTTTTAAATTATTGTATTGTTACTTATACTTCAGTAAAATATGTTAATACTTCTCCCACCACTGCACATACACGTAGAATTAACAGCCCATTTTATATTCGTGTATTTTTGCCTTACCCAGAAGTTTGCTGGTCTGTATGTCGATGGGAAGGTTTTGAATATTCTGCTGAAGTCAGAAAACAGTTAAAACATTATAAATTACACTTTAAACTACAGTTTTTGTAGCAGTACCTCACGCAGGGAGAACATATGGTACTTTAACGCGACTTGTAACGTTAAACAGCAACACAGATAACAGACAGAAGCCTCAACTAAGAGGACAAACTCTTTTCTTTACTATGTGAAGCTTTGGGAAGTGTTTCTTTTTACAGCTAACTGGACTTTGACTGTGTGACAGCTAGCTAACGTTAGCTAGCAGTTAGCTTATTTAAACCGAGTCAGAGACGTAATAATTACAGCTTACCTCCATTTTGTCGTCACCTTTTCAAAACAAAGTCACGTCCAAGATTTTATGGCTTCATTACGAGTTTATTTAAAAAGGTTTAATATCCAGGATGATTGTCACCATCCGCATTTCACTGTTTATGACACGTTACGAGGAGGAGAGCCAATAGAAGGAGGAGATGTTACAGCCGCTGGAAGGACTGACCAATGATATGTCACTATGCTGACAGAGGCAGCTGATTGGTGGATGGTTTAGATCCTCAGTCGGTGCAGGGTTAAAGTTTGTCGGTAGAGGGCGCTGTCGTCCTTCAACTGTCTGCACGCCTCTGAGAGCAACAAGGTGATTTATTCATGTGGCGAGTGGTGGAAGAAGTACTCAGATACTTTAATCAAGTAAAAGTAGTAATACTACAGTCTAAAAAGCCCTGCATTCAAAATCCTACTTAAGTAAAAGTACAGAAGTATTATCAGCAAAATATACTTAAAGTATCAAAAGTATTTTTCTGCAGAAAAATGGCCCCTGTGACTGATATATTATTATTATTACATATTAGATCATTAATACTGATGCATTAATGTGTAAGCTGTATCTGTTGTAGCTGGTCAAGGTGGAGCTAATTTTAACTACTCAGAGGTGGAAGAAGCACTTAGATCTTGTACTAAAGTAAAAGTAGCAATACTACAGTGTAGAAATACTACATGTAAAAGTTCTGCATTCAAACTATTACTCAATTAAAAGTACAAAAGTATGAGCATCAAAACGTACTTAAAGTACCAAAAGGAAAAGTACTCATAATGCAGAATGGCTCATTTCAGAATAATATATATTATATTATTGGATTATAATTATTGTTGCACTAACGTGTTCATCACTTTACTGTTGCAGCTGGTAAAGATGGAGATAATTTCAACTACTTTATCTGCTGGGTAGTCTGTGAATTTGTCCCTCAGTGATCAATAAAGTTTTCTCTCAATCTATTATATCACATCATAATTGATTTAATTATATTTTGTATTATTAATCTGAATCTACAAAGTAACTAAAGTTATCAAATAAATGTCATGGAGTAAAAAGTACAATGTTTGTCTCTGAAATTTAGTTGAGTGGAAATATGAAGTAGCAGAAAATGGAAATACTCAAGTAAAGTACAAGTACCTCAAAACTGTACTTTAGTAACTACTGTAACTACAGTTGTGTTGTTTAGTTCAGGGGTCGGGCCCCTCCAAAGATGAACCTGAGGGGTCGTGAGAAGATTAATGGGAGAGGGGAGAAGAAAAACAAAGTTCTGCTACACAAATCTGTATTCATTTGTTGGACTTTTCTTTAATCTTCAATCTTTTTTGTGAAATATTCAATAATTTTACCTCTTTGGGCCTCAAACAGTTCTTTGAATGTCAAACAAACAATTGTACCGTTGTCAGATGAGTGTAGTGGAGTATGAAGTACAGTATTTTACTCTAATTTGTAGAGGAGAGGAGGTATAAAGTGTCGGAAATACTCAAGTCAAGTAGGACCTAAGATGTGTACTTAAGTACAGTACTTGAGTAAATGTATGTAGTTACTTTCCACCACTGCACCTTTCCATCAAATGGAAATATTCTACAGGTCTTGTGCATCAGTTTATACATATTTCCCCAAACCTTACATATGTGGTGTCTCTGGGATCTCAACTAGAACTTGACTGCTGCTACTTGTTGAGTGGTTAAAGGGGGCTTTTCCATCATATTTCCCATTCTTGTCATGAATCCCATTCTTGGCACCAGACCATACACAAATCTCTCATATGCTGTCACTGAGAACCAAAGGAATAACATAACACTTTGGCGTCTCGTGAACGCCAAGCTGGACAGAAATGATAATGGCTCCCTGTATGTGCAGCCGCAGCAGTGCCGCTCCTGTAACCTAATTTCAGGTCATTTGAATGTAAACCAAATTTGCAAAGTAAGCATCCATTCACTGTCTGCGCTTTTACGCAACCCATGCAAAACATCAGGGGCACTCACCTCATTCAGATGATCTTTTAGATCCCTGTCTCTCTCTGTCTCTCTCTCCAGCTTAAAGTCATTGCTTAGAGTTAACAGGAATGAGAAAACTCAAATACAAAGATGACTTTATTGTGCGTCCAAATTCCACATTAAAACAAGACTGGGTTTTACAGTGAGACTGATAAAGGGGATTTATTTGCAGTTTTGGAAAGCTGCACCTCTCAAGTTCACATTAACTCTGATGTCAGTAATCTTGATGTGGACTGGGCCGGCCTGAAGAAGGGACTCACTAAATCACACGGTTGCAACATTTGCTCACTCATGCACTTAGCTGGGCAGGCTTTAGGCGTGTGTGTGTTTGAGGAGGGTGTGTGCTGCAGAGGGGAGAGTGCAGAGGGACAAGGTGAGAGAGGGAGAGAGATGCTGCACCTGTGCGTGATCACCTGAGAAGGAGAATAAAACTGAGAGGAGGTAAAGGTTGTATTGTAAGCATGGTGGGACAGTTTCACATCTGAGAGAATCTCCTTCATCCAGCTTGTCATCAACAAGGTAAGAAAACACATTTAAGGCTATTTTATGTCTCTAATTCACTGCTGCAGAAACTGCTCTTGTTGGTTTTATATGCTTGACGACAGAGTGCACATTTGCAAGAATAGATCCAGTAAAACAAACCCATTTGGTTGAATATTGGTTTGGTTTATAGACAATTTTCTAACATATTCATTATATTCATAAAATGCAGCACATCAGACTTTGTTAGGCATCGAACGATAAAGTCTGGGACTTGTTTCCATTGTTGTCTCTGGTGTTTTCACAGTCCGACAATCTTTATCAAGAAATGTAACCCACTGTTTTCATAATCAATGAACCATTTAGATCATTTTTGAAGCAAAAATGCCAAAAAATTTGATGGTTCCATGGTTCTCAATTTTGATGCTTTTCCTCATCTGACATTAAAGTGAATTTAATATTTTTGGACTGTTTATCAGACAAAACAAGACATTTTAAGATGTCATCTTCAGGAGGTTGTGGTGGGCATTTTTATACTGTCTACTGGTGTTACAGAGAGCAAATGATTTATTGATTAACTGAAAAAAAAAATTGCAGTTGGATCCCTACAAGATGGAGGCAGGCATTCAATGTCAGACATGAAGGAATATTAGAAAATAAAAACTAAAAAAACAGAAAATTGAATCATATGAACAGAAAAATATGACATATGTTGTAGATGTGTTATAACATGACTGTTACTGTTTACCTCTGGTTAATTCAGCTGATGTCATTGTTTAGTATAATATTAATAAAATAATATACCTTCCTTAAATCAAGTCATGAATTTAGTAACATTTTTGGACTTTGCAGCCTTATCAGAATTGTTGACCTGCTTTCAGCACACATGAAGTTCAGCCTTCAGCTCTCCGTGACTGCCGTGTCCACAAGACAAACAACAGAAATAATTATCAACACTTAAATTGATGCAAATGATCAAGAACACCCAACGGCTCCTCATCAACTCATTCTACTTGGCTGTTACGGGTCAACAGTGGAGCTGGCACAAGGGAGGAAACCTGAGAATCTAATGAACCTTCAGCTCAATTATGAGGGCAGCGCAGTCCTCGGTGCCCTTGGAGCCTCCTCTCTCTCTCTCTCTCTCTCTCTCTCTCTATCCAGCTCAAACATTGTGCTATTGAAAGGCTTTGCAGCTGGTTAGTGATTTCCAAATGTGGCCACGGTGTTCCCTCCCTGCTGTGATCTGTGAGGCTTTGCTGAGCAGCTCACACACACATAACAGAATACATAGTAACTTATTAAAGAGAACTATGGAGGGCCTCCTTTATGTCAACAGGGCTTTTTGTCTCAAAGGTCACATCTAAGTCAAACATGGAATACTAAAAGAAGTATGTGTGCATATTGTACCACCATGTTCTCTTACTTAACACGGTGTGAAAGTGCTGCTCGAGCTCGCTTAGTTACTTTGTTCTGCAGAAACTGCTTGATGAGCCAACAATACTATGTAAATGCTCTGCAAACATTTGCTATAGAGGAACCTGTCTTTTGTTAAAGACTTAACACATCCACGTTGCTAAATTCAGCTTGAAAAGGAAGGGGGTTAACTGTAGATTTAGTGTTTGAATCTAAAGTAACAAGAAAGAAGCAGAGTAACCGAAGTAAACACTTTGGTGTGAGATGGTTGCTGCAGTGGGGGAACTCGTAAAAGCTCCTCTTGGTCAGAAACACAATCTGTTACCTGAGTGTCTGCACACAACCAGGTCAGAAATAAGAGTAATTAAGCAACACTGGGCCAAGATGTAACATTAGGTCCAGACTAATAAAGCACAAGTCCTCTTATGTAAAAAAAAAGTTCCTCTAAGTGCCCTTAGATTACAGTTGTAAAGTTACTATTCAAACCCTACCACAACACTAAATCAGAAATCCATTGTTTCCTGCACTGTGTCTTTCCTGAACCTTGGCACTACTTGTGCGTGCCAGGTGCATCACATGCTTCCGATAAGAGTGAGATGAGTGTTTCTGCAGGACCGTGTATTTGCATAGGTGCTACACGATAAAATGGCCACACCAAAGGAGGATTTGTGTGGTTCTCTGCTTCCTGTCAGTCCTCATAAAGTAGAAATCCTAGCGTATGTGAAACTCATAAAATTTGATTTATGAGCTACATTTTATTTATTCAAATATGTTTCATTTGCAGTTCACAGCTTGAAGTTTCTCCCAGTTTCCAACACATTTTTAAGAAGAATTCTACAATTATAAGAAACAGGAGATCCCTTAAAAGCAGTTTAATGACAAACTGCCTTATTTATTCATATTGGTGTTGATGTTACACTTAAAAAGTGGCTTTTCTTTACTTTTCCATGTAAATTTAAGTTTTTGGGGCATTTTTTGCCTTTATTAGACATTTGACATTGGAGACACAGACAGGAAACATGGGTATGTTGCAGTTATTTGGTATTTACTTTTTTTTTTGTTAATTATTTTTGTTATCAATCAATCTGGTGATTATTTTCTTAATTAACTGATAAATCTTTGGTGTATAAAAGACTAGAAAACTGAGAAAAATGCCCATCACAATATCCTTGAACCCAAGGTGACATCAGATGTCTTGTTTTGTCTGAATAATGTTCGATTTGCTACAATGAAAGTTGAAGAAAAGCAGCAACTTCTCACATTTTTGGCACTTTTGCCTGAAAAATGACTGACATGATTAATTGATTATAAAAATAGTTGCTGATTAATTACTCATCGCGCCCCTGAAAGGTCATCGTTGGCCTTGGAAACAGTAGTTCTACAAATAAATAAGTAAAATAAAAATAATCAGATAAATGATCTTAACTTAAAGTCTACTTACTGGCTTGTTCTGAAGCTTGTCTTTATGAAGACAATGAGATGTGGTTGAAAGCTCTGGAAAAAGATAGTAAGTAGACCTCAAGTTAAAAACTACCTTTTTAATTACACATCAAAGCAAGTATTATCAGGTCTGTTTATAAATGATATCTTACACACCATCTCATAAACCTGTTTATGATCCACTTGACATGATGCAAAGATTTGTCATCAAAGAGTCAGTATTCATTTCATGAGGAAATTATTTTAATATTACGGTTGCCTGGAAACTGGGAATCACAACAACTGGGGGGAAATAACTCTTTGTGCCTACAAGTGCCCATAAATCTGAATGACTGTATCTGAAATCACACAAAAGGATGACCCAGACGCCCAGTTTTATTTTGTGATACTGACAATAAAGTCTCCTCCACTTTGCTGTTATATAACAGCGCTCCTGGTTCGGCATTAAGACAACAGCTTTCTTCTTCATCAGGCGAAGACCTTTTTTTTTTTCTCCTGACTTCATATCAGATCACATGGGAGGGACAGAGGATACTCTTCAGATGCTCATTAATTTATGAGCTGAGAGTGTCAGGTGTCCTCCCCCCCGTTAGGTTACCTGCTCACGGATGAAAAGAAGCCCTCCACAGTTACTGTCCGTTGTCTGAGGATGGGTCTTTTAATACTAAGTACATTTTACTGATAATAATTCGGTCACTTTAACATTTTGAATGCAGTACTTTTCTTGTAATGGAGTTTAGTCTTACACTGTGATATTGCTGTGTTTACTTCAGTAAAAGATCCGGATACTTCTTACATAACCAGGGACGCTTAAGAGATACAGTGTCTGCCTCATCAGACGAGCTCAGTGCTTAGAAATATAGGATTGCACAAAAGTTAAAAGGCAGTTCAGGAATAGGGCCAAAGTTGGGATTTTAGAAATACTGTGGTCACAAGTCTAAATTCCACAAAATCCTGAGACATTTTTGACTATCCACCGCAAAAAGTCGTGAAACCTTTGGTTATTTTATTATTTTTTGTCTAATTTTATTTATTTATTAAAGTTTTTAATGTTAATGAGGTAGAAGGTTTATTATTGACACTGGAGATAATAGTTTGATAAAAAATTCTTTGCGCCAGGTCCATTTACTGGAAATCTTATGGCCTTCATGAGCGGATGGAGTTTGCTCAGTTGTCATGGTGATGGTTCAGCTGTGGTTGTACATGGGGTGAGATGGTAACCCCAGTTGGTTTCTGGCGTGGGATTGGAGTGTTCTTCGGTGTATTTATTTACAAAAAGGAAGATGAAAGTAATCTTACTTTTTAAAGGCTAAATTCTACAGACGTGTGTGTAACTCCAGGCCCATCTTCCCCGGCTAAGATGTGCAGTTTTTTTAAAAAGGATAATGTTTGATAAACTTTAAAACTTGTCGGATGTGAATGGCCTCACTGATCTTTCTCTGGTCGTCCACTTTTATCATGTTTTCAGACATTTTTTATCTCCCTACAGGACAATTCTGGTGTAGTAATCCCAAATCCTCTTCTTAAATGTTTAAATAAATGGCCTAAAAAATTCAAATTTAAAAATATCTAGTCTAAAAATTATCAGAATCAGCCTTAAAAAACCCACCGTGAGTAAGTTGTGTGTAGCTGTAGAGTATAAACTCCTCCTCAGGTTGTCAAAAAAACCCAAATTCTGCAGAGGACATCAACTTGGTGCCCTCGATTGTAGCTACAGGCGTGTTCAGGATGGCAATAAATGTTATTGTCCCAGTATATTTTAAGGAGACAGTCTTCAAAAAGCTTCTCAAACTATACTGCTGAATTTATCTTTTATGCTCACTAAAATGTGCTAATATGCTCTGTGCCCTTCAGGCCAGTCCTCCAGTCTCTGTTGGTGCCATGGCTGATCCAAGCTGGTGGAAGCTAACCTTCTCGCGCAAGAAGAAATCTGAATCGAAGGTCCTGTATGAGATCCCAGCTGAGTATGGCAGTAACACCGGAAACAAAGAGCACTCGAGCAGTAATAATCCCCCTCCAGACCATATGGACAGCCAGTTCAATGCCAGATTGGAGAAGATTGTGGATAAATCTGCCACCAAGGGCCGCCACGTCAAGGTGTCCCACTCTGGACGCTTCAAGGAAAAGAAGAAGGTCCGTGCCACGCTGGCCGAGAACCCAAATCTGTACGCAGAGCACAACCTCAGTGACAAGAACCATAAAAAAAAGACTGACAAATAGTGCACAGGCTCCCAAAAACAAACACCAAAATGCACATACTTGATCACAAATGTGTCATATATCAGTGTCACACTTATAAAAGCTTATGGAAGGTTAAAACATACACAAAGACAACCACGTGGCTCTACATGTGCAACGTGCAAGGTGGATAAACACTTGTTACCAGGCACCACACCCAGGTAGACACTGTAACCAAGTGGACTCACACCTATACAAACAACTGGTATCGGCAGACAACCATTACACATTCACCATTAAACAAAATCCTGGAGGCATTTTCTTTGTTTTCTAACTTTCTGTGCTCACACTGTTGTTATTTATCTTCAAAAAAGATCACTGAAGAAAAAGTCAAGACACTCTGCCTAACCTCTGAAAACATCCTCATGGATGAACAGTAACATTATTGTAAATTAAGTTTTTATTTTTATTATTATGGATGTAGAGTTTTGGAATTGAACCTCCTTTTTTTATGTCTTACTCAATCAATACACAAGTGAAGAAACATCACAGTAAATTTTTATTATGTTTTTATGACCAAAGCGAATAGAGACTTGATTTTGACGATTGTGTCTGAAATATTGTGGATACTCCACAGATGTGGTAAATTAAAATAAAAATGCTGTTTATATAATCTTTTCTGGAATCCTAAAGCATATAATTGTATTTTGTTTTTAATAAATGTTTCAAGATGAGTTAATATAAAAGAGTACTTTGTATTTGTGCAGTATGTCTGCAATATGTCACAATTATTCGAACATGTAGATCAATGTTTTAAGCGACTTAATGCATTAATCTTGGTTTCAGGCTACAGAGACAAGTTTGTTTTTTCACCTGAGCCTGTGTGTGCCGGTTCTGTTGACATGGTGATAGTAAGCGGACACTGACATCTGATACAGTGTCGTGCTTCTACATTTTGTAATATGATGTTCCTTATGTCAGTTCACAGACTCGCTGCAGAAATACTCTAATCATTAAGAACAATCCACTTATCAGCTGGTGGTGGAGGAAGTATTCAGATCCTTTACTTAAGTAAAAGTACTAACATCATTTTGTGAAAATACTCATTGAAAATGTTACTTAAGTAAAAGTATAATCAGGAAAATGTACTTAAAGTTTTAAGATTATATTCTCTCATTAGATTATTATTCCTCATCATTAATGTAAAAGCAGGATTTCACTGTTGGAGTTGGTTGAGGTGGAGCTCATTTTGAGCTATTTTGTATCGGACTGCAACTAATGATTATTTTCATTCTGGATTAATCTGCTGATTATTTTCTCCATTAATCAATTGATTGTTTGGTTTGTAAAAATAGTGAAAATAGTGAGAAATGTTGTCACAATTACCCAGAGCCCAAAGTGACACCTTCACAACCAACAGTCCAAACCTCAACATTATTACAAATAAATGAAAGTTATTGAAATACTAATTGATTAGTTGACTAATTGTTTCAGCTGTACTTGTATAAACTGTTGGATAGTTTAGTTTATAAAAAAACATCAGATTTTATAAACTCTTCACGTTTTGTGTGCAAAAATCTTAATTTCTAAAGTAACTAAAGCTGTCGGATAAATGTAGTGGAGTAGAAGTATAAAGTGGCATGAAAAGAAAAGACTCAAGTAAAGTACAAGTACCTCAAATTTGTACTTAAGTACAGTACTTGAGTAAATGTACTGTGCCTAAGCATACAGTGCTTTGTCAGTTATTCAGTTTTGTTGATCTTTGCTGTTTGAGTGTTGTGCTGCTGACATCTGCTGGCCAAACATGCACTCAGTCCTCAGTTACAAATTAAACTTTATTATCAGCTCTATTCCACAGTTAACTCAAGTCAAAACAACATTCTTATTCTTCAATAAACAACAATCAAATAGTACAAGACATACAGTACATAATACACAAGATAGTTGGCACAATTCAAATAATCAGCACTTTTAATCTCATTAATAAAAGGCAGGTAGACCTTCTGTCTTGATTTAAGACTGCTGCTCATGTCATAATGAATTAAAGTCAGCTAACTGTCGAGGCCATTGAAATAATGTAGTAACACTGCATTTTATGGGTCCTATAGTTCTCTAGAATTTCCGAGAAAGAGACCGATGTGTAACTGTAAATTCAGGGCAGGATATTAGAAACACCTCTAAAAGTCGACTCTATGGCAGAACAGTTGTGTTGGATTGCATTAGATTGTACAGGTGTACCTAATAAAGTGGCCACTGGGTGTATTTATTTGGGTTTACATGGATCAACTCTTTCAAGGAAATTCCTCTGGTAATCAATAACTGCTTATAAACTCAACACAACCAACTGTCTCAGAACGATGTCTCTATTTTCTCTGTAATTAGTAGAAAATTAGAAACTGTAGTTTTAGTTCATCTTTCTTGGAACTTTTTTAGGAAATGACAGACGTGTAAAGCGTTACCAACTATTTCAACATGAAAATGGAGCACATGAAGTCGCATCAATCAGCTGCGACTCTGCTACAAGTTGATTGATTGATTGATAACAAGTGGACAGTCAGTGGGGCAGATTGTGCTTTTCAAGAAATAAGACACAGTTTCAAGTTTCCTAAAGGTTAACAACAACAACACGGCTGAATAACCAACTTCACTGTCAATCATTATTAAACAGGACCAGGTGGAGTTTGCTCTCCCGTGTCGGTCAGGACTTTCTGCACACCACACAGCTTCTGCTTTTCATTTCATAATACATGGAGAGTTGTACAGTACAGTCTGGTTGCATCACACCTCTGAAAACCCCCACTGAAAGAACTGTGTGAAAATGTGCACTGACATGAAGGACTTGTCATGGTTGGGTTACACAACGACGTTTGGCTTGTCGATAAATCCTACACAAAGTAGCACCTATTTAATCAACATCTAATGGTTTCCATCAGTATCTACAGATGAGCAGTTACTTCAAGTGAGGTAAAGTTTATCAATGATGAGATGATGAAATTTGCTTCCCTGCATACGACAGTTTGTTGAGGTACTTCTCATGGGGACAGTCGCTGGTACACCCAGCCTCCCTCGGCAGCGTGCTGGAACTCTCCCAGCTCAGACTCTCCGTCCTTCGGCTTGGTGAAGACGATGCGGTCGTGAAGTCTGTTGGTCTGACCCTGCCAGAACTCGATCAGGTAAGGCTTGACGATGTAGCCGCCCCTGTTAACAAAGGACGGTTAGAATATTAAGAAAAGCCAGGAGTTAGCTGAGGAGATTGACACCACCCTCATATCTGTAGAGTAAAATACATGGCTGGAGTCAGCTGAAGGTTAATATAAAGCCTGGAAACAGCGAGCCTGGTTCTGCCCAGCGGCAACAAAATCTGCCTAGCAGCACCCCTGAAGCTCACTAATTAACACCATATAGCTATGGAGTTCAATTCAGACTGTGCATTGGGACTTTTGCAGCACATAAATTACACTTTGTAGAAACAGTATGATCAGCAAAAGAAAAATTTAATTCATAGCAAATATAATACAAATATAACGCCACATATATCTTGTCTGTTTAGTCGGTACAAGTGTAAAATTGACAATTTGCTGTTGTCTTATGGATTTAACAAACGAGATATAACGTATTTTTTTAGTGACATTTAGAGGTGCTGGTAGGCAGATTTTGTTTATTTTAGGACAGAGGGCCAGGCTAGCTGTTTCCCCCTGTTTCCAGTCTTTATGCTAAGCTAACAGGTGCTAACAGACAGCGAACAGACACATAGGAGAGTTTGATCTTTCATCTCTGCAAGAAAGTGCATTTCCCAAAATGTAGCACGACTGCTTTTAATATGACTTATGGAATCTTGCAAGGAAAATGCACCAAAGTTTCTTCACCTTTCCCATCATTTTAAGATTATATATTATCTTAAAATTATGATATATATGTTATTTAGTTTGATTTAAAGTAAAAGACAAAATGTGACTCTCACCAGTAGTCAGGCATGGGCACCTCTGTGTCCTTGTACTTCTCCTCCAGTTCTGCATTTTTCTGCCTTAGATACTAAAAGAAAAGACACAGTGAAAATTGAGCCTTGAATATTAATGTATTAGCTGCATAACACAGTATAAGTTTGGTTCTCACATCTCTGTTAGGAACTGGAGTGCTCTGTCGGCTCACGACAGCCCCGATCTGGCTGCTCTTTGGTCGGGAGTGGAAGTAGTCACTGGAGCTCTGGAAGGGGATTCGCTCCACGTTGCCCTCAATGCGAATCTGCATATCAAAAAATTAAACATTTATTGCAGGAAAATCAATTGAAATATTTTCAAGAATTTGATGAGCGCATGAGAGATGCTGACCTGTCTGTTAAGGGGTTCCCAGTAAAAAACCAGACACGCATATGGATTACTCTCCTATGGACAAAGAACAGATCAGAGATTGTTATTAAAAAGTGAAAATGGTTGTCATATTTTCCCAGAGCTCAAGGTGACTTCTTCAAATTGCTTGTTTGTTCCAACCAACAGTCCAAACCCCCCAAAATATTCAATTTACAATTATAATGAACAGAGAAAAGCAGCAAATCGTCACATGTGAAACTGGAATCAGAGAGTATGTATGTGGCTAATGGTTTCAGCACTTCTGTCATGATTACTGAGACTTTGCTCCCAGCGACATTACATCATTTTATGACACTTACAACTGATGCACCAGGAATTCACACAGTGGCGACTGTAAATCACAGATACAAAGCAGCTACACTAGTGAGTAAATGAACAGTTTCAGCTTTAAAAAAAATATTTCACAGTCACCTTTGTGGTGGGTTTTAAGGGCACAAAGAGCCTAGATGGCTGAGAGAGAAAGAAAGACTAGTTGCTCACCAGCTCAGAACCCTTTCGGCTCTCGTAGTTGGTGAAGAAACGGAAACCTTCGTTGCTGTAACCTTTCAGGAGCACCATACGAGCAGACGGACGTCCATCTCTGTACAGACAGAAACAAAGTTGACATTAGAAAGTGAAAAACTGAAGATAAATCTTTCATTTCAAAGAGGTGGTGTTACCTACTTGGTGGCGGTGGCAATGCACATGGCGTTGGCCTCCCCGATCTCAGGGCACTTTGTGGCTTCATCAAACCAGTTTCCAAATTGTTTGACTGGGTCCAGAGATACGAGCTGACTCTCCTCAAAGCACTGCGAACACAATAACCAGTTATATATGAATGCACTGAGAAACAGACACTTATGCTCTTGCATAAACTGCATGCAGGCCTTTTTATTGTTTACATCTCTGTTTATATATATTTATATATTTATAACTGCCGTTTACACCTGCATGCTTACATCACAGTATGCATATATATTCACATTGTTTAACCATCGCAGTGTATATATTTATTAGTGCAATCACTGTCTAATATCCTGTCCATATTACAGTTTATTCAGTATATTCATTTTATCACTTCTGCACACCTACCTCCACAGTATTGTATTTCTATTGCACCTTTATTGTGTTATATTTTCTTTTCCATACTACATTCTATTCTTATATTAGCTTCTCCTTTTACTTTTACATATTTTTTGGAGCATTGTTGGAGGGAACCTGAGAATTAAGACTGCTTCTATGTAACTGTCGTGCACATGACAATAGGGCTGCAACTAACGATTATTTTCATTATCGATTAATCTGTCGATCATTTTCTCGATTAATCGATTAGTTGTTTGGTCCATAAAAAGTCAGAAAATGGTGAAAAAGGTTGATCGCTGTGTCCCAAAGCCCAAGGCGGCGTCCTCAAATGTCTTGTTATATATATTATAATATATATTCACATTATATTCACATTTGAGCTGAAATCACAGAATTTGGACACTTTTTCTTAAAAAATGACTGAAAACGATGAATCCATTATCAAAAGAGCTGGTGATTAATTTAATAGCTGACAACTAATCGATTAATCGACTGATCGTTGCAGCTCTACATGACAATAAAGATCTTGAATCTTGAATGACAATCAGTGTCTTTAAATGACTAATCCAGGGTCTGTTTTAGCTTTTTTTTTTTTTTGAGTAGGTTGCACAGGCCAGAAGTCAAATCAAGGTCTGAAACATCTGGGGAGCATGAAAACACAGCTGCTTTCTCCAGGTGCATTCATATCAACCAGGTTAGATTAAAAAAACAGCACACACTGCAGTATTTATACACCCAACATTGACCTTATATCATCATAACCTTGCAGTTACACACACTGGGCAGTGGGTTAAGTTATATGACCCAGTATATTTCAGGTAACTCGAGTCTTTTGAACGCCGCTCACCTCCTCATCTCCTTTGTACTTCTTCCTCATGTCACTCAGGTCCATGCTTGCACGGTCGGTCGTCGATTTCCGGTGGAAATTCAGTGCAAAAACGCTTTGTTGACCCACCGTCAGGGAGGCATGAGACGGAGGATTTCTGCCAAATACACCGATACACCTCAATAAAGTCGTACTGAGTGTGCGCCTCATGCTTGTCAAACTGGCGCCGACGTAACCGCGCACACTCCCTTACGTAAAACATTACGCAAACGTGCGAAGTGTTTTGTAACAGGACGAAATGTTTAAGCATAAAAGCGGTTTGGACGGTTTTTAAACTCACATTTTCACACTTGGACTTCGGCTTTAAATAAATACTGAATTGTGAGATTTAAACACAAAATCCGGGAAAGCGATGACATCGATGATTAAAACTACACATCGATGCGTTATGCTGCATTCAAGTCCCATCTGTTATTTCGAGTGGAAAGCCGTTACCGCCACCTAGCTACCTCCCGTTTAACGGTCAAACAAGTGTCAATAAACTGGTGGTAAAATGGAAGCAAAGCCACCACCGTTGGCAGTTACAAACCAAAATCCGATTTAGCTATTCACAAATTAGCTATATGTTGTTATTTGTGTCTGAGTTCACTTGTTGGCGAATATACAAACATGTAACACGGTAAACTACTTTGGTGTTATTGTCTTTCTGCCGAGATGTCCGTGAATGCAGCATTTCTGCCATCGTCACTTCCTGAATCGCGTTTTCCTGTCAAAGATGGCGGCGACCTTGTGTGTAAAATTACTACCGAAACAGGGTAACGCAGAGTCAATACTGCATTTATATCAGTATCTATGTGTCTGTAGCGAGTCAGAACTGTGTTGCCTGTGTTTCAGAACCAGCTAAAGCTAGCTGTATTAGCTTTGCTTCAGTTAAACAGCGTATCAGAGGTGTTTAGTTAGCCAGTGTTAGCACAGCAGGCCCAGGCGTTAGCAGGTGTTTTAACAGATTTTGTGCCTTTCAGGATGGCTCCCCCTGACGCAGAGTGTTCGGCACGGCTCCAAGGCTGTGACCCGCCACAGGAAACCGATGCACATCCTCAAACAGAAGCTCTTGGCTGTTACACAGTACATTCCTCCAACACGGGTCGTTCCTTCAGGCGCGTATCCGTCCCAAAACAAGAGAGTCCAGGAGGTAACAGTCACCCCCTTCTCATCCTTTGACCCCTCCGATTTCCAGAGATGCGTATCATGTGTGCACTACGTGGCCAAAAGTTTGTGGACACCAAGACATTACACCCATATACAGATGGGTGTCAAGTTAAAGGAAAAATCTGAGTAAGTGAGTGGAGAAACATAACAAATGCAGATGCTTCCACACAGGTGCACTGCATGGTCCAATTAAGCAATTAACATCCAATCATGCTCTGTGGCATCTATAGAAATGCTGAGCAGGCCCAGTTGATTCTGATTTTGTATCAAGATGGCAAGAGGAAAAGATCTAAGTGACTTTGAAGGAGCTTCAGTCACAAAGACTGCTCAGCTGGCTCGTGTTTCAATAGGAACAGTGGCTAAAGCGACATTTAGATCTGTGGGAAGGACTTCAGTAAACAGGGTCGGAAATTGTGGTCATCAGCGCACATTTGATGAGCAACTCTTCCTCACGTGATTGAGAATGTCAATGCAGGACGTGATCAGACTGCCAGCAAGAACATCCCTTCCACAGTTACATAGAGAGGGATATTATAGCAGGGCTGCAGTGCATAAACCCCTCATTACAAAGATGAAGGCACATTTGAGAGTTCAGTGGTGCAAAAACCAACCAGGCACTGGTCTACAGAGATGTGG
>NTHP01000048.1:234637-277132 GCA_003416845.1 Oplegnathus fasciatus | reverse complement strand
GACCGACGTGTTAGACAGCGCTCTCCACCACCATCATCAAAACACCAAATGAGGGAATATCTTTTGGAAGAACGGTGTTCATCCCTCCAGTAGAGTTCAGAGACTTGGAGAATCAATGCCAAGGAGCATTGAAGCTGTTCTGGTGGCACGTGGTGGCCCAACATCTTACTAAGACACTTCATGTTGGTTTTTCCTGTAATTTGTCACCCGTCTGTATGATTGTTGGGCATTAATCTTCTGCTATAGCTATATCCTCCACTCTTCTGGTTTCAGGTTTTCCACAAGATTTTTGAACTTGGCTGCAGGAATTTGCTCCCATTCAGCCTCAAGAGCTTTAGTGAGGTCCAACACTGATGTTGGGTGATAAGGTCCGATTCACAGTTGGTGATCCAGTTCATCCCAAAAGGGGCATTGTCATGTTGAAACAGGGAAGAGCCCTCCTCAAAATGTTGCCACAAAGTCAGAAGCGTTCTAGTGTTTAAAATATCACAGTACAGTATGTTGTAGCATTAAGATTTCCTTTCATTGGAACTAAACGGCCTAGTCCAGACCCTCAAAGACAGACCCAGACCGAAAGTACACAAACTATGTGGACAGGGGTGTCCACATACCTTTGGCCATATATTGATATTGAAAATGTGCTATAAATATTGTTTTTGCCCTCTTTTTTTTATGCCTATAACTCTTCTTTGTGATGTCTGGTCTTTACTTATTCAGGGTTTTGTAGAAAAACATGGTTTCATTCCTCAAAGTACGGTATCATAAAGGTGAAAAAGTTGTTTTGGTAGGGATACAGAAACTCAGGTATCACATCGGCATTAATATAGAAACATTTCCAAAGATATCTGTAGATAAAAACATCAACATTGTCCTCAAACCTCAAGCTCTCATTGGAACTGTGTACACACTATTTATGATAACCATCTCTTTTTTGTGTTTTAAACTGTAGGTTAGCAGCTCTACTTCCATCCTCTTTTGTTCCCCTTCACTGTGAGACAAACTCTTCTCTTTCGTTCTATCAGGATAGTCCTTTGATGTTAATCATGAAGAGGGATTTGAAGAAGGTGTTCCAGGACTGTAAGATGGTCGCTGTGGTCCAGAACAGCGCCAGCAATGCTGAAGACATGATGATTCTCAAGCACAGGCTAAATAAACATGGCATCACTGTCAGGTTCTTCCCCAACCAGGTAAGGCTCAAATCGTTGGTACTTTTTAAAGGGAAAAAATAGCCACAAAAATACGAAGAGTACAAAGCATGTTCATCGTGACAGTGAGTTCACCATGCACGCCGCCCCTCTGCCTTCCACTTGTAGCTTGCTCAGGTGAAGTTGTTTAATTTTTTTAATGCCTTTATTAGATAGTAGATAGATGATGGGAAATTGAAGGTTAGAGAGATGAGGAAAGACATGCAACAAAGGTCCCAGACTGATTCATAGATGGTGTCTCAACCCCTAGGCCACAAGGGCACTCCAGTCTTGCATTTTCCGTTACTCAAAACACACAACATGCTACACAACTTTGACCCCTTTTTTTAAAATCTAATTTTACCTCGAGGATCATTTAAGTTATTGTAATCTGTAATCATGCTCTTTTTCAGGTGATGCGGTCGTTCCTGAATGACAGCGTTTACTGCAACATGGCTCCCCTGTTCATCGGTCCTACAGTTCTGTTTGTTAGCAAAGAGCCGAAGGCGAAGGAGATGCTGTCGACTCTGAGGGCCAGCCCACAGATGACTCTCCTGGGTGCGTTTATCTTCTGTGTCTGCGTGCGAGGAGGAACTTTGTAGTGCAGAATGATCATTTTTTAATGTCTGCTACAGATAAAGATCGCACATGCTGGGCCTGATTTGGCATTTTCGGCCTAAGATAATTTATTAACAACGTAGTGACAAAAAACAGAACAGAAATAGGAACTTTACTTCACACCCTAAGGGCGTGTTTGCAATCAGTTTAAATGATAGAACTAATAAGGCTTCTGAGAGTAACCGCAACTTGAAGAACTGATTATCGTCTTGTTGAAATTCGTTTTTTAATATAATGCAATAATCACACTGATGAACCAGGTACACAAATTAGGAAACTGGTAAAAATTAATTCCAGTCTTGAGCTACCATTACTACAAGAAACTGCAACTTCTTTGCTCGGAAGAACATTTTCATCATAACTATGACTGAGAGATTAACTCCAAAAAATATGTCAGCTGGGCTGCAAGTATCTAATGTTTCCATCACTGATTAATCTGCCTATTGTTAGTATTATTATTATTAATAATATTATTTATTTTGTTAAAAACCAAGTGTATAAAATGTCAAAAATAATGACAAATATCTATATATAGATCACTAGATCAAATCACTAGAGACCAAATAGAAAATCCCAAACATAATGAATTACAGTAGAATGACAGAGAGCAGCAAATTCTCACTTTTGAGAAGCTGCAGCCAACAAATGTTTGTTAACTTGGTTAATATCTTCAATAATTAATAATTAATTTCAGTCAGTTAGTTAGTTTGCTAATTGATTCAGCCCATTAGAATAAGATAAAAACAGATTTAATATCAAAAGTAGGATGAATCCAACAAGCTGGGCACCTGGATCTGAATGCAGAGCATCTGAGATGTCTGCAGTGACGTCTTTTGTTTGTTATTCATTAACTTCACTGAAAACTATATTTAACAGATGTGATCATTTAACTGCAGCTCATTCACCACCACTCATCTCTCAACAGGAGCCTGTATAGACAACACGTTGCTGAGTGCACAGGGCGTGGTGCACTACTCTAAACTGCCGTCAGTGACTGTCGTCCAGGGCGAACTGGTCAGCGGGCTGACGATGCTGACCTCCCGCACGGCCTCCATGCTGCAGCGCCACCCGGCCCACCTGTCTGCACTGCTCCAGCAGTACGTCAAACAGCAGAGCTCGGGCGACAGCACAGAGGGAGCTCCTAAAGCGGAGGAGGCCACGTAGAGCCTCAGAGGAAATCACTGGGACTGTTGCCTTGCAGATTTCCAGCTGCTTGGAAAGACGAGGGACTGTTGGGATGGATGCATACTTCAGAATTTATTTTAACTTAGTACCAAAGTTACAGGCACATTTTTAAGAGTGGAGCAGTTCAGTTGGTGCTAAATTCAACTAAATCGTACAATGTGCATCCACCCATTGGAGCGCTGTGGCTGCTGTGAATGAAGTAGTCTGCAGATATGACTGTTTGCAGTGCACCTCAACCTCCCATTGGAAGTCTTGGATGGACAGTGCTGCAAAAATGTCAGTGTCGCCCAAGCAGTTCCTTTATTTAAGGATATAGTCACATATAAATAAACTATGTCAACACAATCTGTTGCTCACTGTCATTTTTTTTAAATTTAAGAATTGCAGGATTTGTCACGCATGCATTTAAAAGTTGAGTTTTTAAGTGTTAAGTTAAATGCATAATCTTCACTGTACATACAGTAATACAGTACCAGCTGGACTGGCAGCACTGTTGTAAGGCATAAGTGGCATCATGAAAACCGCTCCAGCCAAAATAAACACAAGTGGTCACAGATCCTGATACGTTAATCTGCAGATTACAGCATGTTAATCTGGGTCAGTTAGTCTATAATGGCCTGCCTTTCTGAGGGAGTCATTACTCAGGCGTTCACTTCAACACCACACTCACAGAAACCTGTCTTAAAACACATTTAAATCCATAAACCAAAGGAGAAAGTGATTAGTATCACTATATTGACAGATCAATATACTTGAATATGCTTTGATTTTGATATTTATCACAAAATGATAGGAGCTGCAGACAAGGAAGGGTCACCTGCAGCATTTACAAACTATTAAAATAGTAGTAATGGTAAATAAAGGGTATATTTATGACCTGCAGTGAGTGATTCACAAATAAGAACCCATATCAACAAATATTTATGTTTTTCAGATAATTATTAACACATATAAGCCCATACTCTCCCCTTAAAATACCATATTTTATAAATTCCATCACTTACTAGTATGATGAGGCCCTATTTAAACTCGCACACTTTGCTTTACGCTTAAAAATGAGTAAACTAGGCGTGTAGAGTGAGTGGAGGTTGGCTAGATTTACCCTCCACTACATCCCTGCTAGACGCTGTGTAATTCCAGCTAATGCGGATAATGCCCAGGACACATTGCGCACGGCGCGCGCCGCCTGCGACGCACAGCTCTCCTTGGATTTGGAGGGAGCTCGTGTCACCCACCGCCAGAGAGGGCACGGTCGTTGAGATTATGTGATCAGAATCAGTGATTATCTGTGGAGATAACATGTAGATTGACTGTTTTTGGGGAGCGGTTTTCGATGGAAAAGCGTTTTCTTCGTCGAAATGGTGATTTTCCGCAGTTCCTCAAACGCCAAATGAGACACTTGTTGGGTTTATCCGACGCAGAGGACTGCAACAGATGATGAGAGTCGGAGGTGGATTTCAGGTAAGACTTCTCTCCTGGCTTTTAAACATTAGCTCGCTCAGAAAACACGAAACTGAAATGTAAAAGTCTGTGGTTCAATTCTGCTGCAAATTACCGAACGAAACCATCAGGATATTTAATATAATTAGATATCATGTGTTATATGCAACGTGGCCCACTGTTCTTATTGTTAAAATACAAGAAACGTTTGGTTTAAATGGTAAAACTTCCACTTCTCTGTGTGTGGGGACAGTGACTTCTTAATGGGCTTTAGATAAGAACCTGTGCAGCCCTGAAGAGTTCACATGGACCCTCCTGTGACATCTATTAAGGATGTGAAATCAGACTGGCTGCTCATACTGAACCATTTCATCTCAAATATATCAGTGTAGCTGCTTCCTGATTGTGCTTTTGTCCGTTAATTGTCTGTGAAAGTGTGTGTAAAAGACTTCCTCTCCTTTCTCTGCTGACAGTCACACTATTAGATATAAACTGTTCACATTTCCTCACCGCTGATTCCTTGTAGTCCTTGTAATTTGATTTAATGAAGCATTAGTCTGGGGAATCCTCACTTAATCAATTTAAAGTGTTTGCACTACAAATGGAGTGAGGTCATTCATAAATATGTTTTATCCTTCACTGATCTTTTATTGGCTGCAGTTTTTATTCCAAAAAACGAGATTATAGCTGTCATAATCTCTGCATCTTAACCCCGTCCTCTGGCATGATGCAGTTCGGTGGCTGTTGCCTAAACGCCTCCTTCACCTCAGTTGACTTGTTTTTTTGGCTTCCATTTCCATATAATGAGCTCATGATGTCACTCGTCCATCAGCATGCGTATCATATCTCCTCTCTTCTGAGTTGAACTGGAGGAAAAGTTGCATTCTGACCAATGATCATTTGTTTATTTTGAAGCTTTATTGCATTTTAAAAGTTGATTCAAATAATTTGGAGTGTGGTTGAGCTACAAGTCCTGAACATGCACGACCTGAACTGTAAGAAACTATGAAACTTATACTGTAAATAACAGATTTTCAATAACATAAGTGAGTTACGTGGACCTTTTTACTTTTGCAAAAGCTTCAAATCTAGTTTGTACTCTTAGTTAAAGTCTTGTGGAAACTGTAACTTAACTTTTGTCACCATCAAATGAGATCTAAACCAATTTTTTACTTGTAGAATATTCTTCGTGTTCCTCCTTCTGTAAGCAAGCTCAGAAACCTGCAAATCCTTTCATCCTGTTTCCACCACATGCTTTCATCACTGAGGTCAGTTACTCTCATCCTCTCCTGCCCTTACATAACAGCAAGCCAGGCGGGTTCTGCCCAGATTTAGAGGGATATCTTTTTGGATGCAACGCGCCATTCATTGTGTGTCCGTTGAGATGGCCTATATTCTCACTGTGTTAGCACAGGTTGCATCTTCACAGCGGTTCTTCTCTGCAGGCTGATGTTGTTCCAAATACAGAGACTGTCTGTTCACTGACCAAATAATAAAACCTGAACATGGTCACTTCCCTACTTGAGTGAATAAAGTTAGGTTTGAAAATGCACAACAAAAATGTTGCAAATGCATGTGTGCAGTGTTTTCAGCATGCAAACAAAATGTGGTCACTGTCTCACAAACATGTTCTGCTGCATGTTTTTACGGAAGCATCATGTTTTCTTTTGTAATAAGAAACCTTTTAACCAAAAAGCACTGCGCTGTGTTTATTCCATTTTGTAATTGCACTGCCTATTTTCAGCTTTTATGTCTGTAAAGCACTTTGTAAACTTGTTTTGGAAAAGTGCTATATAAATAAAGGATATGATTATTATTATTATTATTAATATTATTATCATTTCAAATTCATCTGAATGGGCAATTTCAAAGTACTTTGAAACCAATCCAACAGACAGTTTTCTAACTGTTGTCCTGCTACGACTGTGGTCAGCATCTTTGCACTTTTTAAATAGTGTCAGTTCTCTCTGCCTTGGGATCTTGTTTCCATATCCGAGTGACAAGCAGCTAAAAACATCCCCTGAAAAACCAATTAAGCAGAGGTTGGTAATCCTCTCCTTGCAGGTGGTTTTGGCCGTGGTGTCACATACAGGAGCTGTTATACCTGCTTGTGAAAATCATACAGAACCTTGTGTGATGAAGTTCTTCTGATTTGTTATATTATATAACAGGTTAAACAAGAGCCTAACTTACTAGATTAATCCATCAATATTTTGGCATGAAAAAATACTATCAGATGTTTACATCTCAAGTATTTCCAAACTGTTCTTTCATTCACTCGAATGGAGCATGTGAAAGGGTGTTTGTGTCTTTTTTCAGCACCCCCACCCATGTTCAAAAGCTCTAAGATTAACAGATTATTCTGTGACACAGTAACCACAAGAATGACAAGAGGCTCCACATCCTCAAAGGCTGTTCCTGTTTTTACCTCAAGCATATTAAAAAGGAGAAGCTTGGAAACTGTGCTCAAATACATCATTAATAATATATTTTTTAAAAGATGTATGATATCTGGAAACAAACTACAATTTAGCCTTATTCATTTAGAACTTTACCGTGTAACATTTAATCAATTGTCTGAATTTGGCATGAATATTTAGTTTTGTTGTTCAGTGAAGTGCTCAGTGTGGATCCAGAGTGATCTAGATGAGGATCCGGGATATACGAAGTGTATCCAGGCAGCATTTACGACATCACATGAACCGAGAGTTTACCTCTGTTAGGTAACTGGATTACACAGAGTCCCATCTCGTCTCCTGCCCTGTTGAGCCTATTTAACACTTTCTCTTTGGTTTCTTGCTCGTGGAGCTCTCATGGGTCATTTTACAGCTCCTCATAAAGGACATTATCAAACTTAATATGTACAACATTTGATAAAAGTAAGACATTAAAATAAGAGCTGACTCCACTGCAATTTATTCTAACTTTACACTGCAACAGTTTGTCCATGCAAGCAAACATTCTGATCATGTATTCCACTTAGGCCATGACATTTAAGTGATAATGATTAATCAATTTGTCGATCAACAGCTAATAAGCAACAACTTGATAATGGACTAATTGTCAGAAGTAATTTATCAGGAAAAAGATTCCAGCTCCTCAAATGTGCTGATTTTCTGCATTTTCTCTGTTTTAAAATGTAAATTTGATATCTTTGTTGAGAAAGAAATCTCACCACAAGGTCCATTTAGTAGCTATTCTGGAGCTTTTGATCATATCACATGATCTTCATCAGCAGATGGAGTCTGACCAGCTGTCATGGAGTTGTAGATGTTCAAATTTCCTTATTTGGGAATATCTTTGGATTTTGAACTGTGGGTTGGTCAAAACAAACAATTTAAACACCCCTTGGACTTTGTAGAATAAGTAATTAATCAACAAACTGAAAAAAAAGAATAAATAGATTGAAATTAAATTGAAATAATACAAATAACTTGCTGCCCTACCACAGAATCTTTTTTTCAGTTCTTGAAAATGCATCTGAAAAGCTACTCTGATGTGTTGTAATACAGACTGGAGATATAATATTAATAATATAATGTAATATAATATAAAGGATAAGCTAATGGATGGGTGATATAATATAATATTTTGATTTCAGGGCCATTTTCTCTCATTGACTAACCTACTCGTCCTGACATGACAGGGGGCTTTTGGCAGATTGCAGCGGATCTCTATTAACAAGCAGCCAATCACAACGGGGAGGGGAGTCTGAGGTCTGCGCTCTGAAATGGATTCATACGGATCTTCACTCAACCGCAGCCAGTCGCTGGCGAGCGGCCTGGAGAAGTCTTCGCCAACGTGGAACAAGCCGTCCCACTCTCGGAGCAGTAGCACTGTGTCATCTCGCCACTCCAGACAGGTGAGGCTTTGTATCAGTTAAGATTTCCCCATCAGAGAACAGCACTGCGGCCTGCCACAACAAAACTGTTGTAGAAACAGTAAACAGGGTCTTCCTTCCTTTAAGGGCGCCACATCACCAGGAGAAAGCCCAGAATAACATCTGACTCCTGTTGTAGTTTTAGGTGCTCTGTTTTTATTCTGATTTATAGTTGTTATCGTGAAAGGCCGTAAAGATGGCACAGTATAACAACACCACCCAATCAGTGTTATTGTGATGATGATGTTGATTTTATCATCGTATCATGCGTACAAATATGTCTAGCCCGAATGGTTTTATAAGACACCATAAATTAAGTTAAACCGGACTCCGAATACAGAATTTAACACTTTAAAGAGTCCAAAAATAAATACCAGTTCACATATCTTACAAAATCAGATTTTCAGACATTCAAAATAAAAACAAAAAACCAAAATGACATAGATTACCAATAAAGCGTGTTATTGCATCCTACAGTATGAGGGAAATCAAAGTAAAGACTAATTAAACGTCCACCTTGCCTTCTTTTTTGAGCTTTTGAGACAAAGTTAACTCACTTAAACACATCAATCAAATTTTGATCATCTGTATACCAGAATATTTCAAGGTTTTGTCGAGCCATTTCATGAAAAACTGACAAAGTTAAGTCATCTTAGTATGTATAATAGAGAAGACAGTTGGACTCCACACATCTGCTGTGTTAACTAATGTGCTTTTGTTAAAAAAAATAAAATAAAAAAAAGAAGTGTCAAAACTTGTAACGTAGCCAAATAAGCTTAAACCAAGTGTTTTTTCCATTCATGCTGTCCGTAGATTATCAAAGACTGGGAAGTGATCGACGACCTTCAGGTAGAAATGCACACAGGTGGTGACAATCCTCATGATATGACCACCCCGGGTATCTGCGAGGGATATCTTCTAAAGAGGAGGAAGTGGCCTCTTAAAGGTTGGCACAAGGTGAGAGATCCACCCGCTCTGTCGTCTTGTATGCCGAGATGTTGGCTTCATAAATAAAGTCAGTTTTTAAAACGTTTGATCTCTTTTTCAGCGATACTTTGTCTTGGAAGCAGGGATCTTGCGTTACTGCAAAAATCAACAAGATGTGAGTGAACGTTAAATTCTGTAACAGGATTATCACCTATTAGATTTGAAAACGCTAAAACGTAAGTTTTTTCCGCTAAAGGTGTCCAGGGGAAGAGTCCAGGGCTCCCTGGATGTTAGCCTTGCAGTCATGTCGATAAACAAGAAATCAAATCGGATTGACTTGGATGCTGGGGACATTCTCTATCACATGAAGGTAAACGTAGTTACCAAATGCTGCTGCTATTTTTCAAACCAATAAATAGTGTGCCCTCGGATTGGAAAAGACTTTTCCTGTCTCTCCAAGGCAAAGAGCCATGAACTCTTCTACATCTGGGTAACCAAGCTCCAAGCCCACCGCTTATACAAGAAGAATGAGGCAGCTCACGTTCACAGCGGCTTCCTCCAGACTTTGTCCCACGGCACTGTGGCTGGACAAGCTCAGAGAAATGGAGATTTGGTGACTATCAAAAAAAAAACCCATAAAGTCAAAGCTAACACAACAATCTTTACTCAAAGTGAGTCTTAGATTAACTCCTGCGTCCTCTCCCCTCTGCATTCACGTTACCAGAGCCCTGCAGGCGTGGCGGAGTCAGCTGGAGCATCAGGAGTGCTGCCCTCAGCTAACACCGCTGTGAATAGCAAAGTGTCAGCCTGGCTGCAGCAAAGTCACGACCCAGACACCTGTGTTCAAGGTATTTATCGTATATTCTCAATGGCAAAGACACAACATTCACAAACCAATGAAAGAGTTAGAAAAGAAGTGAGTTTAGCAGACCTCTGTAGCTCCTCAGCTCTGCTGTAGGCTCGAAGCTCCAGGCTACATTAGCTGCCCCTGGCATAACACATGCGAACTGTCGGTGGCGAGTTGCATTGTGGGTAATGTAGGGCGGCAGGATACGGAAGAAGAATGTTTGGAATAAAAAAGACGATATCTCTGGTTCTGCTGCATTGATTTTGATACTTTTACAGAAAAACTGTCCATCATGAGTCTGACGATGCTATAGGAGTGCAATTCACCTCTGAAACACTGTCAAGAAGGCAGCTATTGGAAGTGTGCTTTGCATTTCTGTTTCTGGTGGTATATTTTCTCATTCCTCTGCATGAACTGACTCATGTAAATGATGTGACATCAAGTTAAGATGCTGTATTTTCACTGATTGACAGCATGTAGTTTTTCATTAGGCTAGAACTTAAAGTTGTAATCTCTAAGCTTTTCATTTCGTTGTCTTTCACAGCACCTATGGCAATAATCTGTAATTGCAGGTGTGTTTTTCGACCTCACTTCAGTTTCAGTTTCAGTTTCCTCGTCTGTAGTCATCGACCTTATCTTTGTTTGTTTGGCCATAATAACCATTTACTCATAACGCCAGCAGAGACCGGAAAAAACAGTACGCCGCTTCACATACAGTTGAGTTGAAGAGCGAGTCTGTTGCGTTAAAAGTCTTGTTAAAAGCTTAACTGTGCGTTGCTTTTGATTTTTCCGGGAAAGTGGCTCCCGACACCAGGTCGTAATACTGCAAATGCAAGGGCTTTCATCAGTGGGGCATAGGCTCAATCACCATTGTGTTGCATCCTTCGACAATAGATAGTGACTTAACAGACATTTATTTAAATGAAAATCTTCGAGCTTATATCTTTAATAAATGCCAGGTTTTTGTCCACCACAATCAAAGAGAAAGTGTTTCTTTCTTACTATTTAATCATTCTCACCATTTAAAAGTGTAAAAGTTTGTAAAAGTACCCACAAACTGTTTTTCCTTTATCTATAGTGAAACAGCTGTCTCTGTGGAGTCTTTCCTGATGTTCCTTTTTCACTGTAAAACGTGATCATGACCGCATGAATCTTATCTGATTGATTAGTCACAGAAACTCAATAAAAGAAAAAACACTCTTATGTTTTCTTCCAGAGCTGAACCGTTGCCATTTGGACCTTTCTGAGCTAAACCGCTTGATCCAGAGGCTGCAGACGTTGGAGGCGGGCCAGGCTTTCACTAACGGAGACCTGAAGCGCATCATCAGCATACAGGTTGACTTTCTGTTCATTTTGGAACAGCTAATTTAATCGAATCACTCCTTTTTTCTAGGTAGCATCACATGAAAATAAAATTATTTGTGGTTTTATTTATTTATTTATTTTCTCTTTTTAAACACAGAATCTGTCTCTTGAGAAGCCGAAGAAGCCGAGATCAGGGAAGATGTGGGGCCACTCTCGCACACTGTCCAGAGTGGAGGCCTTGGGAATGGTAAGAATGGTCTGTAATTTACTCTGCCGATTAATATTTAGACCAAAAGATATGACTGACATTGTTTTACATTGATCTGTACATTGATTCAACGTTATTTAATATTAATGTTTTGATTTGAAAAAGTAATTGGTTTGTGATTGAAATCATCAATGAAGTCTTATCACTGGTAATTTTATATAACATATTGGGTGTAAGTATCTGACATCCCAACAGTAACATTTTGGGGCCTTTCTCTAATCCAAAGCCTATTCGTGGGATTACTAAATCGGTGAGTTGGCAATTGGCAAAACATGAGACAACTTGATTCATAAAAAATATTCAATGTTCTCCATTTACACACTGTAGCACTGACTGCCCTCCTGAAAAGGAATTGTGACTGTATAAATAATGACACGAAGAAAGTGTTTTTTTCAGGTTAAACTGGTAAATGTGTTTTGTTTTTCTGTGTGCTCCAGCCTGGTGTACTCGTAGTAGATGCCCTACCTCTTCAGTGCTGTTTTATTCAACATCCAAAACATATTCATAAGATTAGTATATTAGTATTTCCCACAGAATAGAGCATAGCAATGATATGATTTTGATTTATAGAATTATTTGAATTGTAGACTGAGTAAATTAAAAGGTCAGTCAAGTAAACCTGCATTTAGTTTAGATGATAGTAGTTTTCAATCCTGTTCTTTAGAAACCAGAGTACTGTTAGTTGTCTTTCCTGCCAGCTAGTTGGAGTACTACAACTCTGTAGGATTTCTTTCTTACCGAACAAACAGGACCTGGGAACAGAGTTGGTAGGACAGAAAACCTGCAGCACTGTGGTACTAGAGGTTCAGGTTTGAGCCATAAAAAGGTAGTCAAGATGATGTTCCAAATATAAAGTCCCTGATTGGATGACTATAACGATAGAGATCCTCTGTGTCTTTAAAGTTCGTAGACCTTCCCTCTCAGCATTGATTTTGACTTCACAGATGTAACTAATACCATTTTGGTCAATTTAATTGATTTCAGCGGGATAATCCCGGGCACAAAAATGAACACAACACCATGCAACAACAATGAAACCATTAGGACTGCACCAAGGATCCAATAGGCCTTGGTCCTGCCACATTTTAATGGTGCAATTAAATTAGTTACACCTGTGTTTGACAAATCATATTTTTGATGTGAAATTGAAGAGAGACATCCGTCAGTACGCGCCTTGCATCATTTCCTGTCAATACAAAATGTACCACGCTTTGTATTAAAGGAAGAGTTTGACATTTTGGGAAATGTGCTTATATAATATACATTTTTTGATATACTTAAATATTAAGCTACCACCTGCAGCTGGTTAGCTTATCTTAGCATAAAGACTGGAAACGGGGGGAAACAGCTAGCCTGGCTGTGTCCAAGCAGAACAAAATCCACCTACCAGCATCTCTAATGTTTGTTTAATCCGTACAAAACTGGGGGTTATGTGCAGAAGTATTTCTTAGCTGACGGTGACAACAAGACTCCAGGAAGTCACTGGGCCGGGGCCAGAGATAGTCCCCCACATGTTAATGTGTTTATGAGTGAAATTTGGTGCTTGTAGGCGGATTTTATTATATTTGAACAGAGTCAGGCTAGCTGTTTCCCTATGTTTCCAGTCTTTGTGCTAAGCTAAGCTAACCAGCTGCTGGCGGTAGCTTCATATTTACCCTGTAGACATGAGAGTGGTATCAATCTTCTCATCTAACTCTCTCCATGAAAGCCAATAACTGTATTTCCCAAAATATCAAACTATTCCTTTAACATTCACAATCCAATGTATATGTATGTATGTTCCATGTTACATTCTTCATATTGGATAGTATGCACTAACAGTATGGAATATTCTCTGCATAATCTGCAGTGTAATAACAGTTGTGAGTGCTGAGGATTGAAACCTTCACCACCCAAAAAGTTTTTGTTAAATTCAGTGAATATCTCCTCACGATCTGCATGCTTTCTGTTCTGTATGTGCACTGAAAAACCAGTCCGGTGTTCACACACAGCCCTGGCTCTGTAAACGGGAAACAAACAGAACAACTCGGGTAGAGCCACCAACCCAGGTCGTCAAACATCGACGCTTTAGCCGCGTTTCCACTTAACACTTCGGTATTATATGTCACAACCCGAAGGAGCACTGAAGAGAGGGGTGTATTTGTTTACCTGTTGAGTTCAAATATCAACAAGCTTTCTCCAGAATCACAGACTACACCTTTAATGAATAAATCATCCTCTGTTCACCTCGTAGCTGTCCTCCAGTCACCTGACCAGCTCGTCTCACCTCGGTGCATCAGTCCCCTCTATCCCTGACTACGTCTACTCCCAGTTGTCCCCTCCCACTGTCACGCTGACGCCCGAGGGCAAGAAAATCCAGCAGGACATCTGCGCCATGTCGCTACGAGGTTAGAAAAACAGATACATAGATAGATGTATCTATGTAAACACATAGATAGACAGGGTTCATACAAGGTATTATTGTAGGTAGATGAGCAAAATCCAAGACTGGGATGAAATACATCCGGAAAACTTCTAAATTAAAAGAAGTCTGAATTGAGTATGCATCCAACTTTCCCCTGAAACTTGTCTGTCTTCTTATTCCTCTTCAGTACTTGCTTCTCTGAAGTCAGTGCATGAAACTCTGTCCCAGGAGAGGCACAAGCTGCAGGAAGTCTGGGAAACTAACAACATCCACCAGTCTAACACATTAGCTGAGGTAAGATTCATGCTGCACCTGTCATCTGGGTTCTCTGGCACATATTCACTCGTGGGTTTTTGATGGCTGGTTTTCTTTGTTCCTCCCTCTTCCTCCTCCTCCGTTGTTAGCCTGCAGCAGTGAGGCATCCATCCCGCGGGCCTCCTTCAGTAGCAGATTCGGCTGCGGAGTATTTTGACGCCAGCGATGACATCCTTTGTGGTAGTTCCTCTGAGGTGTCTGATGAATCAGGACTCAGTGATGGAAGCACCACCAACTCTGAGCCAGAGGAAGGACATGGTGGGTACAAGTACATGAAGTATGCCATTTTAATTAAATGAATAATTAAATAAAATATTTACTAGCATTGGCTGTAGACTCTTGTTATTGCCTGAATAGAAATGGCAAATTACACTTTTGCCCTTGAGAATTATTTCCTGTCTTGATTACCAGTATGATTAATATTATTTCCTTTCACCAACATTACAGCATCAGCCACCCGGAAGTACCGTGCCAGCATTTCCAGGACTCCTAACAGTGTTGTTCCCAAGAGCACCGGCCGGCGTACTACACTGCCTGCTCCCTGTCCTGACAACAGCCATGTGGGCCTCATGGCTATCCTCTACAATAACATAGGCAAGGACCTGGACTAATGTCACACCTCTCTGCAATTACATGACACGTTTTGAGATGACACGTAGCAGTTTTCCCGAGGTTTATGTGCTGTTTTTCCTCAGGTAAAGACTTGGCTCGAGTGTCCATGCCTGCTGCTCTCAATGAGCCCGTTAACCTGCTGCAGAGGCTGTGTGAAGAGCTGGAGTACAGTGAGCTGCTGGACACTGCCAACAACACACCGGACCCCTACCAGAGGATGGTGAGACTATCCAAAGTTTGTGTAAAACAGATGGGAAACAATGTCAACACAGTGATATTACTGAGTCGGATTTGTTGTAGCAACCCTGATAAATCTGCACCTGCTTAGATGTTGATAATGTTCCCTAAAAATATGATTCAGACTCCAGTTATTTCCTGTATAGTAACAGTGAAGGAGTGCAGTAAGAGACTGTTATTATTACCTGGTAATTATAACACAGGAATATTGTAGTACACCTGTCTTTACTCTTTTTAAACTGACATAAATGAAAGCAGGAGGATGGCTGCTTGTTGTCTTGTGGTTGCACACGGAAATTATCCAGCAACACACAGCTACATGAGCAAAGTGATGCCGTCATGTATTTTTTAATAAACAACCAGGAGGGATATGTAACAACCAGCAACAATGTCTCTTTCCCACCCTCATCCTCCTGATTGCCTCTGGATTGAGTTAGAACAGCAGACTCGGAGGACAAAATAAGAATAATAATGTAAACAACATAAGAAACGGCTACAGTCCCGTTTGTTTTCCACACAGTGTGCACCAATATATTACCAATGGAATAAAGATTAAACAAAATGATCCACATTATTTGCAGGAAAAAAAAAAAAGTGAGCTTTTGTATTTTATTTCCCAACAGGTTTACATTGCTGCCTTCGCTATCTCTGGTTACTCCACTGCGATGTTCAGAAACCGCTACAAGCCCTTTAACCCGGTGCTGGGGGAGACCTACGAGTGTGTCAGGGAGGACCGGGGCTTCCGCCTCATCAGTGAGCAGGTATAATATCTTATTCAAGAGTATCTTGTTTGTCTCCTATGCATGAAAGCCTAAAAGGGCTCTGACCGGCTACTACAGGGGACCAAAAACGATTAAACTGACTTTCTTTTAAAATTGGGAAAAACCGGTGGGGAATTGCTATTTAACCCCCAAAATCCCCTCGTGGTAAATTAAGATGAATCACCCACAGGTGTAACTGAGCAGCTTAGCCTCACGGAGCTGCACGAGTCAACGCTGAGTGATTTATTGCTTTAATAAAATCGCTGTGACTAATCATGTCATCATTTATTTTGAAGTGATAGCAATTAAGTGAAAAGTAATTAGATGTCAGTCGTCAACAAAGCAGTTCATTGCTTGAATGGTAGCTTCAGTGTAGCTCCTGAGAAACATAAGATTTCTGATAGGCACATATTTAAGTGACCTGTTATTCAGTTACAATTGTGTTTCTTTTATGTTTTGCTGCCGATTATAATTGTGACAGATGATTCAAGATGCATTTTAGAATAAATCTCAAAGCTCAAGAAACTCAAACTGAGAGGTTAAAGTTTTATTTTTTATTTTATAATTTTTAGTATCACTGATTATAACTTATAGTATGTGATCAAAATCCTTTCCTATGGCAGGAATTTTGACAGTCTAATACAGGTGTAACAAAAATATTGACAGTGGCTGTGTTGCATTAAGGTGTTCCAGTGCTATTGTGCATGCTGTCTCACTGTCACAGCTGAATGTAATGGTTTCATCGTTAGCGTCATTAGTTCCAGCTGTGCTTTTCCTACTATGAAATATCTGCTGTTGTGTTTAAGGTTGAACACCTTTTCTTCAGGCGCTAAAAACTAAATTATCTTGGTAACTTATTTCAACAGTCCTGCACATCTAAGGATGAAGTTGCTGTGCTTAAAGGGGAACTCCACCGATTTTACACTTCAAAGTGTTGGGGAGTACTACCGCATGTGTGAAAAAATGTGTATTTAAGCCTTTTGTGGCTCCAGAGGGAGCTTTGTGAAGTCTGATAAATTGCCTCAAAGGAAGCGTCAGTTGGTTCTGAGGACTACAAGGTTGAAAATGAAAAAAATTTGCAGGTGTGGAGTTCGAAAGAAGTGAGCTTACCAGACCTCTATAGCCCGCTCCTCATCTCTGCTTGAGGCTACTAACTCAAGGCTACATTAGCCGCTACTAGTATTACACACCTGAGTCTCAGGTCGAACTGTCGGCAGTTAGGTTGCATTGTGGGTAATGTAGGCACCAGGTTTTGAGGAGGAAGAAGAATGCTTGGACTAAAAAAGATGATATCTCTGGTTCTTCTGCTAAATTGATGCAGTAATCAAGAGAAAGGCACATAAAACAAACACAATATGATGTGTAACTCTCTGTTTGATAGAGATAAAATGATAAACACAAATTGAAGCTAGCAAGCGTCAGAGCAGTGCAGCGGCTTTCAGTCTTCTCGGCACTTCTTCTTAATGACTGGTTTTATGACTGAGTAGACGAGACAGACGATCTGAGAGCTGAGGTTCTGCTGATGGGTCTGGTTGTATGTGGTCAAATTTTTTTGTCTCGCCCTCGAGTCAGCACTCTTCTCTAAACTTCACCAGGTCTGTCACCATCCCCCCATCTCCGCCTGCCATGCACACTCAGAGAACTTCTCCTTTTGGCAAGGTGAGCCGCTTCTTTTATCAAACCAAATTGTGCTTCAGTTAGTGGTGTCATTCATATTCAGTCTTTAACTTTGTTTCGTAAGTACATTTGAAAAGCTGCCATTGGACAGCCTATAATGTTTATTCTCAACAACACTTGTTTGTATTCCTGAACAGACCAGCGATGGAAAAATAAATTCTGGGGGAAGTCACTGGAGATTCTGCCAACAGGAATGGTGAATGTCACTCTCCCAAGGTAAACAGTCCACACCTGACTGTCTGTATTTACAAATTTACTATGACGCCTCTGTTAGATGAGGCGTGACACGAGCCATTAAGTGAAAATCATACTTCATGTGAAACGATGGAGGTTGTCTCCGTTAGAAATCAGTAGGGATCAATGAGACATGAAACACTTTCCTTGAATATCATCACTTTAAAACACTTCAGTCTCAGGAACCACAGACAGGACAGAATCTTAAAAACATCACTCTTTATTTTGCCCGCGCTGGCTGCCAGACCGTGTATACATAAAGATGGGATGTAATAACAGACACCCCCCCCCCAAAAAAAATTCTCAGTTAATAATATTAGAAGAATTCACTGAATTTAAGGCGGCAGCTTGTGATTATTTTCTTTTATTTGAGATTTTTGGGGGGCATTTTTTCCTTTATTTGTCAGTTGACAGTGTAGAGGCAGAAAACATGAGGGAGAGAGAGAGAGAGGGTTATGACATGAATAAAATATCCCTGGCTGTAATCTAATAGGGGACGTTGCGATTATATGGTAACCATTTGGCTACCAGGTGCCCCAGTAATGATTATTTTCATCATCGATTTGTCTGTCAATTACTTTTTCGGTTAGTAGATTCATCTTTTTGTCCCAAAAATGTCAGAAAATTTTGAAAAATGTCCATCATAATTTCCTTAAACCCAAGGTGACGTCTTCAAATTGCTTGTTTTGTCCAACCAAGAGTCCAAAACCCAATGAGATATACATTTTATTTTATTTATTCAGCTGGCAATGATTTATAGAGAAAAACAGCAAACATTCACATTTGAGAAACTCCAATCAGAGAATGGCGTTTTTGCTTGATAACAAATTTTTGTTGTTTTGCTGTTTTGTCCAGGTATGGAGACCACTACGAGTGGAACAAAGTAGTGACCTGCATCCATAACGTCCTCAGTCAGCAGCGCTACCTGGAGCATTACGGAGAGGTCACCATCCGCAACCTCAAAAGCAACGTCTGCACCTGCAAGATTACCTTCGTCAAGGTGAATAAAATGACTTCCTGAGCTACTCTTTTCTCTTGTAATTGCTTAGGTTTGACTGACAAGTCTGTATTTTGTTGTAGTCTCGTTATTGGGGTTCAGAAACGAACAAGAACGAGGTGCAGGGCACGGTGCTGGACCAGAGCGGGAGTGTCATTCACCGGTTCGGAGGTCTGTGGCATGAAGGCATCTTCTGTGACACTCTGCCCACTCCGAAATGTGTCTGGAAGCCAAGTGAGTCCACGATCATCGCCGACAAGGCTCAGGACATGTTTACGAACGTGGTTACTCTTGAGTTTGTCCTTGAGGTGTTTCATGTGTTGACGTAATTAGGCTGATTGCGGAGGTTCTGCTTTAGAGTTGGAGGGTATAAATGGAAGTGAAGTGAAATGATCAAGCACTCCCTTTTGCCAAAACCGCTAATCAGCATAAATCCAAGTGTCACGTTTGTGCAGCAGCTCACCTGAGAGGCTTCTGCTGTCACCCCGCAGATCCCCAGCCAAAGGATTACCTTCTGTACTATGGCTTCTCCACCTTCGCCATGGAGCTGAATGAACTCACGCCAGACCTGAAGCCTCTCCTGCCGCCTACAGACAGCCGCCTGCGCCCAGACCAGAGGTGAGCAGAGCTGCATATGTTGCTGCAAAGAAATCTTTATAGAACTTTAAAAATGTTCCACAAAGCACTACAAGGCCTCCCTTCATGGTACTCCCACCCCCGTCACTCTGTCATATTGTTTCTCCAGTGTTGCTCTATCTCTCCTCTTGTCTAAACCAACACATTTTAGCTGTTTTCTGCTGTTTTAATGTCAAGATATAACATCTGACTGTCACTTAGAATTCATAGAACCGTAGCTACATGTTTTAACATTTATACCGGCCGGTAGCGGCAGGGGCGACCCGAATTGTCTTTCTTACCAGCCGAAATTGAAAGCAGTAACAATGACTTCTGTTTGCTTGCTCAGCACAGCGAGACAATGGAGAGTGGGACAGAACAACGAAGGAAAACAACTTCTGTTTCAATGATCACTGTAAAATGGGACCAGGATCAATAGATAAATGTGTAATAAAGTGACTGTACATGTAGTTTACTGACTCAAAAAAGTGGATTTAGTGTTGAGTTTTTCTTTAAATTCTTTTGTCTTTTCATAGGATGCTGGAGGAGGGGAAAGTGGAGGAATCTGACAGAAAGAAAGATGATATAGAGGAATTTCAGAGGGAGCGCAGAAAGGAGCTCGCCAAAAGGGGTGAAGAACACGTTCCACGTTTTTTCAAGTAAGTTCATTTCTTTTATAATCACGTCTTTTATAGAAGGACAATAACAGCTGTACCATCTGTTTAATGCTCTTTATTACAACAAATATATAAAACCTCTTACTTTAATAATTAATAATAAAGACCGTAAAATAATCACGCTTTATTGTCTGTATTATTAATACTGAATGTTAAAATTTAATGTGTAGTTGTATGAATGTCTCTATATGTTTAAAGTACTTGGTCAGGTTATTTATCTGGGCCTGGATTATTCATTTGCTCATCTGAAAACTCCACTCTTAATGATCAATTTAATCTGGTGATTATTAGAAAAAAGTGAAAATTTCCCATCACAATATCCTAGAGCCTGAGATGGCTTTCGTTTTGTCCAAAACAACAATATTGAATTTACTATAATATAAGACCAAGAAAAGCAGCAAATTCTCACAATTGACAACCTGGAACTATCAACTTTTTGGCATTTTTGCCTGAAAAATGACTGAAACGATTAATCAATAAATAGTACTATAGCAAGTAAATTTCCGTATTACTCAGTATATTTGCATTTTTACAGATACATGTTAAAATCCCACCAGATTTACGGTGATATGGCTGAAAACAATTGTTGATATTTTGGAGATGCCACGATTTTTCGCCCAACAGCAGAAGAAATATTCTGTTCTCAGGTTTCTCGCCATGTTTCTTGTGCAAATACATGAACTGTAGCAGTATCAATGTTTGTAAATGATTATTTTCTTCTACTTCTTCTTCAGGAAAGCCAAAGATTCCTGTGGACGTGACGTGTGGTTGACAAACGAGACTTACTGGAAGCTCAGAGAGAATCCGGGTTTTGCTAACACTGAAAACATAATTCTGTGGTGATGAGACGACACTGAACGCCAGACACAAACACATGAGAGAGAGACTGAAAAATATCAGTGGTGGATATTTGGACAGCACGTATGAACCGCTCTGAGAAACATGCAGAGTGGAGATAGTGCTGCCGATCTCTTCTCGATCCTTCTGTTCGCCCATGACTGGCTCATGGGAACCAGACAGTCAACTTACCCAGCATCCAGTGCAGGTGAAGAAACGTAGAGGGAACTTTCTCATCAAGATCAATTTTCTAATGCATTTTATTTTTTTAGATTACTTCAGTCAACGTGTATATGTTTATATTTTTGAGAGTTTCACAGTTTTCTGCCGAAAAAGACTGAACGTGTGACTCTGCAGACTTTGAAATGGAAATGAAAACTCTTTTAAAGTTTCAAAACTGCATTTCTCTGTCAGGTTAGTAAGAGGCCTAATACGTTAGCGATATGTTACTGCATTTTATAATGCGTTTTTGTCGACTGTATAAATGTACTGAAGTCAATGCTACAGTCAGATTACCAACTGGGTAAAGTAGGCGACACAAGGGGGGCAGTTGGTTTGTGGTAATTTGATTTATTGCAGATTTGTTTGGGAATATGCAACACTAAAGCACAATAAAGAGAAGAACCTTAAAGCAGCTATAAGCGATATTTTTATTTAAGTATCACATGACAATGTGAAAACAATATGACTATATGAAAGGTGTTTCTGGTAGTGATGAACCTACAGAGAATTATCACCTGAGTCTGCAGCTCATCAGTTTCAGCTCATTGTTTAGCTGTCAGGCAGCAACTTCACGGTTTTGGTTCACTCTTACCGCTCTTATTGCGTCGTTTTTTGCCACAGCAGGCAGCTGTTTTCAGCGAGAAAGCTGTAAAAACCTCAGGAGACCAAAAACAGAGCTAAAAGAGAGTCAATATTGGACTTACATTCATCAGGTAGTCTGAAACACGACTTCAAATGAATGCTAATTAGAGCTGCGATGTTTCGTCGATCGACAGAAAATTAATCGGCAGCTGTTTTGATAATCAATTATCATCATTTTTTAAGCATTTTCTGGTTCCAGCCTCTCAAATGTGAGGATTGAAGCTTTTCTTTCTCATACATGATAGTAAACAAGTTGTAATCTTTGGGGTTTGGACTGCTGGTTGGACAAAACAAGACATTTGAAAATGTCACCTTGGACTGTGGGAAATTACAACATTTCACTGTTTTCTGACGTTTTATAGACAAATGGATTAATCAAGAAAATAATTTGCAATAATGATGATAATTATAATGTTGTTTCGTGAAAGCTGGATATGTAAATAAGTTTGCTATATCAACTTAAAAGGAGATAATATGTCAATGGTCAATGTTGTGTTCACAAGTTTTTCAAGTGACCAAAAAACAGGTTTAAGGTTGAAGGCAGTGTCAAACTGTGCATGGTGCATACGCCTAAAGAAATTTGTGTTCGACCAAATTATTACAAACAGAGGATAAATAGCCCCCTTCCAGGCCATAATCCGGCCATAGCTACAGTACATTTACAGCATCTAGCACCAGTACTGACGTGATGCATATGAAGTACTCCAACTTGGTATCTGTGGCTTTCACATTACTAAGAACCGGGTATGATGCTAAAGATGATCGTTATCACCTACTTAAAAGAGGTTGGTTTATTGATAAAGTTTATGACAGTATCTGTCTAAATACTTTGGTCATTGCTAACTTAGATCATATGGTGGTGCAACGTCTACAAATACAACATTTTAATGTTTTTTATTTGATTTTTTTTGAACATGTAATGTATTATTTTACCAATATTCAGTATATACACGTATTTAAAAGAGGAGAGACAATATTATACTGTATTTTTATGTCATTAATAGTGAAAGGAATATCCAGCTGGTTGGAAACATGTATATACTGTATTTATACAGTACATTAAACTGTCAACATCACAACTGTGTTTTTATTTTTCAGTGGTATCAGTTAATTTATTATAACTGCAGATAAATATGCCTAGCATACGCATGGTAATTAATACTTTTATTTGAAAAAGATGTTCTTAAAATGAAACTGTTATTACTCACAATATTTAATTTATGGCACAGATGAATCATTTTTCATTAAATTGGATATGCAGCACTTTAAAAAGGTGCTTTCAGTTCGGTTCAGTAGTTCTACGAACATTAAAAAAAGGAACACATCAAAACAGCCTGATTTGTCATGTGTAAGCTTTAATTTCATGAATAAAAAAACAACAGTACAATACACAATTATGCCACCTTTAATAAATAACAGTTTTCCCTTCACAAATCTTCATCTCTTATTGGTTTATGCATCGCAATTTATAAGCTCTTAATGAAAGAGTCAAAGGAGTTATTATTGCTCCCTCGACATAAACAGTGCACATGGATCACACACAAAAAATAACATGCTTGTTGCTTGACCTGTCTGGTCTCCCTTCTTTACTCCTCTATTTCTATATTATACAGTAAAATCTCTGGAAACACAGTTCCCGCACACAGTCTTACTCTCTTACTGAGGGAAAAGTGTGCTCAAGGGAAACACAGACTCATGGGAAATGGAGGTATTAGAGGTTCGACATCAGGGATTGGCTGAAATTTGATTGTAATAGCTGAGATATCCAGCAGGGGTCGTTCCTGAGGCGTCTGAAAGCATTTTTTTTCTGCTGCTGTTTTGTGTGAGATGTTGCACTCATGAAGGTGCAGGATCACTGAGCGGACCACATAACAAACCACAGCACATAAAATAAATAACTGACATCGTCCACAGGCCGGTGATCACATACAACTTTGCTCTCATTGCCTTTGCAATGCCATCATTAATTCTAAACTAATTTACTTTCTATTAATTGCACTTGAAACAAGAATTCTCCATTGTACACCTTCATTAAGGTACATTAAGAATCGGCACCTTTTTCTCTGACAGATGTCAACATAAACATTAAATAGCACATCTTTTGGAAATGTTACACAGGCAAAATACATATTTTTTCATCAGTTGATCATACAATATATCCATTCTGTTTTCAGCATAAAATGAAAACATTAACGTCCAGCTTTGTTATTTAAATGTTCAGGTAAGGGACTGAACTGTCAGACAGTTTGCCCTTTTTGCATCAGCATCATTAAGACCATTTCTCCAAGTGCTGCAGAAGAGAGATTTTACATATATATGCATCATGTTTGTGATTGTCTTTAAGTTCTAGTGGACTCCAGTGTAAGTCCCAGTCTTTATACAACGCGTGTATGACAACAGCTTAGCTCAGAAAAGAGCCTAAATTTTGTGTCGACATGTGAAACCTTAATAAGGCAAACAGGGATGTAGCCTTGGCTCTGTCCAAAGGTAACATAACCTGCCTGCCAGCACCTCTAAAGCTCACACATCAACATTTTGTTTCTTGTTTGTTTAATCTGTACAAAAACTGAAGTGTAAAAATGATAATTTGTGCTTTTTTGGGCTCGCCATTTCCCCCTGCTTCAAGTCTTTATGCTAAGCTAAGGGTTTCCTGGCTCTACCACCATTTTTAGCATGCAGAAATGAGAGCGGTATCAATCTCCTCATCTAACTCCCAATATGTCAGACTATTTCTTTAAGTAGAGTCTGAAGGGCAATCTCTTGTTGTCTGATTATTCTTACTATAGTAGCTTAAAAATCAGTTTATACAGTATGTGCAGTATAAACTGCTGGTACTGTTTAATTAGCTCATTCTGGGCATTTCAATAGTGCAGATTTATTTTTAAATTGCATCTCTCCCCCAGAGAAGACTTAAGTAACTCTGCACAGCACCGAGTGAGTGAGTGCCTGTCTGTCGCCCCCAGTGTTGTCCGAGGTCATTAGCACACCTGGTGAGGAATGAGGAGCAGATCTCTGATCAGCGCCGACTGCAGCCTCACTCTTCATTTCTGTCACCGGGCTGGGAGCCAGGCCTCTGTCAACCGGTGTCACAACATGATAGGCCCGAAGACTAGGGGGGAAATTCTGTGTCCGTCTGGTCACTTTGTGCTTCCTGTTCCTATCGTGACAGTGCCTCGTCCGTTTACCTACAGGTGCATGTAGCCTGAATGACCCACTTTTTACACGCCTCTGCTCCTACTGTACGGGGAGTGTTTGGGGCAAACCTGCAGCACCACAGCAAAGAAGATGCAGAATTAGGAAGTCTGACATATCCTTTCTGTAATTTAAGCAGACAAGATTAAGATAGATAGAGCTGAAGTGACATTTTAACTCTTGTTGAACGTCTGATCTGAAAACTGCAATGTGATCAACATTTTGTTCATGTACAGTGGGTGCAGTTTTTGTGTGTGTGTGTTTCAAGCTGTCACACTTCCCTCTGCCAATACTGTTTTCCAGTTACGTCGTTATCAGTGTTGGTATTGATCGCAGGCTTTATCTGTGTGTGGTGACAGGAGCGTTTTCACATGGACTGATTGTAGCAGGGGGGCTTTGTTATCATGAGCCCTTTTTCAGTCTATCAAAGCAAGCAGTTTCCAGCTGTCTGGTGCTAAGATGTACTAATGTTTTATATCACTTATCCATGTCTTTAAATTACCTGAAAGCTAATGCAACAGGAGAGGTTGAGCTTTGCCCTAAAATGGGAGCGTTTTCTGACTTTTGTGATAAATTGGTGTCTTTAACTCACATTGATGGTGTTTTTTGGCTCCTGACCCCCCCAGTGACATGTCATATTTTAGGACCATTTCTAGCAGTTTACAGATCAGATTCAGACCCACAGTTAGAAAAGTGAGATACTGAATATAACTAGTTTTTCAACGTGTGACATCCCAGTCAAAACGGCTTCTTCAAAAGGTGCAATCTCACCATGTTAAAAGGTTTCTGAAGTAACTACTAACTTAATGCTTTAAAGCTGCCAGTATGCTTCACCAGAACTGGTCCTCCCCCCACACCTTTACAGTGTTGGATCCGGGGGGGCTGCGTCAGACAATTTCTGTAACTTTCCAAAACAGACAATCCGACATTCACAGCCACTTCATGCCGTGATTAGCCAGCTGTGAGGAGGTGAGAAAGGAGCCAGGGTTTGAACTTCTCTCTCCTGCTCTCTCTCTATTTCTGTCACTTTTCATGTGAACAACAGAGTGCTGTTAGCACTATGAATGTCTTCCAGGAGAGACTGTCTGAACACCAGACCAAAACCAGTCACAGCATCGACTGGGTTGAGGTCAAAGGTCATCGACCAGGCGTCAAGGAGGACATGCAGATCCAGAAACCATATTTGAATAGACAGGGGTTACAATTTCACCCCATATATGATCACTTGCTATCATGTGACTGCAGTTCCACACTTAAGTCACCTGATAACAACTAAATCATCTCCATGACAACTCCATCCACTGAAGAGTGCCACGAGATGACAAGCTTCAGAAACAACAAGTTGGACCTTGTGTTGAATTTTTTTCCAGCTTAGGGCTGCAACTAGTAATTATTTTCATTATCGATCAATTGTTTTATTGGTTCAACGTCAGAAAATTGTGAAAATTCTCACGGCCCAAGGTGATGTCTTCAAATGTCTTTTTTTAGTTCATCCAACAGTGCAAAACCCAAAGATATTCAGTTTACTAACATGTATGATAAAGAGAAGCAGAAAATCCTCATATTTGTCAAAGTAGTCGATTTTTTTTTTTGTCAATCGTCTAATCGATTAATCGCCTAATTGTTGCAGCTCTAATCAAGTTGCATGTTGCTTTTTTTCTGTATAGGACTCCCTCTTTAAGCATCTGTTTGTGAGGTTAGACTCATTCACGAATGCGTATTGATCATCAGCAACTGAAACATTTCGATTTTATCATATTAACCACCATTTCAATGTTAACTGTCTCTTGTTTGGACATTTAGTGCCAGGATGTAATCACATTACAGTGCAAACAGACATCTGATTTGATGACTTTGCTTTACCCTGCACATACCCAGATGGGTGGCGTGTTGCCATGTAACCCCAGATTTGAAAATCCATAAGGAACTTCACAGATACAAGCTCTTCTGTGTTTTTACTGCTGAGGTAATTCCATCAATTCTCCTCTACACCTGTGAGATATGTTGGATTGTCTCTTGTTGCTATTTCTGCTGTGGTTGCTCATTTACTTAACATTGACACACACACACACACACACACACACACACACACACAGAAAAGGTTATCCTAGCTGGGTTTAGTTAGATTAGCGGGCGTACTTCAGAACATGTGCTTGCTAAGCTCTCTTAACCTCCTGACATTAGCTCACTCAGACTCTCTGGCCTCTGCGCTGTCAGCCTGCAGCGCTCCTCTGTCGCCACCGGTAGGAGCTGCATTGAACATGTTGGGCCGGACTGGAGAGGAGACTGTGTGTGAAATGTAATTTCTGCACTGAATTATCAGGGGAAATGAACGTGAGCATGTTGTGAGAGTATGTGTGAATGGCTGAAGGTGAGAAGGAAGACACAGACAGAGACAAGACAGAGCAAAAGAGACAGAGAGAGTGTTTGATGCAGTAAGAACAGACAATCCCTGCAGGCGTCTGTCAGCAAGCAGATATGCAGATCATTTTTTTACCCCCAAATCTCCAGATGTTTCAAAGGCTTAAGTCACAGGTCTGTTTGTCTGTATGGTGTTTATGTGACTCTAGGGCAGTGTCCCAGTCACATCCACTTCTGTTCAACACTAACTTTGACACTAACCTTGAAAGTTCCTCCTGTAATCATTTGACACTTTGAGAGGAGACTTTATAGACTGTGTGGACTAATGTGACGGTACATGAGGTGGCACGTTCTGTTATGTGGTTCTGGTATTTGTCTGCAGCAAAAACGGCGACTGCTCCAGCCCGTTATCATGACCTGACTGGACAGACTGATACGTGTCCATGAGGGCGGTGTGGGAAGGCGCTGGGAGAGACTGTGGAGACTGTGGTGATGTGTAAGGTCTTCAGTGGGTGTAGTAGCCATAGTAGTCTGCATCACTGTTGCTGTCCTTCTCGCAGATGTCGCCACTGCGCGGAGGCGGGGAGTTTTCAGTGCTTGACGTGTAGGGCGACACCCTCCTCTTCTTGTTGTCCCCCACGCCGCCCTCAAACAGGCCCGAGTCGGCCGAGGCCGCCGATTTCACAGAGGGAGGTTCGAGCCAGGGGTCCTCTCCCGCCACTTCCACAGTGTCTTTGGACTTGTCCTGCAGCAGGGGCGGCTGCAGAGGCTCTAGGAGGGAGGGAGGGTGCAGCCTGGGGTTGCCAGGAGACGTAGAAGAAGATGATGAGGAAGAAGAGGACGATACGGGTCTAAACCAGCCCAGACTGGGGCCAGGCTTACTTGGGTGGCTGAGGTACTGAGGGGTGGGCCGGCTGGTGGTCCAGCCCGCTGACGTGGCTCCTGATACAGACACGCTGGTAGATGCAAAAGGATGGTCTGGGTAGTAGCTGAGGGCATGGTGAGCGGATGTCTGCAAGGGGAAGGGCTTATAGAAACCGTTTCCGGAGAAGTCACCCTCATAGGAGGAAGTGAAGTCAAGCCGGTTGGGGGCCACGCCCTGCTGAGGTGGCAGGTACCAGCGGCTGTGAGGACCAGGGCTGGAGGATGGGTCTTTGTGCTGCTGGCCCATACCGATAGGCTCACGGCCGTAGAAGCGGCTCTGGGGCAGGGGGCTCATGTACTGCTCAGAGAGGTAGCCTTGGGGGTAGCAGCTCCCTGGCAGCAGCTGCTGGCTCTCTGTGGGGGAGGGGGTGAGGCGATCAGCGTCGGGAGGAGCGTACAGCCTAGGCACGAGGGAGGAGGAGGGGAAGAGAAGAGAGTGTGAGAAGAGAAAAAAAAAAAAGAAGGTGTTATTTCCTGCCCAAACCTCAAACTATCTATCAAACATCTCACAGCCCCTCACACCCTCTCACTGCAGCATGCTCGAGCAGCACAGTAATTGCATCTATTCCAATATTAAAAGGCTCTCAGGACATTTCAGTACCAGCAATGATCCAGTCTCACTATTCATGGTGAGCAAATGCAAGGTTCAAATAAAGATCTGTTCTTCATCCTCTCTGAAAGGAGAGGATTTAGTTTTTGTAGTTTTCTCTTTACAAATACTTCTTTTTCAATAGATTACTTACGTGTCGTAATTGTCGCGGAAACCTTTAGCGAAGGGGTTATGGTCTATTTTCAGCTGAGTGATCTGTGTAAGGAATAGGAGGAGAGCAATGAGAGAATGTAGTCATAGGAAAAACAGAAGGAGTGAGCAACCGCGCAAGAGAAACAAGAGAGCAGAAAGAGAGGAGGTCACTGACTAATAATTAATGAGGATAATATGTAATTTCTTTTTTTGGTGTTGGAAAGAGTTCATTCATCAGAGAGTGGGCACACACACACGCACACATATATATAGTGATGGAATAAACATCCTACAAACATGGTGAGTGTATCTTGCTTGGGAGTACAGTAACTCTTACACAATGTATTTGAACAGCTGTTAAAGATGTACTATATACAGCCCATACTGGGGAGGACTGAGCTACAGTACTCGGGTCAGCTGAGGTGAATCCTGTGACTCTTAGTTGAACTGAGACACTGTATAGTAACCCATGCTTACACTTACAGTCGATTGCAGGAATGTAAATTAGTATGTGTGTGAATTTTTGATGCATGCATGCATGCATAAACCAAAGCCTTTATCTGAAACATGGCTCTGACATGAATCATTGAACTCTTGACCCCATTAAGATGGTGTTGTAGAAGTTATCAGAGGTGTTGTTATGGTGTCATGTCCTCATTGTGCAGGCGTACAATAAATACATGTGTAAATGAAATAAAACAGATCCCTACTTCTTGGTGTGACAATCAAAAAATCACGGAAACAAGAGAAATGGGACTTCAAAACTCAATTTATAATTCCTTCTCTGGCTTTTTCCAAGTCAGATTTGATTAAAAATGAGAAAACTGAGCTGAAGTCGACCATAATTTAAAAGGATTTTACACTTGATGCCATATTAATCAACTAACTAAAAAACTACCCTCCTGTGATTGACTTACATCTGCGTTCTGATAAGCAGTGACAGCGATGAACTGAGTCTCTGGGAAGATGAAGGTCTGAGCTTTGGATGAAAGGAAGGGATCCTCAGAGCCGTCCTCCTTAACCTCCACGATGTGAAGACGAGGCTGGTACTTGTGGAGCGACTGGAGCACTATCATCTGGAGAGGAGACACAGGTCAGGACAGGGGCGATGACATCTAATATCCGGTAAAGTTATGTGGTTCCTTATTTTCAGAATTACTGCCTTTATTTGACAGCAGACAGTAGAGAATCAGACTGGCAATGTGAGGGCAGAGAGAGAGAACAAAGCTCCTTGGCTGGATTCAAACCGGGGGTGTTGCAAACACATTGTAGGCACCATAGGGCACTTTCCCACTGTGACCCCCAATAATGTGGTTCATTTTACCTTGGCATTTGTCAGAAATATGATGCGGAAAATGAACGCTGTATGCAATAGCTTTTTATTTGTGTACATTTTAAAATATGAATACAGAGCAGTGGTTTCGGACGCTCTTAGTATGATGCTGTAACACGTAGACAGACATGCACAGATGGAAGTGTTGGAGAGAGAACAGGAAAAGGACAGTACCTGAGCCACATTATTGGTGCTGCCCTTGTTGTTGGTGAGCTTGAGTTTGCTGAAAGACACTTCTTGTCTCATCCAGTGAGCTCCTGTGTTGGGAGAGTCGGGGTGCATGTACATCCTGTTCCCTGTAAGTAGAAAAAAACACACACCATGAGCAACATTTATAACATTTTGAAAGTGTTTTCTATCCTATCACGCCTAGAAAGCTACTAAAACCGGTATCATTTACACTTCCGGTCACTTTAACAAGCTTGACGCTAACATCAGCCATATCTGCAAACCTGTTATAGACTGTGCGTACAATACAATGATGCAATCAGAGTGCAGATTGAGACAGAATGAATCCCCCTCCTTCACACACATTTATCAAGTGAATCTCTCTGCTCACTCATAATCTTTCAGCTGAAAAAGAGAGATAAGGAGAGAAAAGACACATTTAGCTTGCCACTCCTGTTAGATTTACTGCAGTAAAAACAATTTTTTTGCAACTAACTCTCTCACAGTGCGAGCAGCATGGGCAGTAAAATAAATACATCACAGAAAATGTAATAACAGCTGTAGATATTGTGGATGTTACTGGCTGCCAATATTTGTCAAAGGCCAAAAAAATAAATCGCTTTTATGTGGTTTATTTAGTTTGATAAGTGGGAAGGTGAGAAACTACAGTGAAAACACTTTACCATCAGCCTTTACCTAAAAAATAAAATATATCTTTGGTTGAAATGAGCGACTATTTTCTGCTAACATGGACAATATTGTGTTCATCCCTTTTACATTTAATGCATTGTTATTGCAGGATACAATCTCGGCGCCATGATTTTTCACAACGTTACCACAAAGACCTACTAACCTTCTATGAGCACACCACATAAGTGCAATATTAAATCTAATTGAGTAAAGTTCTTTCACCACAATTTCCACAACTGTAGCACATCAGCAGTCACCTTTCCACAACACCTGGCACATGTGTGACAACACCTTGTATTTTCTCTCATTTATATAATTGTGGTTAGTCTATCATCAATCACACACAAAATGTCGTCTTGGTTGACTTGCTGTTGTTTTTTTTGTTTTTTTCTGAGGTGTGAACAGGAAGAAATAATGATTGAATAGGGGAAGAGAGCACAGGGAGTACGAGACATGGATGGAAGCAGAAGTAAGAACCAAATCCAATGTGCATCAAATATTTCTGTCCATGAACCCAAACAACTGCTTACAAATAGAGGAGAAATGTGTGGCTGAAATTAACACTGATATATCACAATGTATTTGGGGAGAAGCATGACAGGAGGTGCATTTGGTGACCCATTTGAATACTTAGAGGGAGCTCAAATAGAATTTCTTTGTGTTACTAAACAAATTTGGTTTCTTTTATGGATTTATAGCTGGGAAATGTGAAAATGTATTAAAATTGATTGATTGGTTAATTGAGAACGCTAATAAAGCTGGGGATAGACCAACATTAGAGAAGTTCCTGAGCTCTATTATTAAACTGATCTTTAAATTGAGCTTTAAAGGAGTACTTCACCCAAAAATGTATACTGTCTGAATATTTCTGTACTCACTCCCTGCAGAATGTTCAACAAAAGCAACATCAAAATGTCCACAGAAACCTCTCACACTACTTGTGCATCATGATGCACTTCTTGGTTTCCCTACAGTATGCATGTAGGTTTGCTACAATATTGCTAAATAAACCACTTCCTCAAGAGCTCCCATGTTGCATGCTCGGAGCTGAAGTCTGTCTCCTGCTCATTGATTGACCAGGGTTTATGCTCACCAGCTGGTGTTCAATGATCTACTTTGCTTTTCAAAGCCCCCAAAAGAAATGTGAGCATGTGCTTTTTTCTGTCCATCATAAATGTCTACTGGGGGTAAGTGTCTGATTTAAGAAAATTCTAAGAAAATTCTAATATTTGGCTGAAATATTCTGTAAAAGGCCTGCTGTCAGTAGTAGTAGGAGTAAGAGACACTTTTTTTTTAATCAGCAATGGAAGAAGCACTGAGATATTTTACTTTAGTAAAAGTAGCAATACCACAGTGTAGAAATACTCTGTTCCAAGTCGTGCATTCAAAGTTTTACTTGAGTAAAAGTACAAAAGTCTTAGCATCCAAACCAAAGTAAAAGTACTCATTATGCATGATGGCCCATTTCAGAATAATATATATTATATTATTGGATTATAATTATTGATGCATTGATGTGTTCATGACTTTACTGTTGCAGCTGGTAAAAGTAGAGCTAACTTTAACTACTTTACGTACTGCTGGGTAGTTTTATATTATATTTTGTATTAACAATCTGAATCTGCAAAGTAACTAAATCTGTAAAATAAATACAGTCGAGTAAAAAGTACAATATACAAGCATCTCAACATCGTACTTAAGTACAGTACTTGAGCAAATGTACTTTCCACCACAAATAAAACAAGCCTAATATAGCTTTCAGCTATCCCCACTGCAGCATTCTTTAGTTGTGTTTTAGTGTATCTGAATGTAAATAATGTTCTCTGATCACGGAAATATTTCCAGTCGTAAAGACATCAGCAACAGAAAAAAAAAATAAAAATCTATTATGTTGGATTTTTTTAATGTGTTCTGATTTGAAACGTACCTGGCATGTTACCCTCCGCTTTCCCACACTGGACCCACTTGCCACCCTGGTACCTCCAGTGGTGCTGATCAGCCAGAACCACATCCACATAGACGTTGTAGTGGGCAGACGGATCCAGAACACTGATGTTGAAGCTCAGGAAGGGGAACATCCTCCTGGATAAACACACAGGGAAAAACATGATTAACTACTGTTCAGATATCCTGTTATCCGCATATACCACAATTTTTTGGTGAATTGCAAAGACGAACATCATCATATAGCTGAAATTTGCATGACTTGACATTTCATTGATTTACAGTTGTTAAACGCAGTACAACTGATGTAAGTGAAAACATGTATGTACTTAAAATGTGACTAGATGAGGAACAGATCTTGAAATTTGACAAGTGCCTGCAGAAAAACAACAAATGCTCATTCTTGGGGATATAAAATGCATGTACGACTACCTCCAGGAGGATTTGACCTACTGAGATTGTGCAGTATGTTTTTTACTAGCATGAAGTGTTATTGATGAACACAGAGACTGTAGACTTTTCTGGCTCGAAAGACTAAGAAGGATGAAAGAAATCCAGAGGTCACACTTACAAATTAAGCAGAGCAAAGTGATCCACGTTGTTAATATACTGATACTGATAATAATGACATGGTGATTCCTGTTTGGACCTCATGACTTCAAGACTCTTTCTGTTTGCTTCACCAGCTGAAGAGTCAAGAGTAATGCAGAGAGGTGGAGGGGATGGCTGACGGGAGGGGGAGTGTAGGTGAATATTTAATGCTCCTGTTAATAAAAGATGCCCCAGGAGCTGCTCCTGATTGCTGGAGCTTTACATGTTGAACTCATTTTGATCACAGAGGGCTTCAGTGAGACGAGGTAACCAGGAGGTCAGGGCGTCCCCGGGCACCGCGGCCCAGGGAAAGAGAAGCAGAGGCTGGGTTAAGCCGAGAGAAAAAGACACACACGAATATAAGACATGGACACCGAATACACAAAACCGCAAACACACCATGGCAGACAGATACTTGTCACAGTCTATGTTGGTATATTCATGTATACACTAAACATTCAGAGTGCATGTAGCGTTGACAAAGAAGCACTTACTGCCTCAGGAATACTAACCCTGCTGAGAAGTTCCCATATGACATTAGACAGAGTAAAGCAACAGTAAACACATCACCACATGAATGTTTTTTCTGGGCCAGTCAGTCGCATATTTGTCACCTTGTTTTGACAGTTTTTCCCATAAAAGCTATAAGACAGCACTGACTTGTATCATCTTGCAATAGTTTATATTTGACATTTTGGAAATGCTGAATTCTTGCCGAGAGTTAGATGAGAAGGTTGATACCACTCTTGTGTCTGTACGGTGAATATGAAGCTACAGCTAGAAGCCAGTTAGCCTAGCTTAGCATAAAGACTGGAAGCAGCTATCCTGGCTTCGTTCAAGACAGAGCCTCTCCAGCCATGCTAGCTGCTCTATGAGGTTGTACTTATATAAACAGCAGCGCTAACATCAGCATGCTAACATGCTCACAGTGAAAATGCTAACATGTTCACGTTTAGCAGGTATAATGTTTACCATGTTCATCATGTTTGGTTAGCGTGTTAGCATGCTAACACTTGCTAATCAGCGCTAAACACAAAGCACAGCTGAGGCTGATGGGAATGTCATTCTGCAGGTAACTGGTCATAAACCAAAGTATTGGTCAAATTAACATTTTGGCCTGAAGGTGGCGCTGGAGGAAAAAGTCAGTAGGATTTATCCTCTTGAGACCATGAATGTCTGTACGACTGGTTGTGGTTTTACTGGGGGTTATTTGCTCAGACCGAACCAGGCTAGCTGTTTCCCCCTGCTTCCAGTCACTATGCTAAGCTAAGCTAACTGTCTGACAGAAATGAGAATGGAATCGAACTTCTCATTTTAACTAATTTTAACTAAGAAAGCGAACAAGCGTACTTCCCAAAATGAACTATTTCTTTAAATAACAATACACTCCACTGTGTCCAGAGGCCAATAGATGAACCATTGAATAATGTGCTTACATATGAATCTGCGCTGCACTCTGCGTCAATATGGAGTCACCAGTGTGTAGTTGGTGTTAATAAATCAGGGCAACATGTTTGACATTTGGCCCAGCTGTTTTACACTGCCTAACAGCACCTGAGGCTATGGAGCATTTGTAATGAGTGATGGGCAACTGGCACTGCCCTCCATCCCTTTGATTTGTTCAATGTGAAAAGCGAGTGACTTTTATTTCAAACCACACATCCTGTCTGGTGAATGTTTGCAGCACAGTTACATGTTTTTAAATTCAATAAAAGACAGTTGCTATAGGCTACTGAATGAGGGGTTTGCCTGCAAATGTTTTGCTTTTAATACAAATGCACTGACAGAGTTTAGAAGTATGGAAGCGATTACTGTGTTTTATACAGTGATGGCTGAAATTAGTCATAGTCATAGTCATTAGGAAGCGTGCACAGACTGTATATAAAAAAGAAAAAAAACTTCCTTTTCAGAAACGCCCTCTTCTTTCTTTTCTAAAACATTTTGGTGTGGGTGGAACAAATAGATAAGATCTAATGTCTACAGTAATTGATCACAGTTGTAAATGCACTAAAACACAATGCTCTTGGTCAAAAACACGGATTAAACTTATAATAATTCAGTCGGAAACATTTAAAGCGTGCGGGCAGTGCTGTTTAGGTAACCTACAAAAACTGTTATCTCGTCTGGATGGAAATTTCGCTCATTTGAATTCAGTGTCTCCTCCCTGAAGCAGTTTGATCAGTTAGTGGTGTAAAAACAAGTGAGGTGTGTAAAGAGACAATGCGTTCGAGGCTACCGTTAGCAGGCTAGTGGGGCACCTGGAGGGCCCGTCATTGTTGATGAGGATTTCTGTGTGTGTGTGTGTTGCCTCGATCTGTGTAAACATGTGTGAGTTTATACAGCATAAAAGGTCCAATTAAAAATATATTTCCCTAACACAATGATTTCATAAAGTTAGCTGGAACAAATCAGCTGTCACATGCTGTTATAACTGATCCATTTATTCTTTATTTCCACAAGAGCCCATGGTGGCAGCACTCTAACGCTGGGTATCGAATCTCAATATGTTTTTTGTGCCGACTGAAACACGTCTGTAGTATCAAAGACTGTCAAGTACAGAAAGTTTGAGCAACATTTAAAGGATATTTTTATGTTTTTCTTATTCCCAACAAATCCCAAGACAAAACCAAAACCAACAATGAGTTGATCCAACTAACAAGTACTGTGTGTGTATCCAAAGCCTGATATATCTTATTCCTCTGTGCCATAGAGCTCAATAGTTGTCCAAAAACTATTAAAAACACATCAGTGAGCCACACTGTTGCACTGAGTGACATGTTCCTTCATTACAATCCCGCTTACTTGCTGCTGTAAATACTCACTAGAGCACCAGCTGAAAATAGTCCCCGACAAATGTACTGTTTACTCCTGTTTGAGTGACATTTGTTGGAAACTACAGTGCTCAGCTGTTTTAGGAAATTATTTGGCCTTTGTTTGAAATCACTTGGCTACCTATCAGTACTAAAACTCAGATATCTTATCAGCAAAAGTATTGAAACAATACCCAGCCCGATCTCATATTTACTCATATATTAACAATGCTAAAAACACTGTAAAAACTTTACTTCCATCTTTACACTCTATCTTTGGTTTATTGAATTGAAGAAATTTAAGTTTCCTTGAATTTGTTTTGTGCATCCTCCTCAAAAAGCTCCGTAAGTCAGACTTTTCAAGAACATTCACATGGTCAAATATATTCTGGATTAAATGACGGCTCTTTGTGCTTGTGGACTGAGCGCGCGCACACACACACACACACTCTTCTCACCCTTCAGTGGAAAGACAAAACCCTGCCATGAGCGGTCCCAGTTGGGTCTTTTTGGCTACACGGCGAGTCCAGTTTAACAATCAATCATAGTTCTCGGTGAAACAAAATCGTGGCAGCAGCTCTTTAGTGGCTCGCAAAGAACAGGTGAAAGGGCTCTTCTTCCATTGCAATGTTTAATACAAGTGAAAACAGAAACTCTGCCGTTCGGCATATGAATGGATCGACCCACCTACACAGTGCGAGAGTAATCTAGAAAGTAGATGAGTAGTTATCAGTTTTGCTCCACTGATATTGTCAATTCACTTATACTACAGCCTTTTATAGGAAATCAGAACTTGGTGAGGGGGGAAACCATAGAAAACACAACACAGAGGGGTATTTGCATGCGGGGGCGGCACTTAGGCACAGAGTTCACAGAGAGAAGCTGAAAAACACAAACACATGTTAGCGTGCAGGTATCGTCAGTGTGGTGGCAGTGTGGTAATGAAGCATACAGTAGCTGTGCTGTTTTCTGACACATATAGGATTTTATTTTTGCGTGACAGTTACAACCACAAGGAAAACAGCTCTGTCGGTTGCATTTTAGAAAATGCTTTTGCAGCAGACTCTTACACAAATACATGGCCTTGCTTCGACACCGGTGGGAATCAAACCCGCAGCTCTGCAGCTACCAGACAGACTCCCTAACCAACCTGCCAGCGTGCCAGTCTGATTCACTGGAAAGTTGACAGTAACGACAAATGGCTGGCACTCCCTCAGCCTGATCCAGGTGTATATACGCACATGAATACTCATAACTGTAGTCTTTTTTCAGACAAAATACCATAGAAACAGATGAGTGTGGTGAACCAGCCAGTAATACTGAGACAGTACCGCTGGTGGTGACATTTAAAAAAATCAAAATAAACTGTGTGGATGTTGGGGATAGAGGAAGGAGGGGTTGGGTTTGGGTAGACAGAGGGCGCGGGAGGGGAAACCGCGGGGGGGAAACGGAGGTTAGAGAAAGGGAAAAGGAAAGAGCAGAGGGTGGAGAGAAGGGAGGGAGGGGTGGAGGGTTTGTCCTGGGGATGCAAGGCAGAAGCTTGAGAGGAGAGGAGGAACTGGATATTCACCAGGGAGAGGACTTTTCTACATGAGCGCACCCGCTGATTCATCTAGACAGGAGTTCAGGTCCAGTTTTTGTCACCGTGCGTACGCTTGATCATCTGTGACGAAAACATGCCAGTCTACAGCTGCTGCCGGACACAAGCACTCTTTAACACAGACACTCCTGCTTCTGTATTGACTTATTGCGGAGGAATTCAGTGACTACACATGTTGAAATTTCAATTTTGTAGTGCAGTTCATCGTCTGATACTGTTACTGATACTGATTTGATGCCTCATACCTCATAAAGAGTAAGGCTGGTGTTATTCTACATTTTTCTTACCGTCAACAAATCCTATTAAAAGACCAAAACCAACAACGTGTTAGTCCGTTTCTCAATACTGTCCGACTTCCCTACCCTGTCTATGACACCTCAAGGCCATTTGTTCTTATAGTGAAAGTGTAAATCTTTAAAATAGGTCACAAATTTATAGTTTCATTTTAAAAAAAGGCTCAGTAATTTACTTAAACAGCGGGGCACTGTAGTTTTCATCAAACATTCCTCAAACAGGAGGAAACAGTGCATTTGCTGGGGACTATTTTCAGCTGCAGATTAATACACATTTGGTGCTCTGCTGAGTATTTGGGGCAGTAGGGTGGTGTTTGTGGGATTGAGTCAAAATAAACTACAGTGTGTGTGTTCATGGTACTGAAGGAACATGTCTCCCAGTGCAACAGTGTGGCTCACTGATGTGTTTTTAATAGTTTTTGGACAACAATGGAGCTCTATGGCACAGAGGAAGAGGATATGTCAGGGTTTGATACACACAATACTTGTTAGGAGATACATTCACTGACGGTTTTGGTCTTTTCACGGGACTTATTGACAAAAAGTAAAAAATAAACTCATATGTGAGAAAACAGGCTTCATATTTGGTTTCTATTTAACCATACAACAAATTAGCAGTATACGTTTCAGTCCTCTCAGCCTCAATATTTTTATTAACCCTCTTGGAAACCAAATATAGAGAAATACCAGTGAAAAATAACAAGTCGAGGCCAGCAGGGATTGGCCTGTGGCTCAAAAAGCGGTGAACTCCACCACTTAGTTGTTAGAAGAGGTTATTTACACGGTAAGAGGAAGCACTCGTTTAGCTATCTGAAAATATTGGCACTAGATGTTTCTGCGAAAAGCTGCATATGCACACATAAACAGCTGAACAGGAAGTGAGAAGTCATACTGTCAAAACCTTGAAATAGTCCCACTTCTGCTTTCAGACACAGAGAGAGAGAGAGAATTAATACACAAGACTTCCAAACATTCCTTAAAATGGCATCTTGCAGTGCTTCGGATAAGAAATATCCTTCTTTGACAGGATTATTGACATGTTTAAGATTACTGTATTACATTGTATTGGAATGTCTGTGGCCAGGCGCAACAGAGAATACGCCCACTATAATTTCCTTGGTGATGTGAAGTGATAATTTCCAAAATATGATATACCTACTTTGGAAATAAACTATATTTTTTCAGTGAGTACAACTGTAGATGATTTTTTTACTTTGTAGGACTTCACTAAGCAGCTGCAGTCCATTTAAAAATACTGCATTCTTATTTTAATTAAGTACTAATAAACATTTTATAAGAATAAAAGTGCTAATGTATGTTGTAGAAGAGCAGATTATTGTGATATTCATGATAGTTCTGCTTTTCTGTGATAGGGGAACTTAATCTTCTGCAACTCATAGTAGTACTTTGTAGTAAGTACCTACAGTACTATTCTTGGGAACAAAATAAATCAAAGGATTGTTTCCTCTCTGAAAAACTACCAGACATCAGACTGATACATGTTAACAGTTTGGAGTCAGTGGAGCAGAGAGAGCAGATGAGCATGATTCCTCTAAGACTGAAGTTCAGCTCTGCATTATTTCCCTGAAAGGTGTTTGTACGTTAAGAACTTAGTCATTCTTATCTCCTTCCTAGAACACATGCACTGCACTGTAATGTCAAGCAGAACTTCCTTAACATGATTTGTGAGTTATTATTTAGCAAAAAATTATCTCGCAAATAGTTGAAATTGTTGATTCGATACAGGCACATTTCAGGTCGATGATATACAGTGAATTCAAATGTGTCTTAACGCTGACATCAATTAATATTCAATCATTATTTCCTGAAAAAAAAAGTCCCCATAAATGAATGTGCTTCCTGGAAACTATGGCTGAGAAAAGTTTGTCCTCTTGACTCATATCTGAAACAAGCACACCCCAGGTGTGGGATCAATGGTCAAACAAATGAATGAGGAAAAAAAGCTTCACTTTCTCTTTTCAGGTTTAGTCACTTGATTCTTTTTTTACTATATCAGAAAATCCCATTGTTTTGCATCTAAAAAGCTTCTTTGTGCTTTTGTTTTTATCCATTTGTTCGACGTCCTGAAAAACAGAGAACGATGCTGTGTTTACATCGGCGCCGCACTGTCTGCAGTCTCGATGAACTTTGCCTTAAAGCGTGAGTGAAAAGCAGGCCGAGCAGGGCCTGAAATGGCATCAACTACTGTGGTGATCTGAATTTAGCTCATGAGAAGTGCAGATGAATTCGCACCCCTTTGCTACAGGCCATGAAAATGTCTCTAGATTTCAAAGCCCAGGTGTGGTACATGAGCAAAACTTCTGAGAGATCTGTCAGGCTGTACACCCAGCGTCTAGTGCAGGCTGAAGAAAGCAGAAAAAAAAGAGAATCTAGTCTTTTACTTCCTGAACTTCAAAGGTGCCTCACCTTCTCAGCGTGGCCATCTAAAGGCTCAGTGGTGTTTGACCCTTCTCAGTATTTTCCTCTTGAGTTTCTTTCACTCTTTCTCCTATAGATACCAAGGTTTTGATTAACATTGCAGACCCTCAGACTTCTTTTTAAAATCACAGCAAAATTATTGTGGGAGCCTGAACCCAAGATGAAAATTTAAGAAGGATATCGCCTCTGATATTGAAAAACCCTGAATCCTCTGTTCGGCTCCTCCAAACTCCTGCAGGAGTTTTTGTGTTATGTTTCTAAAAAGTCTCCTTCGCCACTGATTGTGCTGGATACTTGCAGCTCTGCATGTGAGGGAGGGAGGTAAGATAAAAGGAAGAGAACATTTTCATCATCAGGATTTGAAATTTTCGCAATGTGAGGTTTGTGGTTTTTGCACAACGTGAAAATGTGCTTTTTTGTCTCATGTGGAGGGATAACACCTCTGCGCCCATTTCACCAATTCTTTTGTTATTGCGGGTAGAAGTTACATTTTTGTGCAGAAAAGTCTAGCAAGTGTGCGCGCGTTTGAGTGTTTCCTTGTCTTTGCTTTGGCGGCAGCTGAAATGACGTGTTTTAAAATAAAACTATGTGTATCGAGTATTTTAATTACATGACCTGATGGATACTGACCACAGTGTGTGTTTCCAGAGAGCAATCTGCCAGGACTAGTTATGTCAAATGACAGAAGGCACACACACACACGCACACACACACACACACACACACACACACACACACACACACACGTGCACACACACTGCCACAAAAATAGGAAAGAAACACAATAAATTTCCAACACAAACTACCTGAAACTCTCTCTGCTTTCACAGAAACGTACTAAATTTTCTAATAAACGCGTGCTTTATGCAATAATGGCAATAATATTGTTGATGCAATAAGAGGAAGCATGGAAACAGAGCACCTTTTTCTTGTTCAAGTTTAAAAGAAAAAATTTCAAGAAATCATCTTACGAAACTACTTCAAAGAAGCTTTTCTGACTTCCAGAAATGCAATTTTAAAATAGCTCTGACACCAGGTGAACCTCCAGTAGTCAACCAGAAAGTAAAGAAACATGCAGGTCAAAGGGGAAGGTTTTGCATCTGGCAAATTGAAATTCTTGCTCTAAAACTGTGAATCCTCCTGCTTTCAAAACTAGAAAGACACACACACGCACAAAAAATGTGTAAAAACAACAACAAAAAGAAGTTTCAAAAATCAATCTGAGGTTATTTCGAATTATAATTTAAATTCAAGTCACTTTAATAAAAAAAAAAAGTGTAGCTTCAGCTGGCAAGCAGAGTGAAGTCTGGGAAATATCAGTGTCCTATTATGTGACAGCGCACTTGCTTTCTGTGCACAGATCCGAGCCATGAGAAACCTATGGCCTGAAACCTTCTGTCAAACACAAGTGTCGCATATTAGTGAATTAATCCTCATCGACGGGACTGCATCTTAATGCTCGGTGACCCATCAGAGGGGCCCGGCAGCGCCGTCTCTTCCCTCCCTGGTCGTGTTTTTTTTTTT
>NTHP01000048.1:199935-225131 GCA_003416845.1 Oplegnathus fasciatus | reverse complement strand
AAATATTGCCAGGCTTCCCTTACAGGCACCGTACCTCCCAACACACACACCCCTACCATACACCCTACACCTCCTATGCAGACAGACTCCCCACCTCAGCCGCCATACACTTGCCATACCCTCTGACTACATTAAGAAATCATCACCCTTGTCAGGTTCAAGCTGACCCTGCTATACTAAGTGCTACTGTCAGGGTCAGCTGGTCCAGGGTGAGCGGCACTGCTGCAGCTACTGTTGGGGATTTAATTACAGCCAAATGAGAAGCTTATAGAAGGCTGAGCGGTATGGAATGACTGTGAGCCCACGCAGAGTTACCGACTATTAAATGCTTGAGTTTCCTCACCAAGACATTTTCTGCGTATATGACTGAAATTATGAATGAGTGGTTGCAGTTGTGAGGTTGTGTTTCGATTGGCTAGTGGCCCAGAGTATGTGCTTGGCATGTCGCCAGGTTCTGATAGTACATTTTCATGTGAGTAAGTGAGAGAATATACATCTAGTCTGACTCACCAAGAAATGGTCCGGCATAAAACCCCCCATGAAACCACAAATTGACGTTTTGACACGTTTTTTTCTACAGGTTAAACAAACAAGATATAACATGCTAATTAGTGAGCTTTAGAACTGCCGGTAGATCAGATTTTGTTGCAGATCCAGGCTAGCTGTTCCCCCCTGTTTCCAGTCCTTATGCTAAGCTAACCATAGCCTGGCTATGGCTTTATAGTTAGCATACAGATATGAGAGTGGTATCGTTTCATCTAACTCTTGGCAAGAAGGTGAATAAGCATATTTCCCAAACAGCTGAACTCTTCTGTACAGTGGGAAAATGTTAAAATTAGACTTACTTGAAATGCAGACATATATTGAGATTACATTAATGTGAAATAATACTGTAGTATCCTCCTGCAGCATCCTGTCCTCATGGTCTCTGCTTGTCTTGCTTCATCCACAAAAATCTGCAAAGAAAAGCCTTTATGTTTTATATTTAGCCAAGATAGCAATAAGCTTAAGACAGCCTTGATTTAAAACAGCCAAAAACTCATTGATACGTCTGTAAATTCCACTTTTCTTTATTTGTGTGACTGTGTGCTTATTTTACAATGCTTGGCTAACTTAATAAAGTTATTCAGGGCATGGAGAAATACAGTTTGTTTTTCCTTCAGTAACAACCTCTGTTGTCTTTGTTTATCCAGAGTGGCAGCTGTACATCAGCTGCTGCTTGTTCTAATGCCTAATTATCAGGCCATAAATCCTGCTGGACAAGGTGTCAGGTGCTGTCAATTCAGCCAAGGATTTCCATGGGTCCGTGTCACCTATCCAGTCAAAGGCACGGCCTGTTCATTTAATAATTGATCGACTCTCATTCAGGCTCAGGACATGTAGGCACCTTACATGGCTTCTGTTGTATTGCAGTGTCTACCCTGCCCTCTTAATCCCATACTGACACTTGAGAAATGACTTTATTATCCTTCAAGTTACTGCAACTTAACTGATGGAATTTAGAGGATGTTCACGAGAAACCAGCAGAAATATGAGATGTTGAGCTCTGGCAGTAAATATTTAGTGAATTACATCACATTTCCTGAAGTAAAAAAAAAGCTGTTTGCTGTTTCTACTGACTTTGTTTAATTTCAAGCTCAACCAAAAGCCCTTTGCCATACCTCTGTCAACCTGAGCCTGATAACATGGGAGTACTGAGTTGCCACATTTTAGCTGCAGATGGTCAAAGTAGCCACTCTGTCATCCTTGCAGTCACATTGACCCACTTGGCCACCTTTCTTTGCCTTAACCCATTTTCCCACTGCCTACCTCTGACACCTCCGCCAGGTGCCTGGTATATTTAGTCGCTGCCATGAAGAAACACTGTCGCTTCACGAGGGCCCACGAAGGGAGAAGCAGAGAAAAGATCATGTGAGGATGCATCCAGTGTTTTCGATCCTCCAGTACCGTTTTTCTTCTCCTCTTGTGGACAGTTGAGTGTGGCTCAGGGGGGCCGGGGTCACTGTGGTCCAACCCTGCTGACAGAGCTGACAGTGGTCTGTCAGAGGGGAGGACCTGGTGATTTTTCACTGATCCACTCTTACTCATCCAGACAGTCATCTTCTCAAACATCTTATTGTCACAGCAACAGCTTCATTAGCTAATTTCTGTGCTTTTTCCTGCCAGGGGAAAAATGTGTGGATCACTAAAGTCAGTGGGATTTATCATCTGGGGACCATGATTTCATGGCTATCCAATAGTTGTTGAGATATTTCAGTGTGGACCAAAGTGGTGGAACGTCCAAACAACAGACCTACAAAGATTTCCATCTCTAGAGCCATGCTGCCGTAGCATAAAAGACTCCTCTGTTTTATATATTTTTTAAATTTCTTACATAATCTACACACATCTTTGATGTTGTGAATATTATTTTGCAATGAAAAAGCTCTTTATGGGATTTTTTTCCTCATCTATTCCACTATCATTTCTATGCCCTTTGATATTAATTTGTGCAAACAAATAAAAACTCAAAATGCTTCAAGACTGTAGACAGAAAAATGTATTTACATCTCACCTTGATGGACATCTAGTTGTAGGAATACAAAAACAGTGAGATGACTGGACGGGAAAACAAATAAAATCCGATTCCACCCTTTTCTGTAGGGACTTTACTACCTTTATCACCTCCCTGTCCTAGGTGCACTAAAAACTTTTGACCCTCCATGTGCCCTAACTCAGTCTTTGAAGAACACCGCCTGAGAAGGTGCAGCAGAAAATTACTTTTGAAGGAAATCTGATCTGAATGCTGTATTAAAATAATCCTGCCCCCTTGCTTCTTAACATCCTGCAAGCTTGATGCTGGGGGCCTTGATATTACAATCACTGTAATGAAGCCGGGATTGATTGAATGATTGGCAGCTTCAGACATGTGCGATGAATGACCTGAGCTGTGGATTTAATGCACAAACACAGTGATGGACACCGTGTTCTGGGGTATGTGAAGCCATGGAAAGTGCAGCAGGGTTAAAGCACAAGAGGCTAAGACTGAAGTGTGTATGTGTGTCCATGCATGTGTGTGTGTGTGTGGGTGTAGGCAGACGCTGAAGTTCGGTAGCCCCTGTTTGTGTCACTTGCTCCTGGGCGAGCGCTGGCATTTGTGTGCAATGTGTGTAATGTGAGTGTGTGTATTTGTGTATATGGCTTGAGTGGCAGGAGGCAGAGGGGCACTGCTAGGGGTGGTCAGACACAACAAGTGAAGGAGGAGGAAGAGGAGGAGGAGGAGGGGGAGGTGTACTGGTACTGAGGTGGTGTAGCCCATGTAAGTGTGTGTTGGGATACAGATCAGACACGTTTAGCTGGACATGGTGGCTTTAAGCGGCGTTTCATCTGACAACAACTTGCCAACCAGAGGTCTTGCCTGCCACCGCCACCACCTAAGTCCTCTGATTCATCTGGCCCTATCAGTCCACTGCTATCTGTATCAATCATTAGAAATCATTTATTTTTAGTGGGATGTGGCCTCTCGCCCTCCTTGCTGCCCTCTTGCCCCCTGCGGGCCCCCCTCTGCCTTGGAGCCCCTCACTAATGAGTGTCAATCTGGAGGGCTGTGGCACTTTTACTGCAGACACCTCCCCTGACAAACGCAGGGCTTCAGTCAACATGAATCATGCAAATGGACGCCAGCAAAAGTGACAACCGTGCCATCCGCCGCCAAACCCCTCCCTCGTTTCCTCCCCAGCCTTTTAAAAGTTTGTTCATAAAAGCCAGAACATCTTTTTGTTTTTCTGGATGGATAGATAATCTAACGATACGGTCCTCTGATTAATTTGTCCTTAAACCTTAATTTGCTAAAAACCTGTAAACTCCCATTGTTTTCATTTTTTTTAATATTGGTTGAGCAAGTAAAGTAAGTAAGTCTAACACATGAATCCTTAAAGCTAGGGTAGGCAGTGTTGGAGAAACCAGCAAGAGTAAGCTTTTCTTTTATTTGTCAGAGCATTTGATTTATTGATTGCTGTCTAGATGTAAAGAGAATTTCGACAAATATAACAAAAAATGCTTCTAAAAGACATTGCCTACCAAAGCTTTAATGTTGCCTCTGATTTTCTGTTTCACTTCCAATATTACTTCAGTTTTCCCATTTGTTATCGTCACATGACTAAAAAACTGAAAATTAAAATGAAATTACATAATCAGGAAGCCCAAGTCAGCTGAAATGTGTAGTGCAAAGTTCTGTGAAGATGTTTAATTTTTATTTTTCAGCCACAGGTCAAGGGCTGATGATGTTTGTGCTCGTCTCATTTGGACTTTGACAGTATGTTCTGCCTGTTGCTGTGTATGTCTCCACTGATGTGAGCACATCGCCCAAATCAACCACGACTTGATCAGGATGTCTTGGGAAAGTAAATGATGTGGAAGGTCCCTTTAAGAAGTTAATTTCTACCTGATGCTGCGTCAGATCAGCAGACACCACCACACCAAGCCACCAGCAATCTTCATTACTCTCAACCCATTTCTGAGACGGAGGTCACAGCTGAAGACGACGTCCTGACCTTTGAAGAAGTCTATGTCACAGTTCAGTGTGCCAGAGACTGGTTGGTGGCTTGGTGTCTATTGATCTGAAGCAGCATCAGATAGAAATTAAATTCTGGGTCAATATGGGTCAACTTTGAGGGCCCCTTTCTCCTGAATGGTTCGTCATTCTAGTTAATCAAACCCTGTTCTGGCAGTCTCTCATATAGGTTAACATGTACGAAAGCATTCGTTCAAATCGAAAGGGGTGAGGTCAGAAAGTGATTGATTTCTGATGAAATGCCCCAGATAGATAGATACTTTATTTATCCCAGAGGGTAAATTGACATAGTCTTTACAAAAACTGTGTCCGAAATCACTCCATATTTATGATATAGTGCACTGTATTTACCCTCCACCATTTTATTTGAATGACCGAAATCCGAGTGTGTAATTCATCCACAATACATTGCCCCCAATGATTTCCACAATGGAATGAAAAAAGTAGTGTCTACTTGGATACTAGCTTCTAACAATCCCACAATGCAACGTATCACATTTAATAGAAAATGACAGTCGTGCAACACTGCTCCTGTCAGTGATGATTATTCATACCTGTCAGAAAGCACAATACACTATTTACTGAACAAGGGAGAGATTTCAGCAACAGACGAAGAGGCTCTGTGAGGCTGTACTTTCCAAATTTCATGTCAATCCATTCAATAGTTGTTGAGATATTTCAATCTGAACCAAAGTGGTGGACTGACCAACCAACTGCCTGACCGACATTGTCATCCCTGGTGTGGCTAAAAGAAGTTGCCATACAATAACATAAACATAGATTTTGGCATTCTTTTCGTATACAGTGTGGTTTGGACATTTACACCAGACATTAAAAGATCCATGTATCAGCTGTGCGGGACGTCGGCTATAGTAGTTCAACTTTTGTGCTGTTTTTGGTATTGACAATACTGATATGTGCAATTAGCATATGGGGTCAAATTCTGGTCACTATTTAGACCACAGCCCCCCATCTCTTCAACACTCAGTTTGCACGCCTGACTTGACTATTTGAAGGCTCCCACTCTATGTGATGTAGTCATGATGCGTTGAACCTTGACAACTCTGTCCACAGGACTATAGCACTACAGCAACGAACTTTAGGTATCAGCATTTCTGTGTTTGAATGGACCTTTGTCGTGGTGTCTATAAATGAATTTGCTTGTGTTTTAAGTGTGTATAGTGTGTATGTGTCTATCCTCTGTGTTCCTTTGATTCTCGGGACGTCGGTGTATTCTAGTAACCAGGCGGACGTCAGAGATCTATTCTGGATGCCCAGTGCAACAGCCGGCCAGCAACAGCAACAGCAGCAGGGGGAAGGAATGCCGTCTGTCCGGAGGCCTGGGCAGAGTGATCGCTGATCCTGTCGGAGGAAGCGGAGATGACGGCTCTCCTGTTTCATGGGTTGTGGAAGAGAGAGAGAGAGAAGTGAGGAGAGAAAGGGGGAGTTGGACTGGGGACATGACGCTCATGAGAGGGAGAGAAAAGAGGGAGAGTGAGAGTGGCGTTGGTGGTGGTGCTGGGGGGGCTGAAGGCATTTGGTTTGGTGCCAGTCGAGCCAGCTTTCTGGCATGCTGCATTCCAGGAGATCAACACCACGGTGTTTCCTTTCACCCCCAACCCACATCCACCACCCTGCAGCCAACCCCATTCCCCAGCACCATTTTTTTCAATAAATCTTTATTGAACAAGAAAAACAAACCAATAACGTATAACCATCCATAAAAACACATATCACAACAATGGGGAATCTCAATATGTTTAAAAAATTAAAAATGTATCTAAAGCAGCATAATTACCATGCTACAGTTTTGTGGTCCAGATATTATAGCTTAGTGTCCAATACAGTACCAATATTCACCCAATTAAACATACTCTCCCCCAGAGGGAGAGAGAACATGAGCTTTGAAGTGAGATTATCTGATTTTTGAGAGAAGAAATAACAAATAAATAAAAGTAGAAATGACAATAAAACGCATCCTTGCTCAATTCAATACACTGAAGGGTTTTGCTGATACAACCTTTCTTGGTTAGTAATCTTAGACTTCAGTTATAAGTCGTTGGGTATTGTTGGGTAACTGACATTACTGAGTGTGTTCACTGACTTTATGACTTGTCTGTTCTTGGGTTACTGTTACACCATGTTTTAGCATTTATGATTATCTGACCACAGTGGTTGAACATCTGCAATATTGCCTTTTGTCACAGCTCAGTCTATCAAAGAGGATTGTGGTTAAACTCTCATGATGTCCCAAAAACCTTTGTCCTATAGTTAATACTTTGCTCAGAGAAGAGAGATGTTGCGTCTCTGTGAACCCTCTTAAATCACCAGGCAGAGTTTTGGTGCATGTGTGTTGGAAATGCTGGCTGACTGACAGTGCAGGCTTTCAGTAGGGCGATGAGAGAGATAAGTTCCTTGACAGAGGATGATGGTTTGATATCAATACATCAACAGATGATTGTCAGTCATCTAAACCCATGTCATGGAAAGATGTTAATCTTTCACTGACGTGATTCACGTCACTGACACTCGTTTTGGAAAGACTTGCAATTTTTTCCTGCTTCGCTGGCTGGCACCCCTGATGCGTCCCAATGCTGACATGAAAAGAGTGGCAGTGTGGGGGATGTCCTTATGGCCTAGTGGTTTGGGTTTCTGACCATGTAATTCAAATGTCCCCGGCTCGAGTCTGGCCAGGGATCTTTGTTGCATGTCACCCAACCAATCCCCAACACAAAGTACACCTGAGGTCGAAAGGGAATTACGATATTCTGCAGGAATTTGGTCATAAACCAAAGTACTGGAAAAATAACCTGAGGATGATGAAAAGGCAATCCATCCAGTAGTTTTCGTGACCTTTCACACAAAACCTCATGGTGGCACTAGAGGAAAAGTGAAGGGATTGCCAAAATCATTAGGCTTCATTCTCTTGGCACATTGGATATCCGTACAAAATTTCATGGCAATCCATCAAAGAGTTGTTGAGATATTTTCATCTGGACCAAAGTGGACCAGACCAACAGACCATCAGTGCCACCCCTACAGAGCCATGCCACTTCATTAAACTTGAATTCAATTTTCTAATAAAGCTCCTATTTTTTTGTTTATTATAAAAACGCTAAAAATAAATGGCCTGAAACCTCCAAGCTAGTTCAGGCAGATAGCTTCAATTGCTGCTACACTCACACATGACTTACTCTTCTTCCTGTGGTTTAAATCAAACACACCCTTTGTTACAATGCGGGCTATTCAACCTGTTAACACCCCACTCTTCAGCTCTGCTGTACCACTGCTACACACTGCTGCTTTGCTCGCCAGCTACCTTTACTTAAACAAACTGGTACTTGTGTAGTATTTCTCAACACAACAGGCCGATCCTGTTGCCTCAGGATGGCTTGGTGGAGGAAATAATGGTGTTTGTGCTGCAAACTCTGCTGCTGCCTGGATTTACCTGTTGGTTAACTGGTGGTCATATTAGCTGTAGGCCTCAAGCACTCTTCAAGCCTGAAGATGGAGTTTCCCCTCCTGCTGTTGGCTGTTTAGGACCACACAGGCTCTTCAAGGTTTTACTCAGATGTCGGACATCGCTGCTTCACTTCCTCAAGCTAAGTATGGTCGGCTTTTTTTTGCTAAAATGCTCATCGTGAGTTGATGTCTTTGCTCTGCTCAGTCTGTGTTTGTGTGCTTGGAGATGTCAGAGAGCTCTGAGCTGTTATGGCATCTGCTGGTTGATAACGTCTGCTCTCATGCTGCTGCTACCAAGCTGCAATATTTGCTTTAGCATTAGTTGTCACATGAATTTCTTGTAGTGGCTGAACTTTGTTTTCGTTTGGTTGTTGTTTGGCATGTGCATTGTGATACGTTAATGCTGTTGTTGAAATATGAATATTAATGTTTGAGTGTTGTGGCCTGGACTAGTTTTGCACATATTTTCCCCTTTTAAGTTGTTGCCATTGTTTCATACAAGCCAATTGCAATTGGTTTTAGAAATGTAAACATGACTGTTTTCTTGCACTTGGTCCGTTCACATAATTTTTTCACTGTAATATTAACTTAATGTGATTTTCATAGCTTTTTGTCACACAAAAGGTCGTTTTATTTCTTTTTCTCCTCACCCTTTATATTCAGGTAAGCATTATTTAAACTCAGAAGCTGTGGATTTATGTTTGAACTTGCTTTACTATTCCAATTACTATAACTGCATTTACAGTGATCTCCTGAGCATCTGTTTGATGGGTTACGCTGCGGTTACACTCATACACACTTCATGCCAAATTTACACTTGCTGTATATACTGACAGTCATCTGCTGCTTATCAACACCACATTCAAGCTATGAATTCTTGTGAATTTAATATGTGTAAGCAACTAATTGCATGCTGCAGTGTGGTTCTGATGTGTCTTAGGGGCCGTTGAGATGTTGCGTCTAAAAACGCGTGGAAAACGCCTGCTGTGCTGCTTACAAGGTGCTTGGGAGGTTGCGCTACTGTTGCGCCTACCGTTACTAAGCAACCAAAACCGATTGTACCAATTAGGATTAGTGTATCATCATGCTCACCAGTTGTCCCAAGTTCGGAGCTGATATATCTCCAGGCGCTGTTCCTTCTGTTGGTGTCAATAGTACGAACTTGACAGGTTGTACAGCTCTGGGTACCCCTGAACGAGTATAATCAGCCGCTTTTCCATCTTCTGTTTGGCTGACCTTTCAACCAGATGTTGGGACGTCCTTCGACGGTGAGGGTGAAGCAAGTCCTGTGGAGCTGATTGGTTAATTCTTGTCACATGACCAGCAAAAAGTTGAGATTTTTCCATGTCACTGTGCCACGGACGTGCCCGAAAAAACAGGCCGCAACGGCGTTGCTTTCGGTTTTGAGCGTGCTTGTCGCACATCTGAATGCCCCCTTAAGTTGGTGCCGCTTATCAAGTGGACTGTTGGGTTTGGGTGTGTCCATATTACCTCACCAAATAGCCGTGTAATGGTTGGAAGTATTTTGTTTGGGAATGGCCACATTGCGGCTTCTGTTCAGCCCACATATAGTAGATTTCACAGCTCTCTATCTAATATGGTTTTTCCTAATCTGCTGATCTTGTTGTTTGCTTTTGGGGAGTGATAGCATTACAGCCTAGAAATCAAACATCATTCTGTACTTCAATTTATTCTCCTAAATAAACAAATTATACTCAAATTGACTAAAATGACAGGACCTGCTGCTCAGGCATGAGCTCAGGCCTGCTCATTATGTCGCCGTCAAAATTTCAGTTTCAGACTTGAATTTTTTCATGTGGAACATCGATGCTTGCTAATGACTCAGATGGCGAGATCTGAAGTGACATTTTGAAGTGACATTTTAAACTTCAGGGAACATTATGCGCCTGGTGTTACATCTTGGCCTTCCACCATCACTGCCTGCAAGTGCCCTTGAGCAAAGCAGTGAATCCCAACCTGCTGTGGGCTATGTAAGGGATGCATGAAAGGGAATATTATTTGGGTGCCTTCAGCAGGAGTTTGTAAGAAAAAGTGTCTTAGAAAAGAAAAGAAAAAGGAAGTAAAATGTTAAAGACAATTCCGCTACTGTAAATCATCCACTGTAATTGCACACAACAGATGAGATACTGGGCCTTTGAGGAATCATTGTAAGTTCTCAGATTGAAAACACAATGCGCTTCACAGTAGCTACATTTGACCTAAAACGGTTTCCACTCTCTGTTTCTAATCTGGTTCTAACCACACTATGATGCTCTCATGAACATGCTGGGTGTGAAAACCATCACATCCCCTCAGACCTTTGCCCTTTTTTATTTGTGTGAATGTGCAGTGCATTTTACTGGTGATGTCAGGAGCAAAACAACAGATGGAGGAAAATATGTTACATCCTTGGATATATTTATTTATATTTATCTTATAGAACAGTTTTTAGCCATGCTAGCAGTGTGGCTCAAGATAGCAATGTCTCAAATATCTCAACAACTATTGGCTGGATTGCCATGAAAGGGAGGAAGAGGAGGAAATCTACAGACTTTGGTGATCCCCTGACTTTTCCTCCAGCGCCACTATGAGGTTGACATTTGAGGTTTTGAGTAAAATGTCTCGGCAGCTTTTGGATGGATTCTATGGAATTTGGTACAGATATTAATGTTGATATTAATGTAAATTATAGTAACTTTGATGATCCCCTGACTTTTCATCTAGTGCCATCATCAGGTCAAAAATTTAATTACTCAGATACATACACATACATTCTCTCGAGCCTCACTTAGCCTATACTTTGTGTTTTGTGCTAATTAGCAAATGTTGGTATGCTAACAGATTGTGAACACGGAAAACATCATACCTGCATGTTGGGATTATCATTGCTAACCTGTTAGCATTTAGCTCAAAGCACTGCTGTGCATATATATTAAGTGCATATAAATGTCTCTTATAAAAGTGATATCACACTATTAATATGTAGATGTGCTTTAGTCTTTTTTCATGATTGCACTGTATGCCTATGTGCGTGTGACTGTGTGCTTTTGTGTGTAAAACAAGGAGGTTTCGTGTGGCCACGGGTATATTTTTATGAATTTGCGTGTGTGTTCATATATGCATCTGTGTATGTGTGTATTTTTATGAATCAGTGCATGTGTGAGTGCGTGCACGCCTATGTGAGCGCTGGACCGTCTGTCAGCTCAGGTTAAGCTGACGCTGAGTGGCCACACCTCAGGGGTGTGCAGGCCTGCGAGGCGGGCTCTCTCTCATCAGCAGCATTAGGCCGCTGTGTGTGATGGCTGCTGACCCCCGGCGGAGCGTTGGCCGTGACGGTTGGCCGGTGTTGGGCACCAATAATGCCAGGTTCTGGGCTCACTTCCTGCCAGGAGCAGCCCTCACTCTCCTGCTGTCAAATAGTAAGTGGCGATGGCAAAGATGGCACTTTGGGTAATTTGTGCTGGGCCTCATCAAGGACACCCTGTTAAAATGCCCCATGTCTCTGAGTCATAGACCATGGAGGAGATGGATGAGAGGGAGGGAGTGTCGGGAAAGTAGTTTGAACAAAACTTTCTCCACTTTCAACAGAGAACTAAAGGGTAATTGCGATTTATTAGAACTTGGATCTCATTTTATGTTTAATATTATCATAACCGACTGAAATGATGGCAAAGCTATGAAATTAAAACCCAAGTTGTAATAACTACAAATATCCTTTAGATGATCGCAGCTGAATAGCCCATTGACAAAAGCCCTTTTTTTGGCTTTGAAACCTTAGAAACCTTAGAAAGTTTACAGTACTTTCTGGTTATGGGAATTTCTTGTAGTGACAATATCAGATATTATAAACACGTACCTTTTGTATCACAATATAAAAAAAATCATGACACCACTGTAGATAGGGTGGATCAAGTTCAGATCTTTCATCTGTGAACGGAGACATTTGGCTCCCTGTTGTGTGATGGTCAACAACGGCAGCAGGTGCACCACAGGGAAGAACAACAGGGAGGCAGGGCCACCACCAGGAAATGACCCCTGCCAGAAACAACAATGAAAAAGCCAGGGTTTTGGAGCCTTGAAAATATGAAGTGACAAAGGGTGCCCTTTGTGTGGGAATTGACATGGTACAAGGCTGACACTGTGCACCCTCTAGGGGTTGATCTTCCAGTCAGGATCAAATGCCAAAACTAGGTCAGTGGGAAGAGAGAAAGAGAGAGAAAGGGAAGGGGGGTTCTTAATATTAAGGAAATTTGTGGCAGTTTATTTTAGTGTTCAACACCTTGAGCAGAATAGGCTGCTCAGTCAGTCAAATACGCCATTATCATCCATTCATCTACCACTTTCAGACATTTCTGCCAAAGTCAAAGCTGACAGTTTTATCAGAGAGACAACATCAGTAGCCAGTAAACAATGACAGACTTGTGGTTTCGTTGTCAGTGTTGGTTTGGTCCATACTGATGAAAAGGCACCTGTGGTTGCTACCGCAGATCCTCCACACACTTGAAAGTAAAGGGCAACCAATCCTGACAAAGGCAGCATATGGACTTTTAATCATTTAGATGTTTTGCAGGATGTTATCCAGAACAAATTAGAGCACAATATGTGAAAAAACAACTTTTGAAAATAGTCATATCTGTCACTACTAGGGCTGGGTACTGAACCTCAATACTTTTTGGTACTTGCTGAAATGTGACACAGAGAAATGAAAATTGTCAAGTACCGAAAGTTGGCATCAAATGTGAAACTTTCATTTCAACCATGTCTCCTAAAACAAAATGACATTTACATTCTACTAATTTGTTTTGCAAAATGTGTTTTGAGGGGAAGTGTAATTGCTGCCCGGTTGTGTTGTTCACAGGCAATGTTTTTCCTAGTGAACGAACTGCTACATTTTTGTAGTGCAATTTGTAGGGAGGTGGTCAGGGTGGATGGTGGGCTTAAAAACAGCATGACTTCGACACTGGAGACCAGGGTTTGAATCCTGAAATTGTGGTTTCAGTCAAATGTTAATAAAGTAAAAATATCTCGTGCTTTTCAATATTTAACCAGGACTACGATCTTGCCAAAACCTTAACCGAGTGCTTTGAGTTGCCTAAACATAATAAACAATAATCCTCTGACCTTTTGTTGGTATGAGCAGATATTGAATGGCAAGAGTGGATATTATAGACAAAACAAATAAAGTAGTTTGGCAGTCAGTGTTTTGCGGATATGTTTTGCATCTTGGCAGATATGTTCATTAATGTTTCCTCATTATGTTGATAAAAACATAATCTGCATGGCAGTACGTTCCTTTCAAAATGTACCTGTATTCGCTGTTGCAAAATAGTTGTATATAAACAGATTTTTCGAGGAGACGAGTGTTCATTTAGGCAAAGATTTTGTACGGCTGCTTGTGTTCAATATTTGAGAACTTTGGCTTCTCTGTTGGGACTTCTCTGTGTTAAATGAAAAAAAGTTTTCTGTAAAGACACGTTTATTTTTCTCAAAGGTATCATTTCAGTACTGAAACTTAGGTAACCCAGCTCTAGCCAGTACAATGACGTATGGAAGCTAGACCTGAAACCATTAGTCGATTGATCAAGCAGAACATTTCTTAATGTTTTTGATAATTGATGAATCGATTCATCATTTATTGAGCAAAATTCTGTGGTTCCAGCTTCTCGAGTGTGAGGATGTGCTGCTTTTCTCTGTTTTATATCATCATATATCGAATATCTTTGGATTTTGGCAAATTGAAGACATCACCTTGGTGTCTATAAAAGAGAGACAGGCATTTTTTAATCAAAATAATACTTGGCAGATAAATAAATAAATAAATAGATTAATTAATTAATTAATTAATACATATATATGTATATATATATATATATATATATATATATATATATATATATATATATGTATATATGATGAAAATAATAACTTGTTGCAGCCCAAATGGAAATACTTTCTACTTTTGCAGTGGATAGATTTCTCCTCGTATTGATTGCCCACGACCCTCATTTTAATGAAAATTAGCAGGGGAGATTGTAACGAGGTAAAGCATTGTCTTCTCAAAGATTTCACCCCCTAATGACGCTTATGCATGTTATAATTTGTGCTAACAAGGTGGAATGCCAACTTCTTTCTTCCCCCCTTCAATCACCTTCTACCTACCAGCCATGACTTGCCTGTAAAGTTCTCATCTGGGAACGCAGGGTCTAGCATTGTGAGATGAACAACAGCAGTAATAATAACAACAACTGAGCTGATATTCCCCTCCAGAGGAACAGGGGTCTGGCTGGTCCAAGCACACCGGCGACCGACCCTCCCTCTGGCCCTTGTTTGTCACGAGCTGACCCTTCCATTTAATTAATTAAAATTAGCATCTGTCCCCTTGGCATTGACTTGTTACGTCAGATAGAATCAGCTTTTGTATCAGCGGGCCCCCGGGGCTGCTGGCCGTAACGAGGCCCAAGATCCTAATTAGACGATGTAAGAGGGAGGTGAGTGGGGGGTAAGAGGGAGCTGGACAAGGAGGAGAGAAGAGAGGGGGTTGATCTGAGCAGGGGGGCAGAGAGGGTCCTGCTGGGCTGAGTTGGCCCTGAGGGGAAGTGGGGTATTTATACACCCGGCACCTAAACATGATGGAGGGGGGAGGCGGAACAGAAGAGCAGCCCTGGATCTTTCTCTCTGTCTGTTGTGCATCCTCTCTCTCTGTTTATCTCCCTCTGTCTTTGTCCGGTGTCTCTCTCTATTTGTCTCTTTCTGCCTTCTTCTCACCTGCTCTCATCCGTATTGTCACATTAAAACGAGAAATACAGGATCAGACAAGGCACAATCACAGGTTAGAGCAATACAGCAAATTCATGCAAACCCCTCCGATTTGATTCAATATCAGATTTTATGGGGTCACAGTCAGGAGGGTGAAAAACAAAAAAAAGAACAAAACGTGCTTGTTTAAAATTTGATTTTAAGTAGGGCTGTACCCAACTCAGAATTTTGTCAGTCGAATCAGATTTGGCTGTTCAATACGAAGATTCGACTATTTGTTCCTTTTTTTTCATTTCTTCATATGCACTGATCTGGCAACCAGAAAATCAATTGATATGAGTTTCAGTGATGATTTTGACCACATTAACATCGTCAAATGCAACAGAGTCATGGGAACATATTTTTGAGCATTTGAAAAGCAATAAAAGACAGCTGCATATGATGCGAGATTTGAATTGCGGCCTATTTAAATTGCTGTCTTATAATGTCGAGCGACCGTATGGCTTTGTCGGAATGATGAGACAGGCAGCGCACATGTATTTCTGCTTAAATCAAGCTCTTATAGCCTAATTTTTGTTCACTTTAAACATTAAAAACAATGTGTAAATGAATAAACAAATGAAACTTTAAATACATTCACGGCATTGTCCACTTTGAAATAATAACTTCTCGTCTTCAACAGGATAGGCTTATTAGGTTACTGTATTTCTCTTTAAACATAAAATAAATCAAGTGTAAATGAATAAACAACCTTCAGTTAGCGGCTGTAGCAACTCGAATTCAGCCAGTGAAAAACCCCAGCGCCAGGGGTCTGATCCCACCCCGACTCCCTGCCGGATCAGCAAACTTTCTGTTGCTGCCGTTACACAGGTTAGACCCAGCGCTGCCGCTGGCCACCAGCCCAGGTAGAGCCTATGTATGTATGCTTCTATCTGTTTTATCCTGTTATGCACACTGACTGAGACAAAAAAAACGACTGCTCGACTCCAAGAATCTCAGTCGACTGAGGGGTCTCCGACAGATGATTAGACTCATCGACTTTCAGGGGGCAGCCCTAATTTTGACTTTTCTTTTAAAGCAAGATTATGTAACTTTTAAAAGAAGAAATAATGGTCTTCCTTTTACAAATGAGAAGTTTCATTCACACACCTCTGCTAAATTTAATACACTTTTTGCTGCTACAGCCTCACTTGGTCTGGTATGACCAGTAGCTTATGGTGGCAAATGGTAGCTATTGTTAGCAAACTCTGGGTAGCTATTGCTGTGTAACTGACATTACTTAGTCAGGTAGTCATATAATGTCAATGACTTTACCACAAAAGTAAAACAAGAAGTCAACACATTGTACCTCACCAGTAGTCTTTAAAGGGGGAGACGCAAAGGGAAAATGTGCTGTTGTCTTGTAGTTACCACTTGTGGCCACAGTGGCTGCTGTTCAGCAAATGTTAGATCATCTAAAATTTTGTTGTATTGAAGTTGTACCTCAAATCATGAAGCTTATAACTCAAATCTCACAGTTGTAATAATAATAGTGCTTAGTGGTTTGTCATCCGCAATACGCAAATTTTGAGGTGCTAAACGCAGGGCCGAATTTGTTCAATACTAGTGCCAGTACAACGCCAGCGTTTCGCTACTACAACAGTGATAATCTTTTGTAAAGTTTCTGCAGAAATTTAAACAAAAGAAGCCAAAGTTCTTTTAAATGTTGTCTAAACACAAGCAGTCGTACAAGAACTAAATAAAACAGAGCCTAAATTAGGCAAATTCACAATTCAAATCAGTAAATATCTGGTCAAAATAAGGAGGCACTTGGCAGTTTTCAGTACTCAGACACATGCTGCAGACACATTTCTGTTGATACCAAGGAAGTACTGAGGTAGTACAGCCCTGGCTAAACCCAAATAGTATTGCTAAATTTAAGTTTATGAGCTCCCTCTCTGCTCCATATACTCATGCACACACACTTTGACATATGTTTGACCCATCGTCTGGCTGCTGCTTGTTGCTTGCTGCCCATCTTTGTTGTGTAAAACCACAACTGTATCACAGTTACACTTCACTCTCTGAAGCATTTGTCAGGGCTGGTGGATCTGCCTGAGTTCCAGGCTGGTGTCATATCCTGATCCCCTCACTATCTGAGGTCGGTGGAGACAGATGCTGGTGTTTGGGTGGCTGCTGGTGACGAGGGGCAAGCCAACGTGAGCAGACAGGATGTGGGCAGCAACTCGTCCCAGATAGACGTGTGTCAGTAAAACAATGGGTGACATGGAAGGACGCCCATGTGGTGGGAGATGTTAAAGCTTTCTGAAAGTCTTTGAGGGAGAGGGCGTGTGTGAGGCAGAGGGAAAGTGAGAGCAAGGCAGAGAGTGAGACTGAAATGTGTTTGTTTTAATCCACAGCAAGTCTTGGATGATGCACACATACACATGCACACATATAATAACATATAAATAATGTATATGCCTGTATATGTAGGTTCACAAAGTTCACCAGGATGATAATCTGACTCTTATCAGACTCTCCATCTTTGCATTTCTTGTCACATTATTGTCCTTCCTTTTCCTTTTCCTCTCCTGTGGTCTCTCTCTGTGCACCAGTCCTCAGTCAAACAGTGGTTGTAAATAAATACCAACATTGTCTAGTTTTGCTTGGAGCATGGAGCAAAAATTCATATAATCTTTAACCTGTAAAATCCCACATCAGGTGCCATGGTACATTTAGGCAAACAAGTATTTACAGATGTCATTTGGTCGATGTATAATTGCACACACAGTGAGGTGCAGACAAGTGTGAATTTCAATATAGGTCCATCAAAACTAATCATAAGGCAAGATAGCTGAAAACGTGGGGAATAAAGCATGGTATGCTAGAGAAAAGGTTGTGCTATGTTGTTGTCATATGTTGTTTACAATAATAAAGGTGGCAGATTTACCACTCAAACTTCATTTTTATGTTTGAGACAATGGTTCCATGATTTCAAACGGACGGAGACAAAAGCAGGCTTCTTACCTTTAGCAGACAGCCGCAGATTTTTTTGGTTAGAAATAGTCTCCTCTGACTCGTATTAAAACCAGAACCCTGTAATATGGGTCTTAAATATGCACTTGATCGCTACAGTATCGTGCTAAAAGACTGATATGTCCCAAAGAAAAAGTCAGCATCCTCCATAAACAGCATTGCTCTTGTATTGCAGTGTAGTTAGTCCTAGTTATACTAAGTATAATAAGAAAAAAAATATTACACTGTGGATATGTGGATAAACCTGAATGGCTTTTTAAAAAATGTAACCTGTTACCCCACAAACTAATGTAGTTCACTAATTTACTCCCAAGCTTGATTGCTACTGTAGGCAGTAAGCGAGGTAGCTGGACATGCTAACGTTTGCAGCTTACCTTAGAGCAGAAAAGCACACTGTTTAAACCATTCCTTACACTTTATGCAACGAAATACACCACCCTTCAAACTCTATAAATGTACTTGCATACCACTTCAACGGGTGAAGAAATCCCAAAGTTGGACAGACTTCAGGTTTAGCGAATGATCAATTGTCTTTTACCAGACGCAAATGCAGATCTTTGCTAATAATCACTGGCAAGAATAATCACATACGTCCTGTAATCCTCAAATTCTTGAATCAGAATGAAAGAAAATTTTCAAAAAACTGCTTTCTATCATTAATTCTTCAATTTAATGTCTTGTCAGAGTGTAAACTGTCATGCGGTGCAGTTGTGCACACGTGTGAGTATTTACCCTTCAAATGTGTGCATGAATGCACAAATTCTGCACATGCTTTTGTGTTTGCATCTGTGTGTTCACACGGACTGCAGGTGCATATGACTGTGTGTGTGCGTTCGTGTGGAGGGGTTGAAGTGATGATGGGGGGGTCAGTCAGTCATCACCCAGTTTGTGAGTGAGAGGACTGGGACCACATGCCCCTCTTTTAACTGTGTCAGATCGAGGTGGCCTCTCCAAATCATGTCCCTGTCACACACCAGCAGCACTGAACTGTATACACCTCCAGTTTTTTTCCAAAATATTTTCCACGAGGACATCATGTACTTTAAGCAATACCTGATTTTATTTTTAGTAGGTTATGTTTTCTGCAGCAGTTCCTTTTGTTTCCTTGCATTAATTTGTCAGATTTATCAGTGCATTAAGGTGGCTAACGTTGAAATAGTCTTGCAAAATTAAAAGGGGACAGATAATGAGTGTTTTCTAATAGATAAAATAATCAGTTTGGTGTAACTTCAGATTCAGGGCAACAGAAAATTATATAAACATTACAGTATACATGAATGAGAGCGCTCTGTAAGTGGTCTTGGGAAACAGCTTCTATAGTCGACACATAATTCATGTAAATGTAAACACACTCATGAACGCTGGTCAACTAGACTGTGGAAAAAACGCGAGTGCAGGAAAGTGTTGATTGCTGGCTGTTGTTCAATGATTGTCTGTGTGTGTGTGTGTGTGTAGCCCGTTGAGATTGTGTGTGTGTGTGTTTAGCGAGCATGTGTGTATATGTCCAGTGTAGCTGTGAGGAACTCCTTCAGCTAGTCCCCGTGTTTGTCAGCTGGCGAGCATTCTCAATATAAGCACTCTAATTGCTCAGAAAATTACAGCTAACGATGATTGCACTTGACACGGTCTGACATTACGGTGACACCACAACGCCTTGCGCGCCCCAGCCCCCTACCATCCTCACCTCTTCTCCCCTCCCCTCCTCTCCCCTTCCATCCCTGCCCGACACCCTCCTCGGGATGTTGTGCCAGCCCCCATTGACCGGAGCCTTGCCCCCGGTGACCGCCGTGTGCCCTCTGCTTGTTTAAGCTGTCCAAAGCAGAGATGTCCCAAAGTTCAATCTGCTTTGGCATCGCTTTCTGCCACCCCTCATCTGTCAGCCAAACCGTTTGTGAACCATAATGTGTTCCTCTGTACTTCATGTGTGATCTGTGCTTCATAGGTACATGTGAGAGAGTGTTTGTGCTCGGTCCTTTTTAGAGGTTTTTCTGCTTGTAAATATGGGTGTTTTCTTTTGCGGTAATGTTTGCATAATACTATAAGTGTGCTCCCTGACTTTTAAAGGGTGTGTTCAAAAAATTACACTCGACTGACCATCTGAATCAAGCAGCAGGTCTGTTAAGAGGAAGAAATAGAGATGGATGGGGTAGAGAGGGAGGCTTAACACTTCACACAACCAGACAAATGGATTGTGTGTTAAAAAAAAAGAAGCTTAAATTCAATATTAATAAATTTAAAGTGTACAGAGTTTTCCTGTTCCTGCCACTGCACACTGACATATACTGTAAATGCATGTGTGCACATGTGAATGTGAGTAAATGCCTGCATGTGCATATGCATGAACGTGTCCATATACCCGGGCCCCTGCAGGCCGGGATGTGTCACCTCTTTGTCTTGTCAGTGTTAATGTGAGCATGGCCAGCCAGGCGTGGAGCTGTGACAGATCAGCAGACGAACCCCTGCTACCCCACCCACTTCCACCTCCTCTCTCACCCTGTTTCCTCCCCTAGTTTCCCCTCTCGCCTCCCTGCCTTCAGCACAGGGATTAAATATCCTTTGCTGTCCAGGCGTCACCTCTGGCATATGGAATTTTTATTTAATTTCAGGTCAGAACCTGTCTGTCACTGGTGCTCGGGCTACGATGCATCACAGCCAGAAGATGCCCAGTGGAGAGGATCAACGGTGATAGCTGTGTACAACAGGCACCTCACAGGTGTCATACTCATGACTGAAAGCCACAGTGTCACAGCAGCACTCTGCAACTTTAACCTGTGGCATAATCTCAGCACATACGTACAGTATATGGTGGGCATAGATTCAGTGTGGGTACATATGGTTGTGACATGCAGGTAAGGTGTGCTGATGCTTTCACACTGTGTGGCAAGCCCCTCCATTAAGCTGACCTTTTCATTGCACAGCCCGTGTGCAAAGCACCACGTACACAGTCTCAGCCACAAAGCCACGGTGTTTACTGCCTAGTGCTACATGTGATGCTGAAATGTAAAAAAAGTGTTTGAAAGCCAGAGCAGATGCAAACCTCAGATTTCGCCATGATAACAGATTTTATAGATAGAGTTTGCACGGGTCTAAATATGGTACCATGAACGTCAGCAATTTTGTGGTGGGCTTGTAGTGTGTGTAAGGGTAAAAAATTCCCATGAGTAGTTTTATGTTAAGTTGCGTTAGTCCAGCTTCAACAGACAAAATTCAAGAATTGCAAACTTCCTGTGTTCAAAATTAAATATAAGCTAATTTCCTCTTACCGTAAAGTATCTAGTCACCACAAAAACACAGACATTGTGGGTGGATCCCACACACACGCATGGCTGATATGTTTGTGTTCGTGGTCTGCGATTAAACTTCGTCAGTGGAAGACTCATGACTCACAGAGTTGACAATATCTTTACTAACTGAGAGGCAGAGACCACTCATCATCATATCGAGATACAGACAGCACAGTCATCAACTTGGTCTTCTTTGTGATAGGCGGTTTGTCATGAATACAGAATGGAAACTATTGCATGTGCACATCATTAGTATCCTGTATGGTGTTTCCTGTGTTTCCAGTTTGGCCATTTTTGTATTAACTTGCAGTTGCTATACGTAATTCTCCAAATATACTGTTTTTCCATCATCCCACAAACAAGCCTCTCAGTTCATTGTAGGTGTCCACCTCTGCGGTATTTTGGTTATGAATGGTTTAATCTTCAAAAAGTTTATTTTGTGGTGAGGAGCTGTCTTTGGTTGGACACTAGCAATAAGTGACGCTGTCTTTTTTTCTGATGGTTAAATTGTCTAATAATCACACAGAACTGCCATTTATTTTCACTGCACTCATTTATCTGAATCACTGAACAAACCACAGATGTGGGTGGCGACTCAGAGGTCTGGAACCAGGTTAATTGTTAATATTTGTTGTGGAGTGAAAGCTTTCAGTGAGATTGAATTGGAAATTATGAGAAAAAAGTATACAGTAAACTTCTGGTGGTGTATACATGAATCATACTGTTGCATAGAGGGCTTACATTAACCGTATTTGTGCAAGTCATTATGCTAAACACACAGTTATTTGACCTTTTACAGACCTGAATATACTCCTCTGCTAAGCTGCTGCCTCAGCCTGTCCTCTTCTTGGAACTAGATGGTTGGGTATTGTTTGAAATGTTGATTTTTAGATACCAATACAAAACAAAAAGATATACTTTTGAGCCCCATTTTTTGAGGAATATAAACATGTCTTTCACCAAGATCGTTTTTTTTTTTACATTCAAAGTTTTTAAATGATGAAAACACACTCAGCAGTACAAGAACTGAAAATTATTTGATTGATTTATATCTGGAATTGCATCTGAAATCTGCAAACCTGAGCACAATTTCAACCAGATATTCAATGCCAACTTTATGTACTCGACATTTTTCAATACTTGGTGCTGCAGACAGATTTTGGTCGGTACCAAAAAAGTTTTGAGATTCAACACGCAGCCTCACATGGCACTGTTTCAGAAAGACTGGACTGAAATGTGTCTCAAGTCTTTAACCTGGGTTTTGTACGGTACAGTATATCGTTGATTTTTTTGTGTTTGACGATGTAGCATACAGTTTTCCTATTTGCAGAACCGAGACATGATGCAGGGGTAAAAATCAAAGAGTCAGTTGGACTATTGAACTGTATACGTGCTCCTGCTGGATTACGGTCAAATCTGCCCATAAATGTGTCTTTTGTTTGTCGCTAACTCTGCATTTCTTGCTGACTTCTTACAGCATGACAAAGGTCAAGGTTCAGGTTGCTCATATTGTTCTCCCACAAGAGGAAGAATTGTTAGATCAGAGAAACTGCTGCATGTCACAAGACATGTCACAATAAAAACACACTTAATAGATACTAAGCACTCTTAGTCTGAACTCAAATAAACCAGTCACACTACACACACAAAAACATACCCACTGTTAAAAAGTGTGGCGTCCTGGTGGCCTCAGTGTTCAACTTGCTGATCATGTAATTGCAACATCCCCGGATCGGGTCTGGCAGAGCCCTCTCCCCTCATTTCCTGTCAGCTAATAAAGGCAAAAATGCCACCAAAGATATATATATATATATATTAGTGGCCTCCCCCATAATCTTCCATGCCATCTTTACCAGACTAAGAATTCAAGCCAGAAGCTTAACAGTTGGGTTTCCAAACCAGCCGGTAAGTTGATGAGTTTTTTTTGGGGAGACACCCAAACGCTCAGAGTAAAAGGAGGTGTTGATGGATTTATACACCAAAACATAATCTGATGTGTGTGATCTCACCTGTGGTCCACAGTTTAAGTTAATTTGAGCCACACTCTTTCCATTGAACCAAACGTGACTGCTACATTCTTAGTAATTGAAAAAAATTGTCCACTTGAGCTGACCCCCACCCCCCCGTCTCTTAAAGTTTTAGCTTTTATTCCACCCAGAGGACCCCTGGCTCTGACTGTTTGGCATCCCTGTCACTCATCCCGCCACAGTGATGGAGGTGTGGTGGAAGAGGAGGTGGTGGCGGTGGTTGTTGGGGATGTGTGATGTGTTGTGACAGCGGGAGCCAGGGCTGGCGGGCGGTCACCATGCGGCACCATATTGCCGGGCTCCCCGGGGATGAGGGATCAGCATGCCAGCCTTGCCAAGAAGTGCTAATAGGCGCAACACGTCTTGCTTTCACACATTAAGGCAAGCGAAGGGTGACAGATCAGAGCTGTGATACTGCTGCCTGTAAGGAAAAAAAAGGGGCCACACCGCCCATTTGCCATGCAGTGCAGGCTAATGATGAAAACTCCCCGAGTCGAGCAATATGCCCACCAATCACTGAGTTGATGTATTTGCAGGCAGACATATCTCCATCTCTCTCTTGTCACAGAGTAGAGACCAGTGCAGCCTCACTCTCCACCAGAGTGATGCTCAACTCCATATTGTAACTGACAATAAAGCTACAAGTGTTGAAACAGGATCAACACTTTTTCAAAGAAGACATCTACGTTCTCGCCCAAAGAAGCCGAGGTCAAGTGGGCTGCTCCAGGCTACAACACCTTTGTCACATCTGTTACCAGAACCCACAGCTTGGATGTAGTCTGCTGAGCTGAATGTTTAGCTGTGGAAAGGAAATGAGAGCTTCTGTGCACTCACTCTTGTTACTTCCACCTTAGGGGCCATATGGTTGATTTGGCAGATTCTCAAGCACCTGCCTCCGTTTGTTTGCCTCAAAGATTATTTGGAACTGTTTTTATCGAGCGTGTTTGAATAGCAGAATGAGTGATCTGAGTCCAGTTTACTGCTCCAGAGAATTTTTCACATTGATCTACGTGTTTCTATAATTAATAATCATTAATGGCAGCACCACATGGAAAAGGAGCACATTTAAAGAGCACAGTCAAATCATACAGTGGTATTAAAAGCACAACACTTCTGCCTGTGATGTTGGATCAATACTTCTAGTTTTGGAGGCTTAGGCACATTTAGCTGACAGTCGATACAAAAATGGTAAAGAGTACTTGGAACGAAATGAAACCGCCTACGCACTGTATTATTTCAGGCCTTTAGAATAACCTTATTAAGCTCAGTCTAGAGCTTTTAAAACACTATATGGTCAACAGTATGTGAACAGGGAACCAAATGAACCCCCTTTAGTGTATTTTTGGTCTGGCTTGTTTTTCATGGAAACTTTGGACCAAAGCTCTGTGTTCCAATTAAAGGAAATCTCAGTGCTGCAACATACAGTGATACCTAAGACAATATTGTTTCAAACTTTGCGGCAACAGTTTGGTGAAACCCTTTTTATCTTTCAATATGACAATACCCCTGTGCCTGTAGACAGCAATGCCCAGAGATGGGTTTCCCAGTTTGGTGTGGAAGAACTTGGCTGGCCTGCACAGAGCCCTGACCTCAACCCCATCCAACACCTTTGGGATGAACTGGAATGCCAAGTGTGAGCCAGCCCTTATCGCCCAATATTAGCGCTAGACCTCACCGATGAAACTTGGGGAAAGTTAAATCAGACACACTCTTTAGATTTTATCCTTTCCTGCTTCCAACTCAATCAGCGGATTCACATTTGTCACTTCAGTCAGTCAGATCTTGCCATGACCTCGTTGGTGTGAAACTTAAAAAACCACTCCTTCCTCTGCTGCTGTTACCTGTCACTTGATTGTCTCATTTACACAATCCAACCTCCACCGGACTCACCTCTATTTTTCTTTGGCTTGCTCTCCACTCCTTCACCATCACTCCACCACTGTTTAAACTCTAAGTAGGGGTATTTCTTTATGGCTCATGGCGTGACTACTCCCATAAAATTGGGTCTAATTGCCAAAGACCCCTGAACTTCTCTTATTGTGTACACTATATCAAATAAATTAATGATGCCCCTCTTTCAAGAAGTCTCACAAATCC
>NTHP01000048.1:122173-183347 GCA_003416845.1 Oplegnathus fasciatus | reverse complement strand
CCAACACCTTACTGAGACACTTTATGTTGGTTTTTCCTTTAATTTGTCACCCGTCTGTGTATAGTGGTTAAAATTTGTTCTAACTCCACCAACTACAGCAGTAAAACTGTACTTGAACATAATATAATATAATAATATAATAGTGTAACACTCACAGGGGCCATGTTTCTGTATTGAGTACCTTTACTTTTGATAATCTTGCATACTTTCACTTAAGTAGCATTTTGAATACTCACGACTTAGGAGTTGTAATTAAATATTTTTACAGAGTGGTATTGCTACGTTTACTCAAGTAAAGGAACTAAATACTTCATTCACCCACTGAAAGACTGTGAGCCAGGATTTACACACTTTTGATATACTGTACTTTACATGGGTACTGTAGATGCTAACCTGGACTAGCCTGCTCCTGTGAGGCTTTCCTCAGGATCTCCGTCTGCTTGGAGCTCAGTGCTTGGAGGCGTCCCAGCTCCTCTGTTAACTCTGTGTAGGCCAGAGCCAAGTTCACCCTGGAGGAAGGAGGAAGGATGGCAATTATGTAATTATCATAATCATTGTCATTACAGAATATCACAATGTTGGTGGAATGTCAATGTATTACAGCTACACAAGTATACAAACACTGTGATCTCTGTTAAATCACAACCAAACACAGACCACTGATGGAAGTTAATCAAAGGCTTTATTTAATATTGTAAGATGTATGAAACTGCAGCTGAACTGCATCACACATCCACACTGATCTTCATCTCCTCTTTAAACTGAATGAGCTCTGACACAGCCTCACAAATCAGGCGGGCTAATTGAGAGGCTTATAGGCTTATATTTTTAGAGTGCAAGTCACAGCGCATAATTGAAGTGTATAAAATCACACCGTTTCATGCACGATGTGTCATGACTCTCTCAGGGGCCGTACTGACAGAGCAACTCTATTTCAAGAAGCGTAAACAAGAGCGGTTTGCTTACATGCTTCTGTGTCTCTTACCCATGGCAACGAGCTGACTTTGTCTCAGCTCATTAGCTTGAAACTGATCTGAATCCCACAACATAAATTACGGTGAGGCAAGCTTTATACAAGCAGATATAGGCAATAATCTCTTAGCACACTGTACATCTTTAATCATCTATTTGATAGCTTAGATGGGATAAAGAGTGATATTTACTGTATGTGGTTAAAAGCGGAGAGATTTAGGTGGCAGAGGATTTTGTTCAGATAGAAAGAAGTAACTATAGTAGTTAGTCACTGCTGGTGCCAGCTGCCCTCAAATCTGATAACAGGTAGCTTATCTCAAATGTTGTAACCAATTTTTTATAAACTCCTCAGTCTTGACCTGAAATTTACTCATTCCAGCGCTGACAGTGGTAGATTAGAAATGTTAACTGCAAAACGGGCGAGAGGTGAAACCTCGAAATCTAACTTGAAATCTGCTAAGATAATCAGTTTTTCTTCCCAGTGTGAGTAATTTCTTGTAAGTCTTGATTAGTTTCATAAATGCAATAACAAATGTGAAGCTTTCAGAGCTGGAACAAACTTCCAGAGGATATTAAACTGCACTACCTTTGACCGATTCTTAAATACTCATCTTGAACCATCACGCCTCCTATCCTATTAGCGTTTTAATTTCCTTTAAAAGTTTCTTTTCTTTTCATTTGCATTTTAACATTTGCATACTGTTTTACTGTCTTTTTTTAATGCATTATGTAAAGTGCTTTGAATTGTCTTTGTGTATGAAATGTGCTGTACAAATAAACTTGCCTTGCCTTTAAAAACGTACACCAAAGTGGCACGCTTTCATCAATCCATCATCACTTCCACCCCAAAGTTTTCAACTATATTCAAAAGTTTAAAGAAAAAATGTTACTGTAGTACAGACAACTTCAACACCCTGTTACTGATGAACGGAAAGATAGAGATGAAAAGCGGACGTTTGTTGTGCACGAGTACCAGACTGTTGCCAGTCTCTGATCTTATAAAGCATCTCCGATAACCAATTTCACCTCTTTGTTGATTAGAATTTGACTCATTCCTCCATAGAGATCGCGGCAGATAAAAAAATGACAAACAACACTGCACATCTTGGAAATTTCTTCTGCATAAATAGGAATAGATGTGAACTTCCACTGCAACGCCAGCACCAAGAAAAAAAAGAAAAGAAAAACACTTATGTATCCTGCCTACACAGCAAATAAAACACACTGTCTAATTAAAAATATGTTCCCCAGCACACCCGCACACTAACTTAATTGAGTCTTCTCACTTGTGTGTGTAAGCCTGCTACTTGGGTATGTATTAGAGGAACATTGCATATTTATTTGTACTAAATGCAGCACATTCTTTTTCTTTTTTTTACTTCTGAACTACAATCTTATTCTGCACCTCTTTACATTTTAGAGATATCTGCAATGATGTGCACTGAAGAACATGCGTGCCAACCAATGCTTTCTTGCTTTTTCACACATTTGAAAACAGGGAAAACTGCAACAGATGTATCACCCCAAAATACTTTAAAATAAATTCAGGGACCCCATTTCAAGGAAGTTCAATCAAATAAAAAAAAGCTGAAAATAAGTCATAGCTTCCACTGGTTAGTTGGCTTTTGAGACTGGCCCACCTCATTTTCCACCGACCTGCTATGACTCAGACAGAGTGGGGTATCAAACCCCCTTTCATCCCCCACCTTACAACACCATCTTTGTAGTACGAGTTGCTGGAACCTGGTTCTAACACTGAAATGATTCAGGATCATCTAAAAATGCATGCACTCCTTGTTTGTGGTTTTGTGTAAAAGCCTCCTGCAAACATAAATACATTTAGTGCATCAGTAGGAAAATAACAATCATTAGGTTACTTACTGGCATGGTGGGTGAAGCATGCAGTATAATATTGATATCGCCGAAGCGCTCATAAAATGTAATTTATCCACTTCCTTTCCTCACTACTCTCAGGTGAATCTCAGCTGCAGCTCTGCGTTGTCTTCTTTCTCTCTAACTGCTGAATTTCTTGACAGGTTAGATTCATGCACCTCTTCCTTTTCACACTTGTACTGTCTTCTCTTTTCAATTTTACTTGTGTGCTTTGACAATCTGTGTCGGAGGCCCGGGTCAGACTGCAACACCTCTCCCTCAGGGTACCATGTCGTAAAGCAGACGTGTGAACACCTGCACGAGCTACACAAAGCTACTGTAACTGTAACAGGGTTCAATCATTGCCTGTTTCAGAAAGTCTGTGAAATCAGCTCCCCTGTTTGTTTTCGTCTCTGTATGTCTAAAAATACTTTACACATTTGCCGGCATGCGTCTTTTGCATTTTGTTTCGTTTTTCTTTGCTTGTATGTGTGTAACTGCATGCACATACTGTACGATGTACAGCGCACTGCGTAGGAGGGGTGTGATAAGGCCGATGCAGCATTGATGAAAGATTCGTGACGCTGAATCGATCAGGTAAGAGTGTGAGTGTGTGTGAGTGTGTGTGTGTGTGTGTGTGTGTGTGTGTGTGTGGGAGATGAAGTGAAGAGAGTGTGGGCTGAAATCTGACCTCTGAGCTGATCAGACGTTTCAAAGAAAGAGCCGTGAGATCTGAGCTCCTCTTTGTTGGCTAATACTCAGAGCAATAATAAATGTTCTTTTTCACACTCACTGGAGCTCAGTCACTCACATTAACGGCATGCCCTCGGGGAGGGGGTGACGGACTAACACTTGGTCAGCATGATGTGGCGATAAAGAATATTCTTAAAACTTGTCACTGTGGGGTTGTGTTTTCTGGAAAAAGTGATATATTCATAGTACTTAAAAGAAATGTACTGTACAAACTGCATCTCTCTGGCCTCATGGACGGCAGGTGTTAAACGGTGGGGGCTTTTCACACTCAGCAGTCCATTCTCTGTCACACTCGACTTCTACTACGCGCATGAGGCACTTTCAGCCGAACACAGAGAGGTGTCAAACAGTCCTCACACTAAGCCACGGTGCACTAAACACTGTGGCTTGGTGTGCGTTGAGCTTTGCTACCTGGTAACATTAACTGCTTTTATGGGGGTTTAATTATCAATTGAAATGTAAAAAAAATGGATTAAAAAACTACACAGTGGTTTTAAAAACCAGGCTCAATTTTAGGCTCAATTTAATTTTCTAAACATGTCATTTACTTCATTGGCTACTTTTCAAATTTTCAATAAGAAATGGGAATTCCACTTCAACTTCGAATCATCATGTCGTGATTTATTGGAAACAGATCTCACTTTCTGAAAGCTGAAGAAGGATTAGTCAGTCGCTCTGTGTACTGAAGTGTGTGTGCGTCGGGGGGGGGGGATATACTGCCAGGTGGCTGCCAGCGTCTACAACAGTGTGGCTTGTGGTTGGTGAGAGCAGATCATTCATGTATCATTAGTTATGAGTGAGGCAAACGAAAATCCACAACTTTAGTCACGAAATTTCTGACTGGTTGTAGAATTAGCCAGAAGCTGCACTGCCTCTTACAAAACACATGGAAGAGAGAAAAAAGGAGAGAAGTGGTAAAACAAGTGAAACATGGCAAAAACAAGAATATTTAGTGACTAGTGGAAGATAAAATTACATTTCTTATGCTTTTAGAAGGTGAACTGTTCATGAATTCACAAGTGTTAGTGAATTAATCAATTCAATTGCTGGTATCAATAATTTCAGGGTACTGGAGAAGCTTTAAAAGTATCACAGTGAAACTCATCTATTGACAAAATCCTCAATTTAAAATAACACCAATTTCCCCCAACAGACAGCTCTACTGCAGATTACGAAGTGCTGATGATTATCAGGGCACAGGTCGTGTGTTAATATGCTCCACAGCACACGCAGAATCCTCCATATCAATCTGTGCAGTTTACACTAAATGAGCCCAATTACAAGAAAAAGCACCAGGAAACAAAGTATAGGCATCGTAGGTTTTCAGTGGGAGTAGGTGATATTGTTGAGTAAAACCAAAAGGTGACCAAGGTCTGGAAAAAGCAGTAGGCTTCCACCACACTCTCAGTAAATACTCAGCCTCTGTTCACTGCCGCACCGTTTACTTTCAGTTTGCTCCCCATCGAAACACTTCTGGGGTTTCATTGTGTGGGAGTTCCTCTGCCCAACCTGCTGTGGTTTTTACTTTTTTTTTTACCTGTCACACCTTGTAAACAGTCATACAATGCCTGAGGCAATTTGACGAGAGCATGAAGATAAAATACTTTCTTTCCTCTCAAAAAAAAAAAAAGTTAAACACATTTCTGTCGCTGGCTGTAAGTCATACAGAAATGAGTGGAAACACAACAGCTTGAATACTCACTGTTCTCGTTTCAGGTGTGGATGAACAAGATAAAGAATACATAGATAGATGAGACTGGACTCAATGCCCCATAGAGCTGTCCAACAAACATACAGACATGAGGGAGTGGACAGGAAGGTGTCCTACACTGTGTGCTTACACTGCCCCCTACTGCTCAGACTAACCTCCTGCCAAACCTCCTTGAGCAAGTGTTAAATACAGAAACAATGGTGTTACAGTTGAATGCACAAATAGTAGTTCATATGGTAAATGCAGCTCCTCTACACAAACAATAAGACTCCTTTATTAATGCTGTGTTTGAACCCAGTTAGCCAGCGATGGAGAGCTTGTCTAGTTTCTAATGAGGCCCCTGGAGGTCGGCCTGAGCACATCACAGCAGGAGAATAAAGATACAGATGAGCAGCAGCTTTTAGTGAAACATTTCTCCTCTGGCTCTTTCTTTTCTCCGTCGCTGCTATAGATTATGCTCCTCAACTAATATCTCTTTTTCCTGACCTAACTACCTTTGCTCCTGCTTTCCTTCCTTCCCTCCTGGTTTTATTTCTTCCCCTCCCTCCCCTCCCCTTCCCTTCCTTCTCCCTCCGCCCAGAGATCGGCTGTGGTCACTTACTGCTCATCTCCCACCTTCTTTATCCACTCCACATCACACTGCTTGCAGGGAGAAGTCATTTCCTGCCGAAGTAGAGCGTGAAATTAGATTAGCATGCAGGTGCTGGTAGAATATTGGACAAAATCTGACAGCAAGAGCCTATCGAGACAACATGTTTGAAAGTAACATCGTCAGGAAAAAAGTGGGCGTGGGTGAAAACACGTCTTACTCATTGATAATTATTATTCAAGCACTGCATGTAGTGTGCTAGTGTGTCTATCTGTGCAACTGTTGACGTGCAGGTGAAGTCATCCAAGAAGCCCAGTATTTAGTAATATTGCTCCAACAAAGAGAGGAATTACTGTATTTGGAAAGTTGAGGTTTTGTTCTCTTTCTAGTGACTAATAAGATGCTGTGATGTGGCATTAAAGAGCAGCAAATCAGCTGTAAGAAGAACGTCAGGGATAGTTTGACATGTTGAGTTATTATCTTTTTTTGATGACAAGATCGATACCACTCTCATGTCTGTGCATTAAATATGAAGCTACAGCCAGCAGCCGGTTGGCCTAGCTTAGCATAAGGATTGGACATAAAGGGAAACGGCTAGCCTGGCTCCGTATAGATAGATTTGATGTTTACATTTACTCTTAATACTCACAAATCAATCAGTACAATTCAGGGATTGCATGACAAGAAAGTATTGGCGTCAGCTGCTTCTCTGACAGTGTTCTTGATGTAATTTAAATTGTCCAGGCGCAGTAAACTCCACCCATGTGGCACCCCAAGCAGCCTAAAACAAACTAACACTGACCCTGTCCCTCTGGCTGTTCTGCAGCATCCTCATCTCCTCCTTCAGTCTCTCACACTCGCCCTTCAGCTCCTCTTCCCGCTGACATGCCCCCTGGGCCTCGTGCCGCGCCCCCTCGAGCTCCGCCTCCAGCCGCTGCAGCTTCAGGTCGGACAGGGCGTCCAGGCTGCGGGAGCTCTGAAGGGTCAAGGTTGGACAGTCCAGCACTGGGAGGAAAAAAGAAAAGAGTCGGGGGAAAGGGAGGGAGAATGTAGACGTGAAACAAAACAGACAAAACACTGCTTTTTCGTCGCTTTTCTCCTGACTGATGCAGCGTTCTTCTTGTCCATGGTTGCTGTACAATAGATGAGTATTAAAGAGCAAAAGAGCTGACTTCTTCCAAGGGCAGCATCTTTCAGTTTGTACCTGGGTGATGTGATCTGTGTGGGCATGTTAGTGATTCAGCTCCGCTCACACAGACTCAGTCCTTGAGCCAGAAGACACTGTAACAGCGCAGCAGTATCAGCTTTTATATCCCAGCTCCTCCTGCCTCCTCACCACCGCACTCATATGTGCACTCACAGGTGCACACATACTGTACACAGTCTGCACTACGAAAATATTTTCTCAGCCTCATTCATACACACACAGCTATTAATCAACAATACTACCTTACAAAGTACAGACTCCTCACACACAAATTCAAGAACCAGAAAGCATATGCGCTCCTTTTTCCCTTAAATACAAGAGTTTGATGCAAAACTATACCTCCTCTTCATCAAAGTATACCATCAGTAGAGGCATCTGTTGAGGTGGCGGTGACGCATTTCTTCCATGTTTCAATCAGCCACCCACGTCGTCGAAGAGGGCAGAGTTTAGCATCTACTGACTCTAGAAGTTCTTCAAGTTTAACAGAATCTCTTCTTCAGCAGTAGTGGACTTCATATTTTATCTTGAATTCTGTGCTGCAGTCTCCAAATGAGGGAATCCGCTGACTTGGCGAGACCGTTTGGCTTTATGACCCAAAATCTTACGTGATTTAACATTTTATCCACATGCTTTTTCTCTCTCGCAAATGCAATGAAAGCAGCAGAGTGACCTGCCTTGTTTGAAGCATCTTTGAAACTTTTATACATTTCTGACACAGGAAATTCATTCGCATTGTAATAAGACAAATTATCTCACAGATTTTCTCGCATTTGGTAATGCAGGCTAATCACAATAGAGATCACTCGGCAGTACAGATGGAAGCAACACGATGAATAATACAGAGAAACCCTCCAATTTAAACTACCAGGCACTTCACTCCAAATGTTTTGAAGCCGGAATGATTGAATCTCAATCACTAGCACCCTCATAGATTGGAGGTCTCTTTTTCTGTGACTGTGACCGGGGAGTTGGAACAAAATGTCCGAACTGGTTCTCTCCAACAGGCCGAGGATTAACCTGACCTCAATTAAAATGCTTCCGGCCAGATTGTTGGATTTGATTGAAGATTGAGAAATAGGAAAATGATGAGCAGTGATTAACAGAGATAACTGTTGTCCAGGCTTTTTTTTTTTTAGACACACTTGTGGTTGATATTGACATGTCTTATCTTACTTTACAGTAATCAAAATGAAACAGTTGACGTATTGTGGATGGGTATCAGAGTTGATTAATACAACAACCAAAATACCAAACCAAACAACCCAAGTTATTGTGGCCAAAAATATCCTGGTAAAAGGCATTATCACCATCGTCATCGTGAAAAATACTGCTATTATTGATAAACTATGGTAAAATTACTTTACACCGTGAAAGACACCATAAACAAAAGCAGGTTGGTTGTTGATTGGAAATTACTTTAAATGCATTTCCTGTGTCTCTTAGATTCTGTGCGCCAATTCAACTTTTCATACATTTTTTGGGGGTTTTAATATTTGTGAAAAACCAAAAAAATCCTGCACACTGTCAATCACTTGTATTCAGTGTGTAAGTGTTCCAAATTTTAAAAGTGCTAATAAATACAAGAGTGCTGTGCTGTGTTCACGGTGCCTTCTGAAAGCAACTATAATAATGATGGTAACAGAAATTGTTACCGTCAGAGTGTTTCACCACTGTATACAGTAAAACCGGTACAGCGGCACATCTCTAATGTAGATGTGCATCCTGAGTGAGAGTTGACAGTCACTCACTGTGTGTGTCTGGGCCGGCGTGCAGCTGCAGGTACTGCATGTCTTTGCTGTGCAGCTGCATGTTGAGTTTCTGCAGGGAGTTGTCCCTCTGCCTCAGAGCTGACTCCAGGCCCAGGATACGCTCGACATGCTTCTCCACCAGGCTCGTCTGTAATCACACACATTTTCAATTCTTTATTTAAATCCACCGATTACACTACAACTATACAGGATTAAAATATTTACAGAGGTCATATACAGTATACATCGTCCTGCACCAGCCAGGCTTCTTTGTAACCCGCTAAAAGCCAGTTTGTGAACATAATCAAGGCTGCTCAACAGCAGTATCACTAATCTACATTCATATCCTGGGACTGATTTTATAGTACTGATATTTGCAACCAGGGATTGGTATTTTATTTCATTTTTTATTTCATCATTTCATCAGGAATGGTTCCTTTTACTGTAGTTTTTCATCTGCTGTGCTGAGGCCATGATTTGGACAGATCTATGTCAGTGTTCCTGTGTGCTTCTATTTATGTCTACAGGTTGACCAGAAATGGGGGAGGAGGGCAGAGTGGTGGAGATGGAAGTCAAGGGTGGTGTGGGCGTTCCTGAAAATATGGAAGAATAGTTTTCATTTAATTTTCATTTTTGAGTCTGTCTTTGTCATTGTGCAAAATATTTGATAAAAAAGAAAAGTATACACACACACAAGCACACTCATTTATATATATTATGTAAATTAGTGAGTAGGTGCACTGCTGGAAGGTTAAAGGCCAATGAGGCCCAGTAGGTAATATTACCGATCGCAGCCACAGCTTCAGGTGACATTGACACTGTGTCAGGCCTTGGCAGGTGTCAGTTCCAACATCTTTGGCGCACCTCTTCCCTTAATCACTCTGACCACATAAAACTGCTGATGCTGCTCGGCATGAGCTGCTCAACGGACTTCATTCTCATATGAGATGGTTTATTATCACAGAGGGGATCTGGGAAAGACCAGCCAGCCAATCTGTTCAGTTGGAAGCCTCTACCTGGTCTGGATCGACTTTGATTTGTAACCAGTTACAGAAAATGCACATCCATCTTTGAGTTGGAAGGTAGAGCTAAAAGCTTTTTTTAGTATGTTTTTAATGATAGGGTAGCAGTATCTTGGAAAAAAACAATTACAATAATTTGTTAGTATATACATCTCTTACAGTCAAAAAACAAGTGTGTGTTCGGTGTCAGAGGAGAAATTTCACTGAATGACTCTAAAAGGACGCTTCTCTCTGAAGGACTGTTGAGTCAGTATAAGAAGTAATGAAACAAGTTTGCTCAGAAGGCAATGAATTAGAAATGAGCAGCGTAGTCTAAAGCGCACAGTCAAAGTGATCCAATGCATTTCATGAACTGACTGTTTGTTTTTTTTCTTGGTTGTAATCTCAGAGTGCCAAATGCAAAAGTAATGTCAGGAGAGGAAAAGCACAGTCATATACATTACTGCTCCCTTCATTTATCATTTACATGGAGTAGTGATATACAGACTAAATTCCTTTGTAGCATAAAATCTCACCCAGTGGGTTAATGAAGAGACGGTGGAGATGTTACACACTTTGTTTTCATTTTGAAGTGTGCAACGGAAATATAGACACAGCAAGACGTGAAGAATTTATCAAGAATTTTATATTGTTTTCAGTTACATCTTCAGATACAGATTGTATGTAACTTGTCCAGGAGAACTGTGACTAGGTAGACAGACCAGCCCCCAAAGGGTTAGTCCAGCAACTTAGTATTACCCTGCTATAAAGAGAGACTTGCAAGAGACGGATTTAAGAAAGAATGGCCACAATCGAATCCTAACTTTTAGTCCCTAACATGGGCGAAGCTTCAAAAACACTGGAAACCCACTTTTTCCCATAGTGCAACAGAAGACATTATACAACTGTTTTCAGGCTGAGTGGGACTCCTCATGAAGGGTAAACTTGTCTATGTCTGTATTTGAACCCCTGTGACAGGAAGTCACCTGACTCCCCACCAGCTTCAGGAGCTGTTTTGTGGCTGACACTGACCTTTGACCTCTGTGTGAATGGAAGGCTTTTCTTTCAGATGACAAACATTGTTTAGAGGTCCTTTCTTAAAGCAATTTTAATATAAGTGATGGGGGACAAAATCCACAAAATCCTGTGTAAAAATACATTTTAAAGTTCAGTTAATACGAGGCCTCAAGTGGGTATCTTCCAAAGTTCTTTGCTGAGCAGTGGTGGACGGACCATAACAAAAACACTGTCACTTTGTAAGATATCCGCTTGACTTGTCTAACTCTGCTGAAGCCTCGTATTAACTTGCGGCTGAACTTTGGAGTATTTTATTTCAAAGAAAGAGGACTGGATTTTATCCCCCATCCCTCCCCCAAGGATCTCTTAACAGCCAGTAGGGACAGGGGGAACAGAATAGGAGGAAAAGAGTCTGCTGTTATAACAGCCTCCATTCTTCTGGTTTCAGTCTTTCCACCAAATTTGCAGGGATCTGCTGCAGGGATGTACTCCCATTCAGCCACAAGAGCGTTAGTGAGGTTAGAGCTCTGTGCAGGCCAGTCAAGTTCTTCTACACCAAACTGGGAAAACCATTTATTTATGGACCTGCTTTTGTGCAACATGTCATGTTGAAGCAGGAAAGGGACAAACACGAGCTGTTGCCACAAAGTTGGAAGCACTCTGTTGTCTAGAATATTATTGTTATGCAGCATTAAGATTTCCCCTAAATATATATAGCGTATTTGGTGACTTAAATTTAATAATAATCTGTTACGTTCATTGCCTGTTCATGATGTCAGCCATGCCAAGTTTTATATTTTATACTCTGTCCCCATCAGCAGAGTGTGAAACTGCAAGACTTCATTAATGAGCCATATGGCTCATGAGTAAAGCTACTTTAAAATAACGAATGCACAGTGCAGTGAACTGAATGATGTGTCTGACCATCTTGTCGAGATCCCTCTGGAGGTTGCTCTTCTCCATGTGAATCTTCTCGTAGGCCTGGATCACATCCTCCAGCTGCTCCTCTCTCTCCTTCCTCTTCTGGAGCTGAAGCGAGATGCAGAGAGAGAAAAAAAAGCTTGACATACATTTACTTTTTTCCCCTTCTTTGTCAGTTTTCGAACTTCCCCACAAAGGGAGAGAGGGGGGGAAAAAAACACCAAAAACTTCCATTGTGAGAGTCATCAAATGTGTCTCTTAAGAAACTGTTACGTAACCAAGCAAATTTAGGACACCGAAATCCTGACACCTCAGCATGCACATAGCAAAGCTTCCCCCATCTCGACAAATGGATAAATCATGATTTTCAACAACACTGTTTAAAGAAAATGAATTTCTTGATGTCTTGGTGATCTATTCTGCTCACACTGTGGCATAATAAGGGGGGTGAATGTCACTGGGTGCAATAATCACACACTTTCTGACAGATCTGAGGGCAGTGACATACACCAAACTGAGTGAAATGAAGAGAGTTTCAAAGCTGTCGAGGACACAGAAGTGAGATTTGTTTTGAAGAATATGGTCACTTTAGACAACGCAGAGAATGCGAGTGGGAGCAGCAGCAAGGGAGTGAGATAAACAGAGAGTCGGCGAGGACAAAGAGGTATATCACTGCTGTGTGCCGGAGCAGTGAGGCCTATTCAGTGTGTGTCTATGGTAACATATGCTTGTAGAAAACTGGCACCAAGGTGAGGACGGCTTGTCAACAGCATCGTGACTGAGGAGAACAAGATTACTCCGGAGCTAGATTTGCGTAAAGAGATGCACGCAGAAACAAGATTTTAAAAAAATACCTGAATTCCAAAGATGTTCTCATTATCGCCTTTTAAATTTGCACCTCCGTCTGGATGCTGTATGTGAGATTGATTTGTTCTTTTAAATGGCCTCCAAGGTTCAAAGCTGTCTGGTTTTGTTCTAGTTTTTAGTTTAATTAGTCTTTTACAAACATAAAACACATGATATGATTGCAGTGTGGGTTTTCCACATACTCTGTGAGGTAATGATATCAAGGCGTGCCACTTTGCTTCAGTTCTAACACATCTGAGAGGAGAGGGGAGATGGGGTGGGTCGCTAAGACTGGACTATTTAAAGGATAATCATGTTTTTTTTACAACTAAGATTTTATTTTCGTTGTTTTGTTTTGGCCACTATCTCTATCAGTTATGACAACATGTACTCAAAGTGATTGCTGAGCTCTAGTTTTAACCGAATTTCCAGAAAATCAGCAAAAGAAAATGTGAATTAATGCGCGTTTCCATCCACTACTGTTATGTAACTATTAGGAGTGGGTTGATCGAGATAAACGGTTGACGGCGCTAGTCCTCCAGTCAGGTGCCATTAACCCATTGCAGAAGAAGTGGGCACAAACGAGATGAGCATCAGTCAAACCTCAAATGATGGAAAACTATGTAAAAAAAAAACATTACGGAAATATGGCATTTATGTTTGTGTCATGTATTAATGTGATGTTCTGTTGTTTTAGTCTGCGGTGATTTTAATCTCCTCAGTCGAGCGGAAGCTTCAGGGGACGTTGAGGTCACATGTATGTCATGATTTATTCGCTAGGTCTGTTTCATATTTCATTCTTTATTACGAGTTTTTATGAAATTCCCGACCCGTTTCGATCCAGTCTAATTATCCTTGGGTCTATTTCAGATCCGTTCCGACAGCCCTCAGGTTGATTTTAAGTCTCTTTTTTGGATCTCATTTATTAAGAAAGAAATGATGTACTTTTGGTTCGGGCAGGTTTCCCATGGGTCAATTTTCAGAGGACCTCTCCTCAGATTACAAACATTGACTTAGCGAATGCAATGTTATTATTACCAAAAAGAAAGATTTCCAAAGCAATAACAATAAGACCCACACTGTAATAAACTGGAATTCTCCTTTAATGTTAAAAATATATATATTATTACTATTATGGCCTCATTTCCATTATATTATATTTCCTTATGTGTTGCCATTTGCTCGTGCCATGTTGTGTCTCCAAGTGACTTAAATACAAATAACAAATTAAAGCAAATAATGACGGAGAGGGAAGAGTCAGTGTTGTCATCATGGCTGGATTAAACTGCTGTTTACCACCAGATTTGCTGTGTAATTTAAGAATACACAGAATATAGACAAAAACTAAAATAATGAAGGTCTTAAAAATAGATTGTGACTAAGACATGGCGGCAAGTAATAAAGCAGAATCCACTTTAGGGCCTTTATGTCAGCTGATATTGTGCTTTAGTGGTATTTTATGCTTCGCAAATGAAATTTAAACACAACATGCTCAGTCGGTCACGTGAGTCAGACAGTATGTGAGGAGATTTTTTGCTTTATGCTTTGTGAACTTTAAATTTCTCTAATGCCGTCTCCTTGATAACTGCAAGTCACCACTTTACCAAAAGGAAGAGGATAAGATTTGTGTGTGTGTGTAGAGGTGGTGGTGGTGGTGGAGGGGGTCGTGTCCCAACAGAGCATGCTCAGTGAGCCGTGGTATATTTCATCACTCTGAATGCCCGGTGTCAGAGCCGTGTGACCTTGTGTGTCCCACGCTAATCGTCTCTGCTGCTCCCATAAACCATTTCCTTCCTCTTTCTTGCTCTCTAGCTCTTTTTACCGCTGCCGCTACCAGTTTCACCACTGCCTTCCTGTGTCAGTCGTCTCTCATTTCTATTTCCCAACGCTCTCGTTCTCACAGTCATAGGAACAGCAGAGTTACAAGTGAGGGGAATGAGTAGCCCAAGCACATTATGGACACTGCCATTCTCCTCTCTCACTCCAGCCCATTTTTGGAAGCGAGTTGCAGCCAAGTATATAGTAGAAAAGTAGTAAAACTGATTCTTAATCCCGCTTCTTTTGAAATACTGTCCATGTATTGCATGCACACGTCTTGTTTTATATTTAAAATCATGCCGTATATGTATTAAATAACACCAATTGATTTCAAAATGTCTTATCCTAAAATACACTGCATGATGTGCTGGAATAAGACATGTCTACTTTATGTTTTTCTTTTTTAAGGCGTACACATTCAGCAAAATCTTGGCCAGGTTTGCTCCCAATTATACCGCGTCTCAAAAATAGAACACCAGTGTGAAAATCCCATGTCACAGTGCTGCTTGGACGGTTTCTTAAAAACACCCAATCTCAGTAATTTTGCTTGGACAGCAGCTTTAGTGCTTAATTAGTTCTGGACATCTTTCAGCGTATGTCCACCAGGGCTGGCCTCAATTCACTTTTAATTCAATTAATTCACATGCAGGGAGGGATTTCTGCAGAATTAAAGCACCGAGAAAAACCTTTGGTGTGATAAGGTTTTTATTCTATTCAGCATATTTAAAAAATTCAAAGAAAATTATTATATAGCAAAGTGGATTTTTCTCTTATTTTGTACATATTGCATCTTGCCTCTGCCTTCTCTCGCATCTCCTCTTCCTTTCCCACCTCTCGCTTCCCTCCCATGTCCCCCATCCTCCCTCTTTCTTCTTCTCTGTCTCCTCCTCTTACCTCGTGGGTCAGGACGTTGACTCTCTGCTGCAGGTTGCCATTTTCTGAGTGCAGCAGCGCCGTCTCCTTGCTCTCAAAGGAGCAGTAGGAGTTAGTGTTCTCCCCAAACTCGCTGATCATAGGGAACTGCAGACATTAAAGGACATTATAGAAACATAGAATTAGACATGTTATAACAATGATATGATTAAGACTGAGACTTGAGAACAAGATAGTAAAATAATACATCGAATGAACCCTTTTGCTTGTTTACAATTTTTGTTTGTTTGTGTGCTTATACTTCTTTTTCCTGCTGTTTTCTGTAATTTCTGATGATTTCACACTGGGGCCATTAAAGATTCATCTTGCATCAACTGCAACTTCTGTTTGGCCCAGATATCACTCAGAGGATCAGGGTGTTTTAACTAAAGTCGTGTTTTTTCTCATGAACTAGATTTTATTTTTCACTTCTCCTGAACCAAATCTGTGAATTTACATAGTAAGTCGCACGAATCGTACTTTGTCATTTCATCCCACACTGTGAAATCTGGGAAGGGTCCGTGACTCAGCTGCTGCTTGTCCATCCATCCATCAGTGACTTTGTTTGTCCATCTGTCCATACTTCTTGACAGAACTTTGGAGAATGATAAATACTTTTTCAAAGTTACACCCACTGGCCCAAGAGTGGGTGCTACAATGTTCATTTTGGTGATTTTATGACAATCATGATATCGCAGACACTGCGTATCAGATCTCAAATTGCAGGGGAGTGCCACATCTCATCGCTCCAAACTGGCATTTTCAAAAATACACTGATTAGCCAAAATGGGGTGCTATTTTTTAATCAACTGCACATCCTGCAAAATATACAAACTGGCAGATCGGATTTTTATAAAAATGTGGAGAATATTGTCTGCAATTTACAACATGTTGGATGTCCTGATTGCATTTAGATAAATTTAGTGGAGTGGATGGCCTCCTTACTGTGCTTTTTAAATTGCACACACTGGGCAAACGGAGGCAGTGCAATGTTTAATGCTGTGTGTCATAAACATCACTGAATGGATCCTCATCTTCCCATTTGCACTTAAGGCTGGAGTTATTCTGCATATCTGTTATTGTCAACAAATCCCATGAAAAAAGACCAAAACCAACATTTAGTCCATCTCTGGATACTTTCTGATTTCCCTACTCTGTCTGTGGCTCTCAGCCCCGTGCTCATTTGTTTCTACTGAAGACATTAATATTTAAAAACACCTCACAAATATTGACTTTCATTTTTTAAAAAGGACTCACTAATTTCCTAAAAAGCTGCTCACTGTATTTTTTCATCAAACGTTATTCAAACAGGAGTAATATACTTTTGTTGGGGACTATTTTCAGCGGTGGATGAATACACGGTGCTCTAGTGAGTATTTGGGGCAGCAGGACAGTGTGTGTGGGATTGAGCCAAAATAAACTACAGTGTGTGTGTTCATGGTAATGAAGGAACATGTCACCCAGTGCAACAGTGCGGCTCATTGATGTGTTTTTAATAGTTTTTGGACAACCATGGAGCTCTACGGCACAGAGGAAGAAGATATATCAGGATCAATTCCACTGTCGGTGTTGGTCTTTTTATGGGATTTGTTGACAATAAAAAAAAAAAATATTGCTAACCTTCTCAGTATGATCATTCATCATTCATGAGAGAAACATATTTACTGTTGTATATGATTATGATTATATTTATATATGATCATTCAGAGAAACAGTGGTGCAACTATGATGCAACAGCATTACATGAAAACATTTTAAATATGCAGAAATAATTGCATTACATGCAGCTACGATTATGCAGATATGGTGGATTATGTAATCATAGTTCTGTAGAATGTGCATTTATGGGCTGTACCGCGTTTACTGCTGTTTTACTTTTGAAGTAAGCAATTTGTCTAGTTATAGTGCTAAACTGCCATTTGGTAGCCGACTCCTGTGATAGAAACACACAAGACAAGTTATATAACTGCGTGTGCTTTAACCTAAATGAACACATTTACATTTAGAGTGCCTACCACAAGCAGGGAGGGCTTTTCATTTTCTGTGTGAAGTCATTGCAGCTGATGCAATGTCTATTTGAGGAGCAAACAACCCTTTTCCATTTAGCAGAACACCTCTCTCTGCTCAGTTTAACAGTAAATGCTCGCAACATGGGCAAAAACCCCCCAGGGGGCCCAAGAATTCTCACACTGCCGAGCATCGGGAACTCTAAACTGGAGAACAACCTCACTTCAACCCATGTTCAAAGCAGCAGGAAGCACTCCCATCTGCATCATTACAGCAGCTGTACTCAGGCATCTTGTATTTAGAGAAAGCCTGCAGCAACACTCCTCAAAAAAAGCTTAAAATAATAGAAAATAATCCAGAATTTTGCAAATGGGCAAAAGGTGTTTCCACATGGAGATTTTGACATTTCAGGAGACAATATTGTGACGTCCGTATTGTTTCGATTGATTATCCAAATCTAAAAAAAAGGCATAATCTGTATTTACAGAGGCACAGTTGTGACAACTTCCACTCCAAACAGCCAACATCTACACCTGCTCTCCCAAAATCAACACCTGTCTCTCTGGGAATGGGTCCTGAACAAACTGCCGCTTGCAAGTAAGTCTACAGCGATGTGGCAGCCTGCAGCCTTCAGTAACAGCTGCTCGCTAAAAGGATGGAGGATTTCTGCACTGACACATGTGTCAGGAGAGGAAAGACAAAGTCAAACTGCCTTTTCATCAATTGGCAATTTTTATCTCTCTCATTCTTTACTGGAAAAATATATCAATATATCAAAATACATTAAAAACATCAGCACTAATCATCCGCTTTCGATGCAAATCTCCCAGAATCAAAGCTTTCTGGAGCTACAGTTTGCAGAGACATTCAACTCCAACATCACAGAAGATTCAGAGTTTCAGTTTCCCGACCAACAGTATCCCTCGTAGACCATAATGCAGCAACAGCTTGCATCTTCTTGGAATTGTCTTCCTCAGCATTTCAAGTACAGCCGCCTCTTTGATAACTTTTTGTCATTTGAAGCATTTCCTTCCCTCTACTCTCAGACAAAAAAGAGTGCTAAGCTATTGATGCTACTGTCTCCAGCATGGTAAACAGCACAGCTTGCTGAAAGTCCTCATACACCTGAAGTCAAACTAGGCAATACAAGCTGAGGGGAAAAGGGGGACATTACAGCTCCATCACCATATAATTCCTAGAATAAGTAAAACACCACAGACTGAAGATGATAATAAGAATATCCAGGAGTGGATATGTTTTTTTGTTTAATCCTCCTTTGTTCTTAATTTCAGCACTTTATCTCTCCCTGTTCTTTACATCATTATCTCCTTTTACTGCCTCACTTCTCTTCCCTTTTCTGTACTTGCACTGCATCCTTACGCCCATTTAACTCCCTCTTTCCACTTATTTTTCCACTTTTCCTCACTTTCTGTCCTCCCACGCTATGCCTTTACGCTCATTCCCCGTACCTCCCCCATGTATGTCTGTCCGTTGGCCCAGCTACTGCTAGGAGGTGGATTTCTGCTTCACCTGCTCTCTCATCCAACCGAAAAGTTGCCTGATTTCCATCATCAAGCAAACAGGCCGGGCTATGCAGAAATATTTACAGTGTCACTGACTTTAAGCCAAGGAGCTTAGCTGATTTTATGTTAGATCCACAGAAACATTTTGAAATGTGAAAAAGATTCAGTCATTTTCTTTGGGATCAGGGTAGACTTTATTGGACCAGAGAGACATACAGTAAAAAAAATAATAGACATCCAAACCGCTGTTTGTCAGTTTCCAATATCTGAACTCTCATGACCCACTGGATGAGCCCTTATAAACTCTGTGTGCAGCCCTTTGACACGACCATTCTTCATACCCAGTAGCTATTCCCCTGCTGACTCCCGATCGATTTCACCAATAATCTTAATGTATATTGACGCAATTAATTGAACCAATATTGCAAGTGTCAGTAGGTTTACATCAGTGGAGAAGTAACAAAGCTGTATTTTGAAGTATATTTACAAAATGTATGGTCCACAGTCCATGAAGGGTCAATCATTCATCATCTAATTAAGATGATTTATCACTTTCAGGTCAGCTGTGTGAGTCCTTGAACTGACTCTACAAGGTCCTTGAAGGACATTCTCACAACCCAATCAATGCCCTACTAGTCTTTGAATAAACCGGTAACATTTGGAGTACATGGCCTCATTTACACCAGACATTAAAATTTTGATATTTTTAGACATCTGGATAAGGAAATTCACATGTTAATGCAGTTGAAAATGAACACAGAATGCTGCCGTGCTGCAGTCTGTACAGTTTGAAAAAAATCACCAACAAAGGTCGCCTAAAGGCCAGGAGGGCATGCTTGAGACAAAGTAGTTTGTTGAACTCAATTCATTGATTAGTCTGCAACTATTTTGATAACCGATTTAAGTAATTTTTCAAGCACAATGTGAGGATTTGCTGTTTTTCTTTGTCATTTATAAAAGTATTTTAAATATCTTAGACAGTTTAGACAGTTGGTCAAATACAATAAGCTATTTAAATACGTCACCTTGGTGAATTATAACGGCCGTTTTTTCACAATTTTCTGACATTTTATAGACAAAATTAATTGATTAATCAAGAAAATAATCTGTAGAGTAGTCGATAATGAAAACAGTTTCAGCCCTAATACCTAATACTGTCTTAAGCAAGCTCAACAAAAATCTGCAGCTCTGCGTACATTCATTTGCATACCGAGATCAACATAATAGGAAATCTTATTGATAACTGGTATAAATGCAAAAGCCTGACCTCTCCTCATTTTCCAGATATCCATATCCAGATTGCATGTTAATAACAGGTGTAAATGAGGTCCACGGTGACTTTAAAGGACTATTTACTCAGCTACATTAACTCCTGTGAGCCATTAATTCAGTTTCAACGAGGGGTTACGTGTGCAAAGCCCTTTTTTGTTTCTCAGTTTGCTCCGTTACTTCCAGGTCTCCTTACGGTTGTTACAAATGTCACTCAATATTATTTTTACTTAAACATGAGTTAAACCTTCAGTAGCCTTCTGCCTGTATGTAGTAGAACAATTTCCCACTTTTGGAGTCATGTTCATTCCCCCTGCTGGTCCACGATCAAAGCCCACCAAAGCTTTCTTTCCTTTTATCTTTGTGTTTAATCTCATTGCCTCAGTAAAAATGGAAAATGCTAAGGGTGAGTGGATAGCTCACTCCCCTTTTGAAAGACTTCCAATAAATTGAAAAACAAACTAGCCTTATCCTTGTTGGAACTGGAGACCTTCTGTCTGCTACCAACAAGGACAAAAACTAAAACAATTTGTTTTAAAAAATCTCGTAATATTTGACTTTGAAAGTGAAATCCCTTTACCTTGATCTCATAGATCTTGAGCTTCCGCTTGATACTGGAGTTCTCTCGCTCCAGGCAGGCCAGCCTCGTCTTGATGTCCTGATAGGCGGTGATAAGGGCAAAGTGGGAGGCTGAGTAGACGTCGTCGGTGGGCAGGGTCGAGGAGTGCCACGCCACACTGCCACAGCCATCCTCCTTCAGGCCTCCTTCGCCGCCTCCTCCCAGCAGCCCCAGCTCCCCTCCTCCGAACAGAGACTGCATCACTCAGAGCCTCAACCTGAGGACAGACACAGACAGTTGTTTGCTTATTAATTATTAAACCACCAGATTGTTTCCATTCAATTAAATGTACCATCCAAAATAAAAACACCATTTCATCATTCTAGCAGGGGTCGACTATCAGTACTACTGCGGCAGTGCTAAAAACATCAAGCAGGCAGCGACTCGCAACAAACAAAAAAGAACAAAGCAGTATTCAACTGAGAGCAGTCGGATTTCTGGCACACACAATGTAAAATATTCAAAAGCAAAGTGGGTACAGAGACACAGGAGGAGGACTGAGGGACACTGTTGAAATTTAAAGATGACTCAGTGCCTTACTGTGTCTTATCACTTCAGATGTAGGTACAATTATCCAGTTATCACATTCTGTATGTTTCTGTACACACTAGTATCCTGGTTTTGACATTTACAATGAGCAAAGACAAACCTGATTATTCATCCCAAAGATTTATGATTCTAAAGTTTTGTTTTGACTAGAAGTGAAGCGAACTGTACTGGATGCGATGGATAGATGCAAATTCGCCCGATGGATAGATGCAAATTGGCACAGAGTGAAGTGAAGACACGATGTGAAAATGTTTCAACTTGAGCAAAGAATTCGCCCTTAACCCACGGCTTTATGACTCCAATTCAGGAATGTAAAGAACAACTGAGAAAAGGAGAGTGCTCTGGAGCAAAATAATAGAAAGAGCTGGAGTCCTTGGTAAACTCTGAGATCAGTCAAGAGGCTGAGCTGTCTCACACACAGTACAGCTGCACTACACAAACAGTTGGTGCATATGTTGCCAGCTACCTATAGCTAATGTCTGTACAGTTGGTGCATTATTGCACAGCCTGGCACTGTGGTTTCCAAATATTTTTTAAACCACAGCATGGCGCTTAGCTTTCAGTGTACACTCACATTTTGTGTCTCTTGAGAGCTGAGATGCATCTGAGCTTCTTTGAGCCTATTTACAGTGGCAAATCTTTCCATCACTTCCATCTGATGGTCGCTATTTCTTACTGTTGTGTGCCTTGAAAAGGCATAGTGCTTAGCAGGGCGTGTACCGTGGGTTTTTATAGCTTTTTCACTGAAAACAGCTGCCTGCTGTGGCTGAAAACGACACTATGACAGCGGTGAGAATGAACGAAAACAAAGCTAAACAGCTAAACAATGAGCTGAAACAAAGCTCCGTAAAGACGTGAGGAGCTGCAGATTCAGGTGATAATTCTCTGTAGATTCATCACTACGAGCAACACCTTTCCCATTGTCACATTGTCATTTGATGCTTTTATTGTGAAAATACTGATTATAGCCACTTTAAAGTAAATGTCGCCTTGTTTTTTTTGTATAGTATGTTGTGAAGTCTTGCGGCATTCTTGGCCCGTCCTTCAGGCACCCCAGGTGCTGCACCACCCAGCTTGGTCTACAGACTGACTCCATAACTTGTTGAGGGTGCACCTGCACACATCGCAGAAGGTGATCAGAAATGTGGATAAGGTTTTTACATGACACAATCAGGTTTCTCAAAAGAAAACGGGATAAGGGCTTATGCAGGTTTCTGAAACCAGGATATGATGTTTACATGTGCAAACACATGACCAGGATACTCCAAAACCCTGATCATAACCATGATACTTGTGTGCATATAAACATATTCATTTCCCTCTAGCTGATATACCCCTTATCCTTAAAAAGTTCAATCCTTTTGCTTCCCTCTTTTGCAATAACTACATATCATTTTTGGTGAGAGTTGGCCTGCAGGTGCATGAGTAACCAGTGCGTGTACGGTAGCTGATATGTTAATCAGACTCTAATTTACATATGAGTCTGGTTCGTGCTCTTGTTCCATTTCAAAGTACTTAAAAAAACATGAGCTCTGACAGCCCACGCTCCTTGAGTGGCATGATGAATGAGCTGGGTAGTTAGCTGACCATGCTACATCACAGCCAATCGGCCTTGGCCTGCCTCCCCTGCCCCAAAGACCCTGGGCAACGCTGTCAAAAGTGATAAATGGCACCTGTGATGTCACCGCCCTCTTTTTAAGCAGCCACAGAGGGGACATGCACAAAAGTCGCACTAGACGTAGCTGAGCGCACCAAGAACAGTTTGATTTACGGGTACTGAGGGAGTTACACAACAGCTAGTTGATTTGATGTATACTGGAATGGATGCCTTCCTGACTCCCAGCATTGCCTTGTGAGTCAGCGATTGCCTACTGAGCTATTTTCATCTGCTCCCTTCCTCCACGGTGCTATTTTCCTTGTGTTTTAAGAGAGAGGGGGATAAAGCCGCAGCCAATCTACGGCTCTTTTCCTAGCTGGTCTAACAGGATGATCCAAAAGCACTCCCACATGCACAGGCGCGCACACAAACACACGTCTGTGCACATGCTGCCAAAAACAAAAAAAACACACACGGAGGAACAGTCGCACGGAGAGAAAATGCACGTGTGGACAAAAACGCCTGTTTGATCAAACAGTCGACACATGCACAGACGGACTGTGCCGGTCACCTGCCAGCTGCCCGAAGGCTGGTGTTTACACCGGGTAGATATTAAGGTCCCGTGATGTGTACTGGGCTGACATCATGCTGTCAAGTCTGGCGCAGTTTTCTCTGGCAAACACACTGTGTATCATATATGAGCAAACAAGATTTTAAACTGTTTACATTATGCTTTAAAAACAATAGAAAGAGGCACTTCTGAAAAGAGATCAAATTATGGAAATATCTGTTGGTGTCCTCACTGGACAAATGACAGCAATGGTGCCTCGTTAAAACACTTTGAGCTGCCATAAATGACATTTTTACAATAATTATGTATCAAACAACAATGGACAACAGTGTGACAATCAAAGGGGTTGCTCATAGTGATGAACCTACAGAGATTTGTCATCTGAATCTCAAGTTCAACTTCTTTTACTGTCATATGCACAACAATTACAATGAAGCTGTCATTGGCAATGACATGCTTCATTCTCAGGCTCCCTCCAACAATGCTTAAACAATATGTATAAAAAGAAAATCACGCAAGTTAAAAAGAGAATCCTTTAAGACATGAGACATGAAATAGTGCAGAATCTGCAGCTCCCCTTGGCTTTACGGAGCTTTATAGCGAAATTTTACCAAAACCACTTTATTGTTTTGGTTCACTCTCACTGTACGCAAAATGTCGTTTTCGGCTGCAGCAGGCAGCCGTTTTCAGAGGAAAAAAAACGCTAAAAAGCCACTGTACACTACCTGCTCAGCACCAAACAGCTGACAGACACAGTCAGAGACTAGCTGGTGAGCATAGTGGAGCATTTAGCAGCTAAAGAGCCACATATTTCCATCAGGAGTTGGTAGAAACCAAAAACAGAGCTAAAAGAGAGTGAATATTGGACTTGGACATTCATCAGATGGACATATGAAAGCTAATGTTGCGTGCAGGATGCGTAAATAAGCAACTGTTTGCTAAATTATCATCCTCGCTAAGCATGTGACAAGAAAGACCGTGGTCACACACCACCTTGTACCAGTAGTCAACGTTGGTGTCTTTTCCTGACCTTAAAGCTGCACTACCCAGTATTTTTATATTAACGATGGATTTAAATGACAATGTGTGATGTGAAGTCTCTCATAGCAGCGAAGGCATAGAGAATCATCACCCAACTCTCTTACCCTCAGCTTTACAGAGTCTTTTATCCTATTTTAGATCATTGATTTTGGTTTATTGGACTGTAAACTCAACTCTCATTTACTTTGTTTCCTCTGATAAACCCACTGTATGCTGCCTGCCCAGCACCGAACGGCAGACAGACCGTTATAGCGACTAGCTGGTGAAGAGTCAGATATTTCATCAGGAGGTGGTGGAGACTAAAACAGAGCTAAAAGTAAGGGAGTGCTGTGTTTACAGCTTTTTACACTGGAAATTAACCAATTGATGCAGCTTTAACCAGCACCATGTTTTTTCCTACGTTTGGGTCACTTTGGAAGGACTTGTTGGATGAGATCCGCGGCACTCAGGTGGGACGTTGACTTAAAGAGCCTTCATTCAATTAAAGCTTGTGCAAGTGTCGTGGCTAGCAAAGGCTTCATCAGCGCAGCTCAGTTAACTGTGCTCCATTTTCACATTTGGTCCCAAAACGACCTCCAAAAAACAGCGGAAATATGCTCAACGTGTCGAAAACAGGTTTATGTTTCTGTTTGGATGCAAATTATATAAGAAATGTTTATTAAAGGGCTAAACTGTTGTGTGTAGTGACCACATTTCCATAAAAATCCTATGGAAGCGGCACACACCACCTACCTACATTCAGGCTCGAGGACATAATTATCCAAAAATCTAATAAGATTGCCAAGTGGATATTATGATTCAATAGTGTATGGAGTGCCTATTCACAAGCTATATTTCTACATGGAGAAAGTTATAAACTAATTACTAATAGACTAATTACCACAGAAAATATCTACATCTCTACTATCGACCAGCTCACATGCTCCAGTAGACACGGAGCAGTGGCCACTGATAGATGGCCAAATGTGGCCAGACTGGATAAAATAAAGGACAGGGACACAGGAACATCCATTTTGTCTGTGCTCCTCTCATTGGCAGCACAGAAATGAGGCATTTATCTCACACACACACACACACATATACACACACACTCACACACAGCTCCTACTAAGCTTCCCTTCCCCTATCCCTCTCTCGCTCTCTGCTCCTCTACCCAAAATATCCCTCACCCAGCTTCATCCAATCCCTCCCCCTCCTCCCTCCCCCCTTCCCAATCACACACTACTCTATCTCCTCAATCTCTGGGCTCATTTGCTGAGGCTCTCGGGGCCACACTGGACTGTAGAAGCGAAAGTGTACGCTTCGCTCCCAACCAGCTCCCTGCTTCATTATGGTGATTACCACAAGAAGTCATACATTACCTGGGGCCCACGTGGCATACGTTGTTCCACTGAGACTACCTCTCCCATTCTCTTCCTCTCATCTCCCTTGTTCCCCTTTCCTTCCTTTCTCTCCAGGGGATTAAAGCACCACTCCCCTCCCTCTACTGTATGTCACCATATAGAGTAATGAAAGGGCCAAGCACTGCTGCCATCATCAGTCGACCTGGAAAGTCTAGAGCCATGAACTGACTCTGAGAAGCTATCGTGTTCGTTACCTACACGTGGTGGGAATTTTACATGTAGGTCTCATGTTTGAATAAGCTCCTCGAGTCATTTTTCGCAAAAGTCACAACAACAATCTGACGAGGTCGGACCTGACGACATTTAATTCCAACACGGCTCAAGTCTGAAACGAGTACTGTCACATTAATGTCAAAGCTACAGCAACACGCGGTTAAATAAAGAGAGCAATTAAATGTGGTTATTTTTCCGCCGTCTTAAGATGGACAACAAAAATGAAATCAATTTAATAATTTACAAAATAGTGCGAATATGGCAATTTTATATTGTAGAAATGATTCTTCTCATGTCAGGTCAGACTACAGGGTTTCCCTCAAGAAATTGTTCATCAGAGATGGTAAGCAACGCAGATTTTGACACATCTCGTCGTGCAATCAATTTAGTAAATGATAACCTTCACAATAACTATACTCATTGAATATATTGCCTTTGCTGTGTGATATAGTACCTCTGCTCTTTTTCCCTGAAGGTTATATTTCAGAGAAATTTATTACTGTTCATGACGTTAGTAGAGATGATGGGTCACCTCAGCTATAGGTCTATCAAAAATGTGTTTTCAGTGACTTTTTAATCTGCTTTTTTTCCCCCTAAAGATGAAAAACCATCAGTCTCATTGGACCATCAGTCTCCCTAAATTTTTAGCTTTCATTAATACCAACTGCTTACAGCATGAATATGCATTAGAAGAACGCTTTATATTCAGCATGTGACCATTTAGGATGAGAGTAGCAGACTAGCAGCATGGCCATACGGACAGATGAGTTGGTCTGTCGGTCCATGACTTTGCTCCAGACTGAAATTTTGTACAGACATTCATGGTCCCCAGAGAATGAATCCTGATGACTTTGGTGATCCCCTGACTTTTCCTCTTTTCCTCTCGTGCCACCATGAGGCTGACATGGTTTAAGTGAAAGGTCTCAACCACTATTGGATGTATTGCCATGAAATTTGATATACACATTCATGTCCCTCTCTGGATGAATTGTAATCACTTTGGTGATCCCTTAACTTTTCATCTAGCTCCACCATCAGGTCAAGATTTTTACTTCAAATATTTTGGTTTATGATTTAATCCTTAGAAAACTAATGACATTCCCATCAGCCGCAGCTATGTGTGCTAATTAGCAAATGTTAGCATGCTAACACACTAAAATAAGATGGTGAACATGGTAAACATTGTACCTCTTTGGCATCAGCATGTTAGAATTTAGCCCGAGTACAGTCTCACAGAGTGGGTAGCATGGATGTAGACTCTTGCAAACTGGCATACTAGCAGCAGAATTCCACCTTTTAAATGACATTAATGAAAATCATTCGTAAATAAAGCCATGGAGTTAACCGTTCAACTGCAAAACAAGTTTTAAAATCCATCACTGATGCAGCCTGTGAGAGAACTGAGAGCTCTCCTCTTCCTTCGTATTATTATTTTCCAACACAGTGCCGCAGTTCCCTCTCATACACCATGTCCTGAATATTGCGTGAGCATTTCAGCTCTATCTTTAATGATTCTTCCATGTTTAAATGGAGCCATTACAAAACATTTCCATAAAGCTTTGAAGACCAAAAAGGCATTATTTTACCAGATAGATAGATAGATCTTGTGTTTTCTTTTGCCTCGCTTTAAATAGAAAGACTGAGTTTTATCTCCCAAAGGCATGGTGTTGATGCCCCCTATTGTAGCTGCATCTATTTTCTATTTCTTGAAAATAGCCAATTAGGCGATAGATTCCAAGCAAATAGTTTAATTTAAAACTCGGTCCATGTTCTTCATTTCAACTGTTAATTGAAAAACTTTCTCCTTTCAAAATGCCAAACTAAACGTGGCAACACCAAACAAAATTAAACACTCTCCAGACTTCATAGCTTCTTCTATGGTCCTTATTAAGTATTAGACAATAAAACTACAGACCTGGTTGTCCTTAGCAAATTAAATCACACTTCCCTTTTGTATAAATGGCTCTAACACCCACCCAACTATGAAACTGACCACAGAATATTAATTATTAGCAATCTGACCAACCTCATTTGCAAAATGTCTTTTTTCCATCCTTCCTTGTTTAAATTACAGTATGTTCAGTTCTCCACACATTTAGCACCATGACAGAGCTGTGAGGTTGTGAAATATCAATATACTATCAATACTATCAATATACAACTTCAAAAGAGAAATCTTAATATTGCAAATGCTGTATGTATCCTCGATTGAACGTGATATACAACGGCTAGACTACAGTCTTCCAAAGCCTCTGCAGGGTATTCCACGATGAGTTTAAAAGAACAAACCTCATCCATTTACAAACATTCATAACCCGATCTAATCCCAGAGCTGGTGCTCTCTGTAAATACTGCAAATTATATTTTTGGGATCCTTTGAGGATTGAAGCAACAGATGATTGTTCTCTCAATGGGAGATCTGTTTGTGTCTGCCTGTTGGCTAATCGTGGACTGCAGTAGACTGTAATGGTGCAAATCTCTTCTCACAGATGTTAATACTGATACACTCTGTTCTGGTTCCCGCTTTGTGGCATGATCCTTTCTTCGGTAACACCAAAGAAAATAACAGCCCAGTATATAATCATGAGCTATCGTTTCTTCTCCATAGAGCTTCTGTATGCGTATATACAAGGTTTTGTCTGTGTATTTCTGTTGTATCCCAGGGCATAAATATATGAGCAGTAGACATCATGCCAGCTGGGTCAAGGCTGGGTTTTCCGGTGATAACAGAACCAGGATCAAAGAGGGAGCTGGGGGAGTGAGTCCCTGCAGTGTGTGATGTTAATGTTGGATCTTGTTTGAGGGAAATGCAACCACTTTCCTTTCTATCTCCCCCTCTTCCTTCCCCCAGCTGTTAATGCATTTCATAGTGTTCCTTTCTCTCTTTCACCCACCCTCTTTGTATCCCAGTCATACCTTCTCTCTCTTTTCATCCCATCCTTTCTCTGTCCCCTGCTCGCTCTTTATTTCCTCCCTCCTCTCTGTCTGGCAGCGTTAAACAGTCCAGCTCTTCTCAATGCCACCCCGTGATCCCCACAGGCTGGACGTTTGGCACCTCTGACTCAGACAGTATGTCTGTGAACGGAGAGTCCAGGGCAGAGAGGTGGTGTGGCTTTCTGCCCCGCGCTCATCCACCAAATGCTCCCATAATGCTTAGCTCCACTCCACTGCACCTGTTTCCTCTGCTAAAGTCTCCGTTCACATTAAACAAGGCCAGAGCTGGACGGTACAACACACACTGAGAACCAATTAACGTGTCGGCAGGTGGGGTTTGATTGTGTGTCTCTGTGTGTGCGCGTATTGATGCGGACATGTGAGCACATGCACATCAATGTGGCTGAGTGTGGAAGTCAGTGCAAAGAGAGTGTGTGTTTTATGTGTCAGTACAAGGACATAGCAGCAGCAGTGCAAGCACGAAAAGTGCTGTGTGTGTGTATGTGTGTGTTTGTCAAAGAGAGACAGGTAGTAGGTATTGATGCACTAATCCAATAATGTACTGGATCGGTATTGACGCTGTGCTCTGACCTTATTAAATGGATCAGAGACCCTGCCCTCTGCCTGTATTTTCTTATTTTGCTGTGTTTGGGACGTTTCTGGATGTCAACCATTTGGCAGCCAATAACAGCGCTCAGGGTGTGAGGTTGGGACTCTATAAAAACGTAGCGACCAGTTACCAGGTCATAAGCATGTGACACCACCAGAAGTGCGTCGTTGAGCCGGGGAGGATGGGTCAACTTTGAATGTTGTGTTTACAAACCGCAACCGACAAATCCTGCTCATTTATCTTTAAGTGATGTCTATTGCAAAAACAGATAAACGTCGTTCTTAGAAGTAATAAACCAACACCAGTTTGATTGATATTCCCTTGAGTGCACAAAAAACCTGATTTAGGAAAATAAATAAAACCGGAGATGTCTTTTTTTGCAAATGAAGTCTTCATTTATATTTACCTCATATTATATTACAGACAAATCTTCCCCATCACTTAGTCAATTCAAGTTAAGTCAATTTTATTTGCGTAGCCCAATATCACAAATCACCATTTCCTTCATGCAGTTCTGCACAATGAGGCACTGCTGTACAGGTATTATGCTGGTTATAAAAGGCTTCCTACAGTAATTTATTGCGGAGGTGGGCCACCTCACTTAAAACCAAAACCAACCTCTGCCAACATCCTAAAAATTAATTCACTTTAATAAAATATAAGATTAACCTTTGGTAAAATGAGCAGAGGTGTTATTTTTTTGTACATACCAAAGTCATTATGTTTAGCATGGCAATTGTTTAAGCTGTCATCTACTAACTAAGCTAATCATGAGATGAGATTTGTCAAGATCTGGGTGGCTTACCACCTCGGTTAAACAATTTTCCTGGCAGAAACCCAGCCATACAGTATACTGGTGGCATAACCAGCTTGACTGTCCATCATTGGTGATGATGGACAGACGATCCTCCTTGGGATAGCGTTGTGGGTAAACACCTCTGATAGCTGCCAGGCCTGGGTCAAATGGTAATAACAGCATTTGTTTCAACCCACTTCAAGTACAAGAAGGGAGGTAAGTGCCTTATAGGATAATAAAGTGGATGTATAAATTTATTACCGTATTCAAAGTCACAGAGAAGAAAGGCTTGCTAAAAAGAGAGTATTGTTTTATAATGTTACTGGGTCTTCTAGTCTCTTACTTCAATGTATGCCAAAGCAGTTAAATAAAGTCTTTTAGTTTTTAATTTTCTACATGATTTTGTGGTTCAAAGTGGGCGGTGTGAACTGAAAATGAACGTACAACAAAGTGAAAGTATAGACAAAAGAAAATGATTTGTAAGCACACCCATTGAGCCATGTCCTTTTTGGTAACCAGCCTAATAACTTTAACTCCAACCTGATGTAATAAAACCCAACCATCTGGTACTCCAGACTGGTTCAAACAAATGCCAAGACATATTAGCAAATACAATTTGAGTCAGGTACCTTGAGAAATTGTCATTCTCACCTGCCTGCATGTGTCAAGTGTACAGAGTAACCACCTCCAATGTTTGAATAAGTACAGAGCACCGGCATATTCCATTTGTGCAGTACCGTTTTTTTGGCTTGACCGCAGAGGGCCAGCCCTACAAACGCAAAAGTCTGTCACTGAGTGAGTGAGTGAGTGAGTGAATAAGTGAGTGATGAAGTTACACAACTGATTGGCAGAGTGTTGGAGTTTCCACATTGGCTGTTGCTCTTCCAAAATGTATAGGCGGGAACGTTAGTTACATAGCTACGTACACTATGAGTACAGGCGCCGCCCTCCAAAGCTAGTATTACGGGTGGATAGTGCCAATTTAAGGATTACCAGGAGAAGGAGAAGAAGCAGTCTACCCTTCCATCGCTGTGGAAGTTTTGAATGGGATTGATTGAATATTACCACTACAGAAAATTACAGATGAACATTCAATATCCAGGAATTCATATTATAGACACGACCGCTGACTATGCATGTAACAGTTTGGCCACAGTAGAGTACATTGACCATACACGGTCCAGCCATATACTAGAGTTTGACCTAGTCTTGTTATTATTCACTGCTGTCACTTTCTAATTGATGTATGTCAGTGTAGTTATTGTAAGTGTTGAGGAAAATAAGCCACTTTCCTGCTCAAACAAGCTGTGAGAGGAGGCAAAGATGTGCAGCTGTGTGAGGCGTAATATGTGGTCTTGTTAAGTCGGTTTAGATAAGTTAAAAAATGTTCTCCAAAATCCTCTGTCCATACATTTATGCACATAAATTACAATTACAATTAGTTTGATATTATGATTTAGTCACTTGTACCAAGGCCATAGCAGGATTTTAGTAATATTGAGGTCATTTCAATTCAAAATATTCAATATTCAAATACAGGAGGGTTAATGGCAGTGGCCAATTTTGTAGCTGCAATATCCAATACCATAAAGGCACATTATGTCAAAATACAAGTGCATTTCTTGTACCACGACTGATTATAAGTCTACTGGCTTGTGCAATATGAAAACACAGGTCTAGTTCCCCAATGCAACCCCCTCTTTAATTATTCAGATTTTAGATTTAGTTGTTCAATTACATTTTCTGTGAATTTGAATTCCCAAGATGAAGGCCTAAATGCTGTTTCAAAGCCTTCCTCACATTTCTAGGAATCAAATTCTGGTGGAGAAAGTCTGAGTCTTGTACATTCTAAGAACTGACTGAAATGTATCTGCAGCATCGAGTACTGATGAATATCGAAAGTTGGTATTTAATCCTTGCTCAGGTTCCTAGGCCTGCTGACATATTGAGCAGATATCCTGATTTAAACCAGGAAAACTTACTTAAGACTACATTTTTAGATTACATTTTTTTATTTAACAGTTTGATATACAGTATTTTTTTCTACGCCAAAGTACATGATGTTTTTATAAAGCTGTAGTTGCTGCGTGGAGTTCAGACTTGGTTACCTTGAAGACACTATGTACTCTTGAAACACATGTACAGTACTGTACGCACACAGCTCAGCACCAGCTCCACGTGCCACTACTGTCCATATCCACAATACACACACCCACGCAAACACACACACACACACACACATACGTGCACACACACACAAACACAAACACAATATAAAGCACTTATACAGGCTGTCAGTACAGGAGAAAAACACCACCTCTAACAAACGCCGTGCTGTGCCATGCCATACCGCGCCATGATTCATCACTCGGGGAATCAGCCGCGTAGGCAGGCAGGCAGAGTGCCGTGTGTGTGTGTGTGTGTGTGTGCGTGTGTGTGTGTGTGTGTGAGAGAGAGAGAGAGAGAGTGAGAGAGAGAGTAAGGCAGCTGCCATTCGGGAGATTGATGGCAGGGGCAGGATGGAGACAATGAGCTGTGTTGCTGTATTTTTTTTTCTCCCCTCTCTGTTTTCTGTCTGCTCCATCGCTCTGTCCTCTCTTTCTCCGTGGCTTCCCTCATCTTTCTTTCCACCAGAGCTGTAGCAAACCGCCAATTCCTCCCCCCCCTCACCACCCCCTCTTCCCTTCCTCCCTTGCTCTTTCTCTTTGTCATTCATCCGTCTTCGTATTCAGCAGCAAAGTTCATCACAGCCCCCCTGAGCAGAGGGGGAAAAAAAAACTCTATCTTGACTTTGAATGAGAACTTTCCCCACAAAGGACATTAATCTCCTCATTATTACTACAACCAATCCAATACTTGGATTCCTTCACTCTGAAATCTGAGTCAAAGTCGTGCTAAGCTGCAGCCCGGAGGCAAAGACCAGAGAGAAAAAGACGAGATAAGAATGACTTTTTTTTCCCCCTCTGGTTACAATTAAAGCCCACCCTCCTTTTACCAACTTCACTTAGCCTCCCTAATTAACCACGACCACATGCAGTCACGAACACATGGGGTGTACATGCAATACACACATACATGCTGACAGGGTGAGCGAGTTGGATGACTCACGAGTACTAGTGTGGTTCCCAGTGAAACAAAGCCTGTAATTTGGTCTCAGCTGTTACAAAGCACATTAAGAAAAAGGGTACGATGTTTCCTCTCAATGCACAGTTGGCACACCGGCAATCTGGAGTGAAAGATGGCTGCTCAAGAAAGATGAGATGCACAATGTGGTGAAAAGAGAAAGTGAGAGAGCTGTGGATGCAGTTACAAGAGGACAGATGGACATATTTAAAGCTGCTAATCAATATTTTTATAGTAACAATGGGTAATGTGACAGGTGCTCATAATGACAAACCCAGAGAATTATCATCCGACTCTGCAGCTCTACGGAACTTTTTAGCGTCTTTCAGCTCATTGTTTGGGTTTTCTGTCCCGCAAACTCCGCTCTCGACTGCCTCATTTCCAGCTGCAGCTCCAGCTGTTCTCCGGGAAAAAAAAGCTTGATAAACCCAAAAAGCTTGCACTGCCTATCCAGCACCAAACAGCAGACAGAAAATGTCCGCGACTAGCTGGTGAACATAGTGGAACATTTAGCAGCTAAAGGAGGCCAGATCAGGAGTTGGCAGCGACCAAAAACAGAGCTAAATGGAGAGCGAATATTGGACATTCATCAGGTGGCCAGAAACACGACTCCAAATGAATGCTTATGTTGCTCCATGTCTGCTGGGTGTGTAAATCAACAACTGTCATGAATGGTATGACTGCTAACACATTCACCATGGCTGTGTTCGAAATCACATACTAACGTACTATTCATACTAAGAGTATCGTAAAATTGAGTGCGTAGTGCGTTCCAACTGCAAAGTATGCAGATTTTAAGTATATGAGAAATGCCCGGATGTATACTAGATTAGCAAGAATTTCTGAGTGTGCTCCATGAGCTTATGTGACATACTCAACCGCCCCAAAATGCATTGCGGTTCTTCACACTGTGCAATGGCGGACTGCGAAGCGGACGGTTTAAATAATTAACCGTTGGATAAAATTATTACGAATGATAATGAGTGACATTAAGGTACAGTTAAGAGGAAAAGAGCGGGAGCTCATATATATAATGTACTGTAGAAAAAATATTTAACCCTAACATAATTAATAATATTAATTTGCCTTAAAATAATACTGGAAAATATTGCATTGAGTGGGAGAAGTAATGTTGATTTAACTTACATTTCATTCAGCAGTAGCTTGGCGTGGTAATGTCGTGATCGATACAGTCATATGATGCAGAGAAGATGTACTGCTGGAGTATACTTCAATGTGAACAGTCGGCGGGTAAATGCATACTTAATCATTTAGTATGCGATTTTGAACACAGCCTACAACAACTTTATAAGGTGATATGTGGCAGATGTTGTCTTTTCAGCTTGTTCTGCTGCCCCCAAGTGGTTGCAAAAATCTATTCATGGAGCTTTGAATTTATAGAGTTGAATTTCTAAATAAAAAGAGTTATCAATTCACCTTGTTTTCTGGGCTGTATATATCTGTAATTATTAGTGTAAACATTTGAATTTATTGTGAATTTCTCAAATCTGTACAAATTTGGCAAGATTATCATTCAGTGTAGTGTAGAAATAAGTAGTCGATTAATTGGTTAATTGACTGACAACAGTTTTCATATCTTAAATCAATGTCAATAAGTTTTGCCAACATTAGCCACCATAAGCTACTAGTCATGCCAGACCAAGTGAGGCAGAAGCAGCAAAACTGCTGAGTGTACTGATTGGAGCAAGGGTGTGTCTTTACTGCTTGTGAGCTCAACGTGTTATTTTTAAGACGAAGAATGTTTTTTTTTCTTCACTCGCTTTAAATCATTTATCAAACAAACACGTCAAACATTCACCGGATCCTCAAATGTGAATTTTCTTGCTTTGCTTTTATCTGTTTTATATAATTGATCATTTTGAAAAAAAATATATATATATTTTTACATTTCATTGACTACACAATTTAATTGATACATCTGTAAAATAATAAACACATGCATAATGAAAATACTGCAGCCCTGTTTTAGAGGTGAAGCTTTATCATACATGTAGCCTATTGTGCAATGGGCTTCACTGAAGAGTGCAAAGGCCGGGTCCGATCCTCTGTGGGATGTCTTATGGTTTATTTATTAATGGTTTCTAATTATCATACACAGCGCAGTGTGGTTCTGGGTCTGTGGTTTCGTTTTGTGATGCTGCAGTCGTCGACTGAGTTTTCATATCCTGCTGCGAGGGAGGATCAGGTGGCGAGGAAGACGTTGTAATGCAAAATGGTACAGCATGCTATGACTTCACAGCCTTGACGTGGAAAGCAGTATCAGTCAGATCCCATCACACGCACACATACACACTCACACACCTCTGTGAGCTTCTGCCTCACGGTAGATTCATACATTAATGCCAGCCAGAGACCTTGACAGCAGGAGCGGCTCGAATCATTCCAGCGCCAGTGGCCCTGACTCGTACTTGGCTCTCACTCTTGTCTTGTTCCCCCTGCATCTAAAGGCTTGTGTGCTTCACAGAACATCACATCCTCCTCCAATGTGTCTGTTCTGCTGTCATGCACTGACTAAAAGACAGACTGATAATCAGACACACAGGGTTTGGCACACACACACACACACTCACACACACAAATAGCTAAAAATGGCTAAAATGAAAACTGGTTCACCAAAGATGCATGAAATGAAAAATAATGCATAGGGAGCATGTAGAAACACAGCTGTTACACGATCAGAAACATGAATTATGAACTTATTTATTTTTAGATTTCAATTTCATCCCCATTCAAACCAAACAAATTGCTCTCAAGTGGAAATTTCTTGAGACACCAGATGCATGAAAAATGCACAAAACAAAAGCATACGTAACAGACATACCCACACAGATGCATCATAAAATGCAAAGCATAACAGGGTTTTATGCAGACAAGGACTTATCCAAAGAGAGCTAGAGCGTATCGTTATATAAAAAAATTCTTTATCCCATATCTAAATTATATAACAAGCTCAAATCCAATCATATCCCATAAAAATTACCCAAACTATTGCATACTGTAGATGGAGGTTAATTCCAACTCTGCCCTCTATTATTTCAAGAAACAGAAAAAATAGAAAAAGATCTATGAGAACCTGCTTAAGAGAGAAAATATAACCAAGTGTTTAATTGGCTCCCAGCGCTGATATGACAATCTGTGGCTGCTGATTAATTAATAGTGCATGCTGCTGCTGCTGCTGCTGCTGCTGCTGCTGCTTGTTGGATGAGTCCAGAGACAAGATGATGTGTGAGGGAAAAGAGAGCACTGGCTTGGATCAGAAAGAATATATGATAAACACGAGCTGTGCATTGTGGGAGCAGAACGTGTGCGTTCATGATGTGTGCACGTGTGCGACGTCATCTTTACACCATGGATGTACCTGTGCTCATCCAGGTGTCATTAAGAAAACAAAACCCTGTGTGTGTGTGTGTGTGTGTGTTCTCTGAATTTGTGTGTGTGCTCCAATCGCACGTGTGCCTCTTTGTCAAGGCGTCATTACTTTAATGAAAGTCACTGTCCTTGGCAAAGGACACAACCGCTCAGCCACTGAAGGCCTCTGTACTTTTCCCCAGTCCTCACACACACACACACACACACACACACACACACACACACACATTAAACCGTCCAACCCTCCTCCCTCTGCTGCCCTGTGTTGCTCATCTTCTCACACAGACTGGAGTGTTAAGAAACGGGAGAGCGTGTGTGTGTGTGTGTGTGTGTGTGTGTGTGTATGTGAGTGTGTGTGTTGGGGCAATCAAAAGACAGTGAGGGGGTGGAGGAAGGAGTAAGGGGCATAGGAAATGTACTCGAGCAACTCCACTGAAGTCTGTGGGGAGAAGGGGAGGATCCTGGGAAAGAGACTGGAGTAAATCTGAATATCACATTGGCACATTGGTGAGTCTGAGAGTTATTTAGACACACAGGCAGAAACACAACGACACACACATAATAACCGGGAGAACAGTGTGTGGAAAAACTATTCAGACACAGAGACATTAGGACACATTCACATGCACATACACACACATGCTCACGCATATGCGACTAGCGCTGATACATGAGTTTCAGTACCGATGCCAAAATGATTTCTTATACATGTGAAAATATGAAAATTTGTCCAAACAAGCAACTGCACAAGAGCTTTGGATAAATAAAATAGTCTAAACATTGGCAAAATTTTGACCAAAGAATAAGTAAACATGATATGAGTCTGATGACTTCAGGCTTCACTTGACAAAATCAAACTTGGAAAATTAAGCTTGCATTTGGCAGTGCAGACCAACAGACAGACAACATATAAATATAATAAATAACAGACGGCAACATGCAAAACATTTGGCTCAGAAATTACAATTGACTGTGATTGTGTCACAGGAGTAACATACCGATCATTTTGCTTTTAAATGGCATCAAGTTTATTTGAAAGTAATAATTAAAATCCTTTCATTATTACTTTATTTATCTATTTACTTTGTCATTTCATTGTTTCACCATTTAAAAATATAAAATAATGACTTGTTTAGGACCTGAAACACAAAGTTTGGGACTTGGACTTGACTTCATAGCCGAGACTTGTGACTTACTTGTGACTTGCATAACAATGGTTAAGTCCCACCTCTGCGATATGGTGGAAAAAACTTTCATTTTACTTGTAGTCCACCCATGTGTTTGTGTTTTTAGACACACCGCTACACAGTTTTTGGCATGAAACAAACCAAAGGGGTTGAGTGACTCTATTCATGAGCCGTGAACGTACGCTGACAGTTCGGAAAAGAATCGAACCAAAATGAAAATTACTTTCAGCCTTGTGATCGTTAGAGATGTTTTAGCTTTCTTGCAAGTTGGTAGGCACGTGTCCATAGCATCGCTATCTAACCCCGGTGAATGAAAATGTTTAAAATGGGGCCTCTCTTAGTCACTTACACACACACAGTAGTAAATGAAGGAGGTAAACAGCAGCAGTCACCACACACTTTCTGTTTGCTAAGAACAGGCATGTGCAGCTGCCAGCAGAGTGAGAGAAAGGGAGAAAGAAACAGAAGAATGAGAGAGGACAGAAAGAGAATTTTACTGTATCCAAGTGACCTGGGGGGTTTGGGGACATGCAACACTTCTGGGGATAAAGCAAACAACTACAGTAGATTACAGCACAGCTGACAGGATGAACATGGACAGAGGAGGGAGAAAGAAGGAAGGATGCGGGAATGAAAGAGAAGGAGGGATGAATGAGAGGTTTGCAGGCTTTCCGTTTACAGGAACAGATAGAAGGGCTGCGTTCAACAGCCAATTATTACACCCAGACACAGGCACGACAACAGACTTGTAAGGGCATTGAACCCTTATGTTCCACTTCACGTGCCTCTGCACACTTCACACATATAGACCTGCACTGGAGATCATGTTCATCATTAACTGCAGAAACACCACTCATACATACACAGAGGAAAGGCTTCCAGCTTGTTCTTTGTCCGTATATAGTAAGCTTCTGAACACATGTAACACCTCTCTGTCTTTTATCGTCTGGCGTGAAATAAAAGATGCACAGGGAGGCGTTGAAAAAAGGTCTTTGACTGTAACATCAACCACACAATAAAAGAAGGTGATATTATGAGAGCAGGAACAGTTTTTAACCTGGATTATGAACTCTGGGATCTGTTGTCTTTTGTCATGCAGGATGACGAGGTGCTGCATAAACTATTCTTTGTCTTCAGCTCATATTCGCTCATTTCTAACCTGCAAAACTGTATCTTGCAGTATCTACAGTGGTGATAGCAGTACAAGTCAGGATCTGGAAAATATGGAGAGAAAACATTGTTCTTGAGGAGCGTTACATAAGACCTTTTTGTCCCAGTGTGAGAAAATGACGGGGAGAGTGTGGAGATAGATCCTCCAGAATTATCGATATCATTGCATTGATTTGCACAAGGAACCATGAGTTCATTGTCTCCGTCCTTTGTGTGCAGTTCATCTGGTTATTGGCTTTCAGTACCATGGACAGCAGCCCACGCAAGCAGCAACACTACCAAGGCTTTCCTACAGGAAACACAATGTGCTTGTACACATTCTTGGACCCTGAATAGATGTGATACTGTTTCAATGAGACAGAAAAATCTATTAGTCTGGATTCATGGACCGAGCTGCTCAATAGGTTTTTCAGTTTTTCAGGCCTTTTAAATGATTAGAAGGACAATTCATGACATTATCATAGATGTCCGTCCATCTTGAATGTTCTACCTGGTCTGGCATAGCTGCATTACAAATACACCCAATACTAGCTGAGGAATTTAATTTAATTTATTCTTTACACAAGACATTGATTTTAGACAATGAATATTGTACATGATGTGCCAGTGTTAGCTAAGTGGCTGATTTTCAACTGTTGTCCCTTGGCCAGATGTTAAATTATCCATTAAAATAACAATGAAGAAGACAACATGTAAACATTAGCATTTGCATGTTAATGTCTGAATGTTTTGTCAGCAGATTTCACCAGTAATTCCAGTTCTGTCTGTCATTTTCCTCCATTATCTCTCCGTTTTCATAAAGCAGATTCATAAAGCCCTGGGAAATGTGGAAATCTTCCACTCAAGTTGAAATATTTTCAACTTGAGTGGATGCACCTTCACCGCCCTGGGCAAATTCCCATCTATTAGCACCCACTCACATCTCTCCATTGGCTTTATGTACCCCGTCTAAAATTCCCTTCACATTCTCTCTGAACAAACCTTTGGGGGTTTTGCTGCCAGTCAGGTCAGCTTTTACTTTTCAAGCCATGCAGCTGGTTAAGTTAAAGGTACCCTGTGGAGTCTTTCCCACCAAAACACATTGTGAGGATTCTTGAGGCATAACATGTGTTGAATGTATTTCCAATTGTCGATCAGTGGAATAGCGCGTAACTTGCATGTACTACATGTTTGCATTATTGCCCTCTGCAGTTGGCTGCAATGCGTATCACGTCACCCACATGTTCATACGCAAACACGTGTCCTCATGCTAGTAGAGCAGATGCAAAATAAACAGAGACCCGCTCGTCAAAACATTGCTCTATAGTGCCACTGATAGTCAAAAATTCCACATGGTACCTTTAAACATTGCTGCAGTTGAAGATAAACCTGATATTTATGTCCTCCTGACCTGCACTGGCAAGCTAACAAGCAGTTTTCTAGCTGCTTGTCTGCTAGCAACAATCAAGTCTCCCGTGGCTGGCCCACAAAAACACACCATCAAAGACTACGAGGTTGTAAATACAAAGCAGCTGGTCCTCTTTTACAAAGTCACTGAAGTAAAGACCTTCGTAAGTCCACCTCTCCTCTGCTCTGCGAAATAAGAAGATGCAGCACTCAGAATACAAACAGACACTCAGTGCTTCCTCTCAGTCTCGCTCAATCGTCTACTTGTCACTCACTTTGATGCTAGCTGTATTTTGGCTACACATTTATTGGAAATCCATGCGCTGTGCCCAGGCCCTGCTGCAAACACAGAGATTATCTCACAGATGAAATTATTCTTCGTATCCTCTGAGTCAATTTGATGACAGTTTGTCAGTTAGGTTTGATTCCAGACAGGAGCAGGCTCCTTTGTTCTGAGAGATGTGACAGTGTGTCGACAATATGCTCTGCTGGTTTTGTTTTTTTATTTTCGTGCGTGCATTTAATTCAATAAAAGCAGAGGAAAATGTCGCAGCGGCAGCAGAATTAAAACAGCAAACATCCTCTGAGATGTCAACAAGACATTTTCTTACAAAACACTGGTGGGGCATTCTCACAGCGTGAGTAGATATATTTAGGTGCACCAGAGGGAGTTTAGGCAGTCCGGTAACGAGTGACAAGCAAGTGGGTAACCTGGTTTTTCTGAGACACAAAAAGAATCATGTGAATCCCCAGTGAGCATGAAGACTCCAGGCCTAAAACGGCCTTTCTACCTCTTTCTCAAACCAGGATATCTCCAGTTTCACACACACACACACACACACAAGGTCCATTGTCTATTTTCCTCTGTTTTTACTATAACTCTCTGTGTGACAGAGGGGCTCTGAAGTTCCAACAGATACTTTTAGCTGCTCTGGCCACACATGCACACATGGACGCACTGTGAATATTACTCTACATTATGCCTCCACGGTCGGCATGGTGCCTTGAGTGGGCAGAGAGAGTGAGTGGTCACATTACACTGCAGTTACATCACATTCCTTCAGTCTCCTAAGCAACCAGGTGTCCTCTAACAACAAAAGCAACACAACTACAATGCTGTTATGTCATCCTCCAGTTGTCACACAGTGTTCAAGGTTCCGTATCAAACAAAAACCACATTTCCCGTCACCACAGTCCCGCGGTACTGCTGTGAAAAGACTTGGTGGTGTTTGGTGCAGTCAGTGGGGTTGCTCTTGAACAATGAAAACAGCCGGGACAGGGCAGTGGGAGGTGTGAGCTTGTTGTTTCTGAGAGCAGCGAAGCAGAGTTTGGAAAGAGGTGAGGCTTTCTTCCCTGAAAGAATATGGCAAAGTGACTCATCTAAAGCCAAAACTCTGAGAGGAGAGCCTTGATGCAGGTGGGCCGCCCATGGCTTTTTCAGAAGCAAGAGAAAAGAGAGAATCAGTGGTCACTGCCTTGGCCCACAGAACAGTTATGTAAAAAAAAAAAATGGAATAAAATAAAGAAAAATATAGAGAGAAGAGAAGGTAGAGAGAGAAGATAAACTAAGTGAAGCGCATTTGTCCGCATATTATTTTACTGTATGTTCAGACAGAACACGAAGCAAATTTAGAGGTGGCATGAATGCATGCAAAGTCAATGGAAAGACACGATTGGAGGCGAAGAAGTCATGTTTGAAGTGCTGTTGCTGGGCAGATGTGATCAATCGGTGGAAATACCGGATTTAAACTTTGGTTTCGTCCCACGCCGAGGTCACAAATGGGGCTACAGTGACTTCAGTCAGAAGCTGAGCTGAACTCAAACTCACGCTGTCCACGCACACAATCGGTCGCTAGCTAGCTTGCAGCCAATGCCAGTACAGCCGGTTGGTGTGAATCGACACAGACTGCACATGCGGTCAAATTTGCGCGATATTTAGCAAGGTGAAAATTCACTGCGCTTTCTGTCTGAACACACCTGATGCCCACGAATACATCATTTTTGATCAGATTTCCCAGGGTCATGAAATTGCATCACTCCTGAAGGACCACATTAAAGGAATATTACAACTTGGGTCTTATTTTGTAGTTTTAGCCATCATTTAGCCATAATATTGTACAGATTATCTAAGCCACTTTATTTGGAGGTTAAAAAAAAGTTACCTTGTTAACATCTGATTGTCTGACTACGTGTGGGTTTTTGTTTTTTTGCCTTGTTGAACTTCTTTTTATTAATGTCGCTGTGTTCCCAGATCACAGCAGGTACAACTTTGAGAGAACTGAGTATCTCTGTGTTATTGCCCATAGAGATGATGACCAGAGCTCCAAAAGTAAAAGAGTTCCACAAAAATGTTAAAAATCATGTAAAGCAAGGATATGAGGTGTGTGTTTGTATATGTATATATATATATATAGTATATATATGTGTGTGTGTGAGTGATTGTGCTCCTGCCACCAGGGTTTTCAACCTTGTTATCTCCTGAAGGTTATGGGGGAGGATCCCTCAGGGGCGTTGTTTCCCGAAACAATCAAAGCTTTGACTCGGCGCAGAAACGTCCTCCAGGTGTAACTGGCCACACGACATGTTGCTTTGTGCCATAAACCTGATTAGTGAAATCTGGCTTGTGCTGGACGGACATTACCTCCGTGCTCCAGGGAGCTGCCTCTCTGTCACTGGCTGGACATTGGCTGCTGTTTGCTTTGAGACTGACACCCTGTGTGCTCTGGAACCAAACACTTTTATCAACCATACTTTAAAAAGAACCTCTCATCTCTGTTTTCATACCAGCGAGCCTGAGGACATGTTATGGTAATTGGATTTCGCTACTTGCTGTATTGAAAATGATTAACAGTTAGTCACCAGTCGTGACTGGTTAGCATCTTTTGGAAATTGTCATTATCTCCTGTCTTCGCCCAGAATGATGATTGTTTGCAACATTTTAATTTCGCAGATGTCAAATACAGAAACTTGCTGCATGCACATCTTACACAGTCTTGCATTGCAATCTTTTGACTTATTCAAGAGCCAGGCCGAAATGGAAATCTCTGATATACAATAAAGACAGGAGCACAGCGGTGCATCATTCCCTCTCATTCTCTCTGTCTCCACCTTCCTTTACCCCTTGTGACCCTTGAAAGCCGTCTATGAATATTCCATCAGCCAGCAGGGCCTCCGCTCTCCCTCTTCATTTACTGATTCAGTCTGTAAGTAGCTTACATAAACCTCCATATTTATGTGTATGAACATAATCATAGCATAAGTGTGTAGATTCACAGAGAGAGAGCAGAGCCAGGGGCAGCAAACATAGAGTATGAGTATGAAAAAGTGGCAAAGACATTGGAGGGAAATGGAATAGGTTTTGCATAAATTAGCTCTCTGTGTGAATTATGTCAGCCCTGTTTCTAGGCAGGACACTTCCTCAGTGTGTGTGTGTATTTGGTCTAATGTGTGCTGCCCACTGATGATACTGCAGAGTGAGATAAATGATCTCATATTCTCATGTCTGAGCCCGGCTCTCAGGTGCTCAGTGGAAACTACAGCATCATCAAGCTGTAGAGTGAACGGAGCAGGTTATTAATGCAACTTCAGAGTGCAATGTTTACAGTAAAATCCACTGTAAATTGTGTCACCCCGGTTGTGATGCTACAATCAAACTTTTAAAGTGGGGATGAACTTATATTACTGGAAAATATGATAAATTTAACCACGAAACAAGCTTAACAAGCAGCCTGCCGGTGGGTTTGTTATTACATGCTGTGCAGCCAGACATCGTTCAAACATATAGAACTTTATTTAAATTGTATTGTTTGTAATTGTATTTAATTAAATTATGGAGATACCAGATACCAAATATTATTTTGGGGCAATGTGTAAACAAGACTAAGAGTCTACAACCAGACAAGCAGCTCTGTGAGGGTAATGTGTCAGCACCGGTGGACCGACCAACAGTCAGACAGACGTTGCCATCCCTAGAGCCACTCCACTAGCATGAAATGATGCAATGACATCTACAGTATTTCCATTTGATTGAATGGTGCAGCCATAAAAAAACATGGAGTGTTTGAACATTTTACTCAGTGAAATCTTACAGCTCAGTAAAGAGTTGGAACAGGCACATAAAGAATAAAAAAGGAAGACGTGGATCATAAACATAATATTTGTTCTCTCGCCAACAGGCCCCTGGGTTCTGGCATAATCCCTGTTTAGATCACTTTTACGTAATTATCTCAACTTCAATTCAATACTGACTCATCAGAGGTTTATTCATTTATGCTAAACCTGTCTCCCTGCGACACGGGAGAAAACAATCATTAGCACCATCGATGAAGCTGTCAGAACATCTGATCAGACAACCTCAAGCACAGTTTGTGCTCTCCTGATGCAGCCCGATGTACAGTGAGCTCTCAGCTGAGCAAGGAAATAAAGCACTCGGCATTTGTGGTATTTCAAAACCAATCTTATTTTGATGGCCAGTCTGAAAAACACAACCCTTAATACAAACAGCCAGTGCCAAGGTTTCGTAACATAAAAAATTCAGCATACTTTTTGCTTTAGCGGAATCCTTTTCACCTTTTTTCAAAGAAAGTGACAAATCTGACAGATTGGTATTATGGTCTATCCTTTGTCTGGTTGATTGACTTTCTTCCTGAGGATGTTTCAGTGTATTATCATGTCAGAGCTTCCTCTAAAAAGACCTTACTAACTAAAGACGCTGAAGACAATTATGTTTTATGTAAAGAACAGTGTGTTCTGTTCAGTGATGTTACATCGTGTTGCTCTCAACATGTTGACAGCTCTTAGTTCTCTGAGAGGACAGTCAGGTTCAGGGAAGGAAACAACATCGAGTGCACGTCCAGGCCCATAAAGAACATTAATCTGACTCACTCGAGTGTCCTCACAGCAAAAATGGCAGCATTCAGTCAATCCTTAAAATGCCCAAAACAACATAGGTTTGCATTTAATGACAAGGACCTCTTGTGTTCATTACTACTCTTGCTTGTCAGGCGCTAAGGCTGAAGTAGCGTGATGCTGTTATCAGAATCAGAATCAAATTTATTGTCAAGTAGGTTTGCACATACAAGGAATTTGACTTGATATATTGGTGCATGACATATAAACATAGTAAGTAGAAAAAATATAAGAAGGGAAAAGGTGACAGCAAGTACTGCGAGTCAGAAGCATAGCTTAAATATATAAAATAGACAATAAAAATATGACAAGATATTTTAAAATAAAATAAAATAAAGATATAGACAATATGTACAATGTGGCTTATTTAAATGAAAGAACTGTACAGATTTATATAGGATGTGCAAAATATTTGCCAATTATGTGCAAGAGTTCACAGTATTTGAAGTCAGTTGAACAATAAAGAATATTTGCAATGTGCAAAGATAAGTTAATGTAGTACCACCAAACCTCAGGGAGGAGATTGGAGTAGAAAGATGGGTCAACAAAACCTGTGTCTGGAGACCATTGTTTGTTTCCTACTGATGAGCAATATCGGTTTCTTTTAACCATTTCTACAACCTTTCCCGATCCTTAAAGAGGAACTCCACCTATTTTACACATCAAAGTCTGTTTACAGGTTCTACTGCATATGTGAAAAAAAAGCTGTATAAAGCTTTTTCTGGCTCCAGATGGAGCTGCGCAAAATCTGATAAACTGCCTCAAGTGATGTCTCATGAGTCAGTGTCAGGTCTGAAGACTACAAGATTGAAAAATCTGGGGGTGTGAAGTTAAAAGAAGAGAGCGTACCAGACCTTTGTAGCCCGCTGCTCATCTCTGCTCGAGGCTAGCGGTTCAAGGCTACATTAGCTCCTACTAGTATAACACACCTAAATCTTAGACGGAGCTGTCAGTGGTAGAGTTGCATTGTGGGTAATGTAGGCGCCAGGTTTTGGCAAGGAGGAAGAATGCGTATAATATAGAAGATGACATTTCTGGTTCTGCTGCATCAATTGTGATACTTTTTAGGAGTGTAATGCTAAGTCGTAACCAAACTTTAACTATAGCATCGACAAATAAAAACCGGCCATATGAGAGTTGCAGAGAGTCTGTCCTAGTTGGATACCTCTAACACGTAGCTTTTAACAGCTTGATTCCTCCGGGCACGGCTGCGTTGCGTTCCGGCTGTGACGCGGCCGCTGAAGCTGATCGTGGCCACTCTAGTCGATGCTGGTGATTGCATCAGACGCGCCGCAGCGCGTTTCAAAAGCGTCCCAGAAGCGGCTCTCTGCGCCTAGTATATTTTTGACAGAAGCCGCGTCACGTTGCACAGAGCAGATGAGCTGGGCAGGAAGTCAGACACAGGAAGGGCATAGAGCATCCGGTCAGTTTTCAAAATAAAACACCCCGATCATATATCACATCACTACAGCAACATTACGACATAACCGGTGGCACCAGGCCAGAGGAAGCACAAAAGTCAAGGAAAAATGACCCAATCAACAAAATCTGAGCAAGTCAACAACATCGGACAGGCAAAGTGCTCTGCTTCTGAAACGCTTCCAGTGGGGTATGAAGCCGTGCGGAGGACGGAACAAAACTGTGCCGCAGCCGGAACGTGACGCAGCCATGCCCGGTGGAATCCAGGCGTGACCCTATACATGACAGGTACATTTATATAATATGACATTTATATGTAAAAAAAAAAAAAAGTCATAAAAGTCCAGTAACTGACTTTCTTTTTCTTTATTTATTTGTGAGATGGAGACAAGGACAGTAACAAAAATCTGAGCCTTGCACCTTGTTAATTTAATTAATGTCACTGTCAACGTGTTTTAGAGAAGAATGCTGCTAATGATAATAACTGAAAAACAGATTTATATTTACATGCTTGTCAGAATTGAGTGTGCAATTTGCAGAAAGACAAATGCTTTCTTTTTGTATAAGGGTTAAAACATTTTGAGGTAGATTATTTTGATTTGGATGAGGCCTTATAATGTGTTACTTTGAGTGTCTACAGTGCAGTTTTGTCCTTTTAAAAAAGATCTGGATGGTTTAATAAAAGGATATGATTTTCCACATTCAGTAACATTATCCAGAACATTAAACAAGTCGTGCTAACAGCAACCGTTTCAGCTGTAATTCCCATTTGCTTCTTCAAGTTAATTCACTGAACAGAGAAAACCACTTTCTCCGTTCAATTGAAGGTGCCAATGTTCTCAGGTTGATTGCATCAGTAACCCCCCTCCCACCTCAAACGCACACACACACACACACACACACTCTTTCCACACATTGAAGGAGTTACTCCAGAACAACCCTCCTCAAGGTCAGCTGGCACAATGCAGCTTCTAAAAACACTCTAATTAACTCCACAAATGCAACAAACACTTGGAGGGTGTGCCTCTGATTATGAATCATCATGGTGACAGAGCCGACCTGTTGGAACTGTGACACGCTCGCCTGTGTCTTGAAGCCACCAAACAAAACAAAAGAAAAGAAAAAAGCCCCAATATATCATATATTGTATTGGACTGGGACAGGGTCCTTGGTAGGAATCTAATCATTTTCAAAACAAAATCAGACTGAGAGGCTATTTCCTCATGAGAATGAAATCACTGGCACACTCTAACCTCACTTCACAGCGCATCATGTTTCAGAAAAACAGCATCAACAGCACTCATCAGCACATAACAAAGTACATTATACAACAGATTCAAGCATGGAGGAGCTTGCTGCGATCCAATTTAAAAGTGTGGGGAAAAATAACATGATTAACGAGGGCAAAAATACAGAAAAACAAGCCCAGACCCACGAGAGACTGTATGGCAGTACAATGACTATGTGATTGGTGATTAGCAGGTACGGTTAAGCTATGATTCACTTCCTTAAATTAGCTCCCTTGGACAGGACCCCCTGGGACCTGACAAGAAGGGTGGGCTGAATACTTCAAATGAAGTGGTGGTAATCAACTGAAGTCTGAAGACCAGCGAGATCAGACTCTGCAGATGAATGGGAAGCGAAAAATAAGGAGTTCTTAATGTAACCTACTGACCCCTCTTATAGGCCACTGCAGAGACACTGACAGTGACTGACAGACTTTGGCATGGAGCTAATTACCAGGCCTGTCTGAGCATGTGAAATAATGGCTTGAATCAGAGATCTGAATGCCAACAGTGTGAGTAAGTAGTCAGGGTTTTTTGGCACAGGCACTCCTCTTTCATGGTTAGAAGTTGTCTTAGCTGTGAGAGTCCAGTGAGGATAAACCCGGCTGCATTTCAGCACCACGACGCTGTCTACACTTAATCCACCCCAGGCTTTCTTTGAGGACAACAACAGGCCCCTTTAAAACCTCACGTCATACAAAAACCCTGCGTGTTTGTTATCAAGGCAGGACTTGAGACTCGCTACTTCCATATAATACGAAGCATCTCTATCATGATATTCAACACAGCTACATTCACGTGTAAGCTCTTCTAATGAGAGGCGAGCAAGGTCTTCCATTTTGGTCTCATCTTGCACTTATCTGTCCTCAGGCTGATGTACAGTGTTTGAATTTTCAAGCCAGAAATACTCCTCAAAACGTTCCAACCTCCCTTTTAGCACTCTCCCTATGACTCTTTATGTGTTAAGCCACGCTAGCGGCACGGCTCCAGGGCTGGCAGTGTCAGCTGGTCAGTCGGTCGGTCCACCACCTTGCCCCAGACTGAAGTAACAAATATTGGATGGATAGCCGTGAAAATGGTACAGGTGTTCATGGTCCTCAGAGGATGAATCCTAATGACTTTATGATCCCCTGACTTGATCTAGCACCACCAGCAGGTCAACGTTTTCACATATCAAGTAAAATCACACAATACCTCATGGATTGGCACAAAAAATTGAAGAGACGTTCATGGTTGCCAAACCAGTGAGTTTGTAGATTTATATTATTCGTCTGTTTGGTATTACTGTAACATTTGATTGATATCCAAAGGGGATATACAGTTTAAGTTCAGCTGTGATGATGTATAAAAGGCAGAATAGCCTAGTTACATTTATGCACAGAAGTCTAACTTGAGTTTTTTCTGTTTTGCATGAAATATTGACACATTTTCAGATTTAAAAAGAATTATTGGCTTCAGATTCCTAAATATTCTTGCAAGTTCTCAACACTGCATGCTGTTTTTACTGTACTGCAAAGTGCGTTTGTATATTTATGTCATCAGTCTATCATGCTTACTATTAAAATGCAATTGACATTCCAAGAGGATACAAAACAGTGCGAGTTCAGCTGCGGTGTCTTCACTGAAGGCTGTGCTGAGATTTTTTAAAAGACTGTTTTTCTGGCTCTTGTAACTCACTCGGATACTAACGTGCGGTGATAAAAGCAGGCCAGAGAACAAGGACCCGACAGATGTAGGCTACTTTTGCTGACCGCTTTCCGTCAGCACTGAGCTGAAGTTGAAGGCTGCCTGCGGCCAGGGCATCGCTCCCCGTGATGCTGATGTTGCCAAAGCGCCGCGCACACGCGTCTCCTTTAAGGAGATGCACGCATCAGCTGTGGCTACTGCAAATAAATTGCGCGTACAACAAATACACACAGAAGATGATGATTTTTTTGATCTTACATCCCCGTGTTTGGCCCATTTCACAACGAGGCTGAGCTCTGTAGGTGCGATAAAACATGGCTGTGGTGCGCTACACTGTTAGACATCCAGTTTGCTCTGTATCTTCAGCACACATTGTATCCGTGACATGAGAGACATTGCACGGATTGTATAAAGAGGATAACTCACGCGCTCCCGCTGATCGATCCGTGGATGCCATCGTTCGGGAGAGTGGGATGTGGGGGGGTGGCAGAGCACCCCCAAAAAAGCGTTATCTTTTACGGTGTGTCAAGTGCCCGGTAAAAGCCTGCTGGCCTCTGCTCCAGTCCTCCTCCTGTGCTCCTGTGGCAGGGACAAGCACGCCTCCTGTAGCTGCTACTGTGCAGGACTGAGCATCACATCGCACACCGTGGAGCTCCACTAGTGTGGGATGATGATGTCGCGGGAATAGGAGCGTCAGTCTCTCCTTTTAACGAGAACATCTATGTCTTCTGCTTGAGTCACCCCGCATTTTAGAGGGAGAGCCAAGCCAAGGCAACGAGTCTCTCAGCAACCTGCAGAAAAAATTCATGCATGTAATATTCTAATTCAGATATGTGTCCCCCAAGAACTGAAATTACAGCTAACTCAGTAGGTCCTTATACACAGTTTCTAAACAGGAGAGGGAATGAGATCAAAGCAGTAGATAACCAGACTGAAGTGTATTTATAGCACAAGCGAAATGCAAACAATTCAACAGCTTACATTTACAGCCACATGGCTCCAATGGCTCTATCCTCTATACATGAAAACTCTTCACACCTTCTGTTTTCCAGACTGTGAAGAAAAAGTGTCTGTATGTGGCTAGAACTGGTACAGCCGCCAAACAAGTGTCAGGGACTGGAAACACAATTTAAAATGGTCTTTTACGGCCTTGACCCTAATTTGGCTCAATGCTCCACTGTTGTGGCGCACATTACCTGTGCCAAGAATGAAAAAATGTTGTTTCATTGATATGTCTTTGGTGAGCTTAAAGATTTAGTATAATTAACTTTTTAGTTAATTTGTATTTCACTGTATTTTTACTTTGTGAATAAAAAATAAAAATTTTCAAACATTGAAAATGATGTTGCACATGCTAAAGTGTTTCATTATTGTATCTTTGATATTAGGCTAGATTTTGTATCAGATCAATAGCTGATCTATAGCTTGTTGTTGGTGATCGGACACAATTGTTTCCATTTTTCTTTGGTTTTTAATATCAAAATGTCTTTATTTCCACTCTAGATGATCCATACATATTGAATTTTCACTTCGGGGACTTGAAATCATTTGCAGTCAGTTGTATTTTCTACACTCGACACCTTCCTACATTTAAATGAATAATTTCACTGTTAATTTCAGTGTAACCTATAAAAGACTTTCTAAACCATAAATACAGTACATGGCCAGAAGTATGCCACCCAAACAAAGTATGTGGACACCCATATGTGATTGTTCAACATATCATTGCATAACAATGGTCATTAATCTACTGCTCTAACAGCCTCCACTCCTCTGGTTTCAGCCTTTCAGCAAGCCACTTGGGTGACAAGGCCTGACTCGCAGTCCGCGTTCCAGTTCATCCCAATGGTGTTGGATGGGGTTGAGGTCAGGGCTCTGTGCAGGCCAGTCAAGTTCTTCCAAACCAAACTGGGAAAACCTTTTCTTTAAGGAGCTGGCTTTGTGCACGGGGACATTGTCATGTTGACACAGGAAAGGGACTTCACCAAACTGTTACCATGAAGTTGGGAGCTCAGTTGTCTAAAATATCATTGTTGCCTGTGGCGTTAAGATTTCCTTTATTTGGAGCTCAGGAGCCGAAACATGAAAAACAGCCCCAGACCAAAAGTACACAAAAATCTGAAGGATGCTGTTGCATTTTGCACATCACTTAATATGTTGAGAAAAAAGATAGAGGAAACAATTTTGTCCTCAAACAGCAATTAAACTGAATAAATACTTACATACAAGTACACTTGCAGTTAACATACAGTCCACTGCAGTCGGGAGATTCACTGCTTAGAAAGCTTGATTGATGCAGGAATAGAATATATTTTCAAATATGGACTATACCAGAGTGTGATGGAAGTATACGAGCTTAGTCAGAGACACTTTTATCCGCACGTCATAAAAAAAGCCCACTCATGCAAGGTGTTGCCGAGCTCCATAATCTTCCAGACTGTCTGAATGAATGTAATTAGCTGTGCAGGGAAGTCACCAACCCTGGCTGAAATACTGAATCTAATGGTTCACTCCAGGACTGTGCTGCTCCATAAACCCTGTCTGTGTAAGAAATGCAGTCTTTACTGAAATCAGGAACAACATCTCTCAGTGTGATTCTCCCAGGCTGGTGTACTGCCAGTGTAAACTCCAAGTTTCCTGCAGGAGCAGAGTGAGTGATGGATTCATGATGGATAACCACAGGCCTTTACCTCTGGGATCAAAAACTGCCTCCTTCATCTTTTTTACATTCAGTGTGAGATGGCTCTTATCACACCGTTTCACAACTCTCCCCTTACACTGACGGGGTGCTATTCTTGTGCGTTAAGCCCAAGATAGCTGCGTCATCTGAGAATTTGATGACACAATTATCAGGGTTCATGCTTCTGCAGTCGTGTGCGTAACGCGAGCAGGACAGGAGAGCAAACAGTGACAGGATGTGGATTTAAAAGAGAAGAGAAGAAAAGAGAAGCTTTAGAAATCCAACAATGCAGAGGCTCACGTAAATGTGGCTTTACATACACAAGTTCAGTCAGAGTTCAGTTATAAATATATATACAATATACAGTACTAATATAGTAATGTATTATATTACTTATATCACTATATAACAATATTAGATTACTGGTATATTGTTATTAATGTGAATTTATATTATTATATTATTTGCTATATCATATTTTCTTCGATTTCTATTGTATAAACTTCATAGTATTGTATTATTACTGTATATTGTGTGTATATTACATATATGGCACATATATTATGTATAACGTAATTTATTGTATTGTACTTTGTATTCATACCTGTAGATTTCAACTACATATAGACAGTAGTTCACACATAATGGCTGCTGGCGTCGCACTACTGGACTTCTTTTGCACAAATATTTGCACAATTCACTTATATAGTCTAAGGTATTGTAATGTATATATTTTATATAGCTTTTTAATGCCATCCCTGGCATTTCTTTAATCTCTTATTTTAGTTGAGTTGACTTGTTTCACTCAAAGAGTCTTTTATCTGTTTTCCTACCCCTCAGCCTGTCTCAGTGCTACTGCAACATGTGGATTTCCCCTCAGAGATCAATGAAATCTTATCTTATAACAACATGCTGACCAATACAATTGACTGACATTCATAAATGCACCAAGGCACTGCGGATTTCTTTTATGTTTTATGTATGTTTACATTTAGAATGGAATAGGTTATATTAAGGTCCAAACACCAGGTCTATTGATCAATAAAGCGATTGTTAAAATGCCTCTTTATGTTCAGTAACCTCATGCTGTTTCTCCCAGAAGACTGAAGGGTAAAAGCAGTCAGTCGTTTCGATGGAGCAGTGCTCTTTGTGGATGTAAGTTTAACTGAATACTGAATGCTTTCATATTTATTGAAATGACGCATATTGAATGTTAAATGTAGGACTTGCTTATCTGTATTAAAATATTTTTCCTGGAAACTCTACTCTACAGTTTGTACTGTTAATTCTTGTATTGGATTACATATTGAGCTCAGTGGTCATATAAAGGAAGTTATTAGGTTTTTTTTCCATTAAAGGGGTATATACTGTGTGCTGTTGTGCAAAACTCAAAAATCCATTTTTAAAAATAGACTTACTTTCTGGCAGAGCATCAACCCGTGAATATGCACTTCTGAGGAAGTGCCGTTTATTTCTTCCTTAAATGTCTTACAGCAATAAACAGATAAAATGAGCACATGAGACAAAGCTTCCAGATCAAAATTTGATTCAAAGAAAATTACCTGGTTGAATCAGACAGCCCAGAGAGTCCTGGCTCCGTACCTTTCAGATTATGCCACTGATTACGGGGATATTATAGTGATTTCCCCTCACCCTGGGCACATACTTCATCAAATAAATAACATACATGTGGGTGTTTCTTATATAACATACCCTGCTCTTTTTTTTAATGTTGTGATGAATTTAGTGATTCATTCATTTTCTTCACTGCTGTTATTCACTCTCTCTCACAGGGGACTGAAGCCAATCCAGCACAGAGTGGGCAGAAGAAAAAACATCACATTTGAGACATCGCCTTTGAGCCTATGGGCAACAAAATATGTCTACTGTAAAAGCAAAGAACCAGCCCATCAGCAAAGGATTAGTAATTATTCAACAAGTGAAAGTCACTGGCATAACTTTATTAAATTAAATTCAAATACATACAATAATATTCTTTTCAGGTCTTCAACATGTGTTTTAATACAGCAGTGGTCAGTGCTGATACAGAACTGTAAAGTAAATATCAGGAAGGCATGCCCTTTTTATTTTAAATGTACAGATTTGCAGAGTTTTGCCTCCTAATAGTAAATGAGCCAAGTCTTCTCTCAGATGTTCTTTCAGCTTTGATTAATTATTCACCCTGATGTCAAATCCTTGACATCACCTTGATGACCTCAGCGACTCTCGTGTGACATCACGGTTAAGGGGGCAATACACTGAGAACTTCTGTAAAATGGTCTCCATACTGGCTTTGTCTTCTATCATGGACGAGGAAACAGAGCTTTTGGAAATGATGACGTAAGCCAGCTCAGACTCAGTCAGGAAAGTTAAGAAGCCAACTTTCTGCTGCTTCTAACCGTCTCTGTGCAACCCTGTCTCCTAGAAATTACATTAATATGAAGAAAATATAAGAAAATATATATTTCTAATTTGTTTTGCAACTTTTTTTAAGGAAATATAATTGCTGCCTGGATTATGGATGGTGGGCATACAAAGTACAGGACTTTGACACAAGAGACCTGGATTTGAGTCCCATGTGTTGTTAGGTTTAGGCAACAAAAGGCCATTGGTAAGCTTTGGGAAAGATTGTGGTTTTGGTTAAATGTTAAAGTTGTAATTTCAAAGATTTTCATTTCGCAGTGTTTCACGGCACCTACGGCAATAATCGGTAATTGCAGGTGTGTTTTTGTACCTCATTTAAGTTTCAGTTTCAGCTTCCTCGTCTGTAGTCATCAATCTTTGTTTTTTCAGCAATAATAACCGTTTACTCACAACGCTAGCAGGGACAGGAAACAACAGTATGCTGCTTCACACACAGGTGACTTGAAGAGCGAGTCTGTTGCGTTAAAAGTCTTGTTAAAAGCCTAACTGTGTGCCACTTGTGATTTTTCAGGGAAAGTAGCTCCTGACACCCGGGTCGTAATACTGCAAATACTGCAGGCTTTCATCAGAGCGCCACAGGCTCAATCACCATTGTGTTGCATCATTCGGCGATAGATAGTGACTTAACAGACGTTTATTTAAATGAAAATCTTCAAGATTATATCTTTAATAAAGAAACTGTATTGTTATTCGAGTCAGTGTTGACTTTTTCAATACTTAACCAAGACAGCTTAATCCTGCTTTAGTTGGTACACATGGATATTGTATTGCAAGAGTGAATATCGTAAGAAAACAAATGAAATTCGTTGTCAGTGAGCATTTTGCAGATATGGTATGTTACAGTTGCACATTAGTGGTCATAAACTCATGATTTGATCGACATCTCAGTGCAGCAGCACAGAAATTACTGTATGCCTGGTGAACAGGTAGAATTTATTAGCAGCAATCAAATCACTTTTTATGTTCATTCAGTTTTCTGACAAGAGAAACGGAGAAATGTATGAATGAGAATAACTAAATCGTGGGTTTGGCTGTATTAAAACACAGGATAGGTGATCACAAAGAGCGCGAGGGGGCAGAACAGATGTTTAAACAGCTGAGATTCAGCACAACAGGCCTGTCTTTTCTTTCTGCTGATGTTGTTTGTGATTTGCTAATCAAAAGATGAGAAATAACAAGACATTTTCATATTGTTTTGGCGTTTCTGTGTGGATGGAGATCTTAATGAAAGGTGGATTTGGACATCACCTGACTGAATAGCCCACAGGAGCTCCTGAAGCTCATATAGTTCAGAACCTGGGCACTGAATACATTTCATGAATAAATCTACATTAAAACATTTGTTGAAACAGAGTTCTTGGCTACATAACCTTTGAAAGATTGTTCAGTTCAGGCCTTAAGTTTTTCTCTCTTTTATTTCTACTTCCCCCTGTACTTTTTTCATTGTTCACTCTCAGCAGCTCCTTTCAAAGTGATTACAATGACCATGTAAAAGCTCAATTCATATGCTTGATTAGTGGAACATCTTCTCTAATCTGCATTTATGTAGCACTGCCATTATCAGTTGTTTCGTGAATAGGAACTTAACACACTATGAATGTTGTAATGATTACACTGGCCAGACAAATTGTTAAAATGCAATCGGCTTGATTAATTATTAAATGTTTTGGTCTTTTCAGAACAAATTGTAAGCTGGAACTAAGAATAGACTTCAGGAAGAGGTGGATTTGATTTAAACTTTCAATCAAGGGGAATCTTTTGTTATGACTAAGTTGCACCCTACGAAGTGAATCGTTTGAATTTAAATGCAGTTTCTAACTGAAGTGACCCCAGTTGTGCCAAATGGGCCATCAACAGCTCCCACTGGCCTGCAGCGGGAGGAAATTTCCACTGGAGTTGTTGTTGTCCAGTTACACACTCTTCAGCCAATACGGCATGCACTGACATAATGCCCAAACATTTTAGCCTGATATGCCCGGCTGTTTGTTGACAGTGGGGAATAGGAGCTGACTACTGGCAGGAATGTAGGCTGATGGAGAGCGGAAAAGTACTGGGGGTAGCTAACAACTACCCCCCCTGCACCCCCACCCCTGACCAGTTAAGCACTCTCCACTAGATGTGTCTCCAGGGCCAGTTATAAACAAGGACAGCCTGTAGTTTCAGGCTATAACAGAATAAAACTGTGAAACTTATAGACTGGAAAGAGTTGTAATCTGTCTTGGATTCATAAAAAAGTATGTGCTGCTGCTCTTTATTGGCAACTGATAAGCCACAATGATGACAAGTAAAAATCTATCCAGTGGTTTCAGCATGTACTTAAAGTATCAAAAGTAAAAGTGCTCATTATGCATTATGCTTGGGACTGTTGTTAGCAGGGATGTCCCGACCCGCCTTTTTCTCTCCTAATACAATTCCGATACCAAACCTCTGGGTATGTTCTGATCCTGAGTATTGATCCAATACCATCTTTTTCCCACTTTTAAAATCTGTATACCTCGCTGCTGAACCTCATTGGAATTTTTTCTGTGTAAGGTAAAATGAAACTGAATCAGTGGGCAGCCCAACGTTACTTAATAAATGTGAGGATGGAAACACTGACGTCTACGATTATGCTGATGAAGAAACATGTATTTAATGTGGATGAGTCACCTCTGATCTGTTTAATAAGGTCAGTATCAATGCTGACACCATTCTGACAAATCGTTACTTGTTGTTATTGATGCATTAATGTGTAAGCATACTTTAATGTTGTTGCTGGCCGACATAGAGCTCATTTTAACTACTTAGTATTGGGTAGCTGAATCGATGATACCGCATCATATTTGAAGGGCTTATCATATGTTTCAAAATCTCAACCTGCAAAGTAACTAGTATCTATAGCTGCCCAGTATTTCCCTCTGACACATAGAGGAGTACAAGCATAAAGTAGCATAAAATGGAAATACTAGCACCTCAAGTACTTCAAAGTTGTATTTAAGTACTCCGCTTGAGTAATACTTGAACCACTGTCTTTGGATTGACTGACTGAACAGACAAAGAAAGGAGAAGTAACGCGGGATAAAAAAATTAAAGGAAAAAGACACCTAAGTTGTGACTTGGACTGCTTGATTCCCATGAGACCTCTGGGAACTGCAGTGCAGAAACACCACAGCAATGTGCACTTAGCACTGACATGACAAAAACAAAGGCAAGAAACTTCAATTTACTGCTTTAGAAAGCTGAGAAATGAGCTTTCAAATGAAATTAAACAGAGCATCAGGCGATAGAAGCGCAAATCAAATCTCTCTCTGGTGTTATGAGGCTCTGTATGTACTGCATACTGGATGCTTAGGATAAGGATGTTTAGAAACATCACTGGTTGACATGCAGCCATTACAAATCCTACTTTTCACATCAGTGTTGTGTAAACTGCAGTGAGAAAGAGAAACAAATATGAAATGAACTGGCCTAAATAACTTTGAAAAATGTAGAAAAGCCATGCCCTCATTTCCTGTGGTCAAACACAAATAAATCTCCACAGGTAATGAGTCTACTGCTGACCACGACCTTTTCTATCCCAGCAGGAGCTCCTTCAGTTGACTCCTGTACTGTCTTTCAAAGGACACATTTTGCTGTGACTGGCAGATTTAAATGTGTTGGGTGACGAGTGACACGTTCTTATGCGGACTCAAATGTATTTAAATCCAGACTATATTGCAAGCAAAACATAAAAACACCTGGTTTGGATATAAAACGTGCTGGTAGTTTGTTTTTATCAAGTGGACAGCTTATATCACAGATGTTCTGTTAAAAGGAGCTCAGAATACCTTGAGCTAAAACAAGATTAGGTCCTGTTAAAGAATGGATGTAGCTGATATCGTACAACAACCACTGAAAAGCCAAACAACTGACACTTGAAACAATATGACTAATACTTGTTTTGATATTGTCTAGCAGGGATCAGCATATTATCTGCTGTGAGCTGGCAAAGCTGAAAGGAGCCGTGATATTTTGCGCTGCAGATTTCCGACATCACGCTGCAAAATTACTTTCAAGGTTTTATTGCTTCCCACATACGACTACAAAAGGTGTAAACTAATGTTTTGATAGAGAGAGGCAGGCCAGGCTGGCTTTATAAGGACAATCCCAACTGTACTGACACAGCCGCCGCTTATGTAATGGGAGATTTGACCAGGACACTGCGTTCCCTGACAAAGGCATTTCTATTCACAACCATGGGTGGCAAGCTTCCAGAGAATCATTCACAGAGGGTGAACGTCTGTCCATCAGGAGAGGAGGAAGTAAACAAGGAGCAGAGGGTATGTGACCGTGTTATCATCCAGATGAGGTTGGAGGTGGATGGAATTCAAATTTATAAGCAACTTCAGACCGCATCACCTCCTTCACTACTAATTTGTTAGCGAAAATGACTCCTGAATAAGCCCATCACTCCTATTATTGACTTGAATAGAAATCAGCCTGAGATCAGGAGGTCTCCAAAAGGCCTTTTGGGACAGAAACTTTCCTCGAGCAGCAGCAGCAGCAGCTCTTCTGGTTGACTGAAAAAACAGATTGGTCTTTTCTGTGTACTTGCATAATTTAATAATATAATAATAAAATAATTGTAGAACAGTTGTTCACGAGTTCATCATACCGAGCATGATCAGACCCACTTAAAACTGGTCATAAGCTTGTCAGATCAAGGTCAAATGAATGTGGACACACAAGTCACATAGTTTCATGTACTTTTTAGTCTGGGACCAGATTTGTTTTTCATGGTTTGAAAATGGTTTAAAAGGAAATCTTAATGCTACAGCATGCTATGATATTTTAGACAACAATGTTCTACCAACAGTTCGGAGAAGGCCATGCAAAGTCAGGTCCATAAAGAAATGGTTTTCCCAGTTTGGTGTGGAAGAACTTGACCGTAACCCCATCCAACACCTTTGGGATGAAGTGGAACGGCGGCTGTGCCAGACCTGATCACCCAACATCAGTGTTGGACCTCCCTGATGCTCTTATGGCTGAATGGGAGAAAATCCCTGCAGCCAGGTTCCCCAAAATCTGATAGAAACGAGAGGAGCGGAGGCTGTTATAGCAGCAAATCAATGCCCATGGTACTTTTGGCCAGGTTTGTTCCGTGGTTGATGCTTCAGGATGAAAGGGTTAAAGTACAAATTTTATCTCAAAAAACACACAGATGATTGATAATGTCTTATGTCTTTGATCAGTTAGTATACTGACACGTTACAGTAATGGTGAAAATGAATCACAGTTGCGCACAAAGGTCACAGTTTGATGATGAAAAGCACAGTAGTAGTTGTCAGTTTAAGCATATTAATGCATCAGTGATTATAATCCAATAATATAATATATATTATTCTGAAATGAACCATCCTGCATAATCAGTACTTTTACTTTTGGTACTTTAAGTATATTTTGATGCAAATACTTTTGTACTTTTACTTCAGTAAGAGTTCCAATGCAGGACTTTTACTTTTAACAGAGTATTTTTAAACTGGAGTATCGCTACTTTAACTTCAGTAAAAGTTCTGAATACTTCTTCCACCACTGCTGAAAAGTAATTAAAGCTGTCAGATAAATGTAGTGGAGTAAAAAGTACAACATTTCCCTCTGAAATGTAGTGGAGTAGAAGTATAAAGTACCTTAAAATGAAAAATACTCAAGTAAAACACAAGTACTTGAGTAAATAGTTGATCAAAGGAGGAGAAGCTGCCTCTGAAGGAGACTCCANNGACGCTGTGGTCATAAACACGAGCCCGGACCCTCCACAGCAATAATGAAGTTCGTCAGGTTTATAATGAAAAATGCCGCCTTGGCCAGTGTGCCCAAACATATCGAACATTTTTCTAAATTTTCTCCTTCACCGCTCTCCATGAAGCAATTTCTCGATTTCGGTGAGTATTGATCCCCGCTCAGATGGGTCGTTTTTGATGTAACAAGGGAGCTAGTTATGTGGGAAAGGGACTGCTCGAGCTCCTTAAACCTGATCGGAAATACACAGCGGTCCGGTGAC